>JAPFQT010000027.1:780000-997500 GCA_027627225.1 Congeria kusceri
AATATAAACATGTATGGCCTTGGAATAATTACTCGTATATTCATTAAAATATAACTCAACACACATGTGGATCATGCCCGACTCCTGGAGTAACGAGTCCGCGTGCATGTTGGCGCTGTCCACGTGGGACCAGATCACCACGCGGCGCTCGTCGAACGTCATATCCGCCAAGGGGGTGGAGGACATGTGACGCCTGACGTCACGGATCTCGTGCAGGACGGACTTGCTACCCTGCGTTCGTGTGAAAAACACCGATGAAACTTAATTTTACTATGTTTACAAATTGAGCATGTGAGGTAGAAAACGGATGCGTAACGATAGAAATATACAAAAGTTACATTTAAACATCCATGATATATACAACGCATACTAAACGCTTCCATACATACGAGGGTTGTTCGGAAAGTCAGCGGAATCATAACTTCTTCAAATTTACTAATACGAGTATTCAATAGTATTTGCCGACAAACATTGTTGGTAATATGTATTTAAATAAGTTGAAACTTCAGAGTTCCGTACCATGAGATAAGTCTTGGTGTCATCAATGAACGCTGTCGCCTTGGTTACGAGGTACCTTAGTTCGGCCGTGCCTAGGGAACTGCTGTTTCGAACCTGAAAACGATACATTCAGCAGTGGTCAATTCCCTTTTTGAATATGAAATAGTGTTTTCCTAAATTAATTTCCCTGATTATACGTATAAGAACAACGAAAATTGCAAGTAAACAAATATCATAATACTATTGAATAATTGATTACTAAATATGCTATGAAATTTGGTATAAAATAAGGCCATACATATACGATTGTATGTTTAGCGTCCCCATGATAAGGCCATACATATACGATTGTATGTTTAGCGTCCCCATGATAAGGCCATACATATACGATTGTATGTTTAGCGTCCCCATGATTGTTCGAAACAAGCTCAAGCAAACTGTTTACTCGCAAAACTGTTATATATCATCTTTATATCGGGAATCTGCTTCAACACGGCATTTTAACTGCGTAAATTGACAAGTTGCGCACGATTTTTTGTTTACAGTAGTGGTTAAAACATGTACACCTAAAATAAATTTTTCCTTGTTTTTTCTTAGTTTTATATACGCTTTCCAACTTGATTCTTTACACCATCAAAAGTGTGTTTTTTTTCGTTTAGACATACGAAAACCTACCAGCCCGAGGACGCTAAACATAGAGTCATATTGGTATGGCCTTAGCACGGTGTGTATAGCAAAGATGTGTGAAGTGGATGCTGAAAATGGATGTCCGTTCAACAAATAAATCGCTGGATCAGTGAGAAAAGTGCAACCGAAACTTAACAAAAATTATTTCTTGAGATATGTTTACAAAAATATAGCACATTTATATACAACGTTTCGATGAGCCAGACCGATTGATGCGCATGCGCAATTCGTATTGTATTAATCAAAACCAACTGTAACCGTTGCTGTAGGATAAACGGTTCTGTATCGACTGTCAATATATATATTTCCATAAATAAAATAGTTTTTGTCGATGTGGACGTTTTTTTTTATGTTATATAAAACGGGTTTTATTAGAGGTAACGACAGATCCGAAATAAATCTATAAAAATCCGACAGTCCGTCTTCAATACGTAAATTGCGACGAAGTACAAACATTGACGATGTCTTACTACATGTTGCGAGGGTCGGGGATCGAGGAGAAGCCTCGCGTTGTGGACCGCCCTCATGGTGTGGTTTGCTTGGCGCTCCAGATCATGCAGCGCTTTGATCGGGTGATAGTCTCCAAGCGTCTGGCTCATCCGGATGTGCTCAGAATTAACGACGTTCCATTTCCTGAAAGTAGCTACTTTGTAAATGCCTGTCCCGTTAATTAAATGCAATTATCTGATATCAACCATATATTTGGAAAAAATAATCAGTCATTTTGAAGACATATGCCATTGATCACATGTGAATCTGAAGGCAAGCCACTAATAATGAGAGGTTAATAAATGGCGGCGCGGGGGCTTGCCTCGATAATAGCCTCGGCAAGGCGATAATGGCCCGAGGGCCATTTGCGACTTGCCGGGGCTATTAGCGGACCATGCCCCCGCGCCGCCATTTATTGACCTGTTTAGTACATATGTTTTCACTGTCATTCATGCTTGTTTCTTATGACATTTGTGTTGTCTTATTTCTTTCCAATTTAGATCTATAACCTATTAAAATTGTTGTCAAAAGAAATGTAACTGTAAACAGTTTTCACGCTTTATCATGTTTATTTACATCTTAACTTATAACCAGTTCATGTTATGGTATGTTAAGTATTTTTTCAATTCTTAGAAGCGACCACAAACTATTTTCAAGACGCAACAAGGGTGAGCGTAGCTTTAAAATGTATTTAATTTTACCTTGACATATCTACATTTGCTATACATGTAGATCTGGTGCAATCTCGATAAATCTATATCTCCGTTAAATATAAAACGTTTTACAATAGGAAAAATACATTTGTAGATTTGAATTCCATTTTTACTCCTGTGTAGGACAAGTAATGCCCAAGCAATGCAAAATGTCTTAGATACGCCCGTGTTGGTGCTATCAAGGACATGTAGATTGTACACGTCATCACTAGTGATGTCATTTGATTCAAAAGAACTAGAACGTTAGATTGCTTTTTTTTTTCTTGTGGAGTTTAAATAATTTGGGTGTATCATAATCTAGAATGCATTGGTGTGGATTTATTATAAGATTTGTGTAAAAATAATCAATAAATCAAAAGGAGTTTACAGGACCTGTTAAACTTTCAGCCGAAAAATTGTAATGTAATGTAATGTACAAGTGCCTTGAAGTGGTAGGACTGTAGACTAGGTCAGGAGCATTCACGATGTGGATTTAGTCTTACTAGCAAAGCCACTCTAATGCTAAAGCATTGATAGTGTGTGGTGCTTGTTGGATTTATCGGCGGAAATAACAGAACTTCTTGATGCCAAAGGTATTTTTGTCTCTCTTTACTTTCTATTTTAGTTTTGTGGCGATATGTTCTATCCAGTTTAAAGTACTTTCCGCCATTTAAAGCTTCGTAAAGGTGTTTCAGACTGCTTTAGGGCTGTCTCAAAATTTTGAGTTTCACGTTGTCAGCCATTTTTTTTTCGTAAAGTGACGTCAAAGTCGCGTGTGCGAAAGATCGGCGGGGCACTTTTCGATAATAACATGTGAGCAGCAATAATGGGGATGTTTTACGTACAAATATGTTACTATATATATAGTATTATATGTATTAATGCACAATAATAGCCGATAGCCTAACATTTAATAGTTTTTATGCGGCGAATACAATTTTTTGCACCAGTAGTAATAGAGATTTTGTAAATTGTAATGGGCGACTGATCAAAAGGCTAAATTAATCAATACCGCATTTTTACTTAGCTTATAAGTGTATCAGCATTAAAATACAGTGCATTATGATCGCCACCATAGACTTGACTCCAAGGACCGAATAAGAACTCGTGACCCGTAGAACAACAGTACGCGGTCTATCTACTCACTCCTTCGATCCCACGACCTGTCGTCTGGCAGCCTCCGCGTGCCGGAGTTCCTCGTGCGCAGCATTTTCCGACTTCTGGCTCTCGTAACGCATGTCGGCCACCGGGGCGGCGTCATACCGGAAGCGGACGGGATGCCTCCGCTCATGGGCGCGCCTGTAGATCTGCTTGGTGAGCAAGGCGCTTTCAAGCATCACATCTATTAATGGACAATAAGATATATATTATGATAATGGACAATGTTAGGGAATTCGTGATGGTTGTATTTTATACTAAACTGATCACTGAATATAGTTTTAAATAATAAAACACATTCTTTGTATATCTTGTATAGGAATGTGACCTATGCGAAATAAAACAAATATTAACATGACCGAAATACCAATATCAATTTCTAATCCACAACAAAAACAACCACCAACACCATCACCATCAACAAAATCCTGATCATCAGTAGGGTCAGCATTGTGGTCGTCATTATAACTTAATAATTTTGTTGTTTCAATTTAGTTGAATTCAATACAATCTACATTTTCCTTCATAATCCTGTGCTAAAATCTATAATTTTATTTTGCTACAATCTATAATTTTATTTACTACAATATACTATTTAGTACTCACTACCTATCGCACTAGTCAACTCGCCTAATTGGCGATACTACGGTATTAACAACACTAACAGTAACAATCCAATAGTCCATACTGTACATAGTATTTACCGGAACTATAATCTACAACTACACATCGCGGACGCACGGACACCGTACAATCTATATAGATACCACGTAATTCTACTACATTCTGCTATACCATAGACATTACATACATATCGCGGACGCACGGACACAATACTCACTGGAGATACTACGGCATTTACTACAATCTACAACTACATAATCGCGGGCACACGGACACTATGCTCGCTGTAGATACTACGGCATTTACTACAATCTACAACTACATAATCGCGGGCACACGGACACTATGCTCGCTGTAGATACTACGGCATTTACTACAATCTACAATTACATAATCGCGGGCACACGGACACTATGCTCGCTGAAAATACTACGGCATTTACTACAATCTACAACTACATAATCGCGGGCACACGGACACTATGCTCGCTGTAGATACTACGGCATTTACTACAATCTACAATTACATAATCGCGGGCACACGGACACTATGCTCGCTGTAAATACTACGGCATTTACTACAATCTACAACTACATAATCGCGGGCACACGGACACTATGCTCGCTGTAGATACTACGGCATTTACTACAATCTACAACTACATAATCGCGGCACACGGACACTATGCTCGCTGTAGATACTACGGCATTTACTACAATCTACAACTACATAATCGCGGGCACACGGACACTATGCTCGCTGTAAATACTACGGCATTTACTACAATCTACAACTACATAATCGCGGGCACACGGACACTATGCTCGCTGTAGATACTACGGCATTTACTACAATCTACAACTACATAATCGAGGGCACACGGACACTATGCTCGCTGTAAATACTACGGCATTTACTACAATCTACAACTACATAATCGCGGGCACACGGACACTATGCTCGCTGTAGATACTACGGCATTTACTACAATCTACAATTACATAATCGCGGGCACACGGACACTATGCTCGCTGTAAATACTACGGCATTTACTACAATCTACAACTACATAATCGCGGGCACACGGACACTATGCTCGCTGTAAATACTACGGCATTTACTACAATCTACAACTACATAATCGCGGGCACACGGACACTATGCTCGCTGTAGATACTACGGCATTTACTACAATCTACAATTACATAATCGCGGGCACACGGACACTATGCTCGCTGTAAATACTACGGCATTTACTACAATCTACAACTACATAATCGCGGGCACACGGACACTATGCTCGCTGTAGATACTACGGCATTTACTACAATCTACAACTACATAATCGCGGGCACACGGACACTATGCTCGCTGTAGATACTACGGCATTTACTACAATCTACAACTACATAATCGCGGGCACACGGACACTATGCTCGCTGTAAATACTACGGCATTTACTACAATCTACAACTACATAATCGCGGGCACACGGACACTATGCTCGCTGTAGATACTACGGCATTTACTACAATCTACAACTACATAATCGAGGGCACACGGACACTATGCTCGCTGTAAATACTACGGCATTTACTACAATCTACAACTACATAATCGCGGGCACACGGACACTATGCTCGCTGTAGATACTACGGCATTTACTACAATCTACAATTACATAATCGCGGGCACACGGACACTATGCTCGCTGTAAATACTACGGCATTTACTACAATCTACAACTACATAATCGCGGGCACACGGACACTATGCTCGCTGTAAATACTACGGCATTTACTACAATCTACAACTACATAATCGCGGGCACACGGACACTATGCTCGCTGTAGATACTACGGCATTTACTACAATCTACAACTACATAATCGCGGGCACACGGACATTATGCTCGCTGTAGATACTACGACATTTACTACAATCTACAACTACATAATCGCGGGCACACGGACACTATGCTCGCTGTAAATACTACGGCATTTATTACAATCTACAACTACATAATCGCGGGCACACGGACACTATGCTCGCTGTAGATACTACGGCATTTACTACAATCTACAACTACATAATCGCGGGCACACGGACACTATGCTCGCTGTAGATACTACGGCATTTACTACAATCTACAACTACATAATCGCGGGCACACGGACACTATGCTCGCTGTAGATACTACGGCATTTACTACAATCTACAACTACATAATCGCGGGCACACGGACACTATGCTCGCTGTAAATACTACGGCATTTACTACAATCTACAACTACATAATCGCGGGCACACGGACACTATGCTCGCTGTAGATACTACGGCATTTACTACAATCTACAACTACATAATCGCGGGCACACGGACTCTATGCTCGCTGTAGATACTACGGCATTTACTACAATCTACAACTACATAATCGCGGGCACACGGACACTATGCTCGCTGTAAATACTACGGCATTTACTACAATCTACAACTACATAATCGCGGGCACACGGACACTATGCTCGCTGTAGATACTACGGCATTTACTACAATCTACAACTACATAATCGCGGGCACACGGACACTATGCTCGCTGTAAATACTACGGCATTTACTACAATCTACAACTACATAATCGCGGGCACACGGACACTATGCTCGCTGTAGATACTACGGCATTTACTACAATCTACAACTACATAATCGCGGGCACACGGACACTATGCTCGCTGTAGATACTACGGCATTTACTACAATCTACAACTACATAATCGCGGGCACACGGACACTATGCTCGCTGTAGATACTACGGCATTTACTACAATCTACAACTACATAATCGCGGACACACGGACACTATGCTCGCTGTAGATACTACGGCATTTACTACAATCTACAACTACATAATCGCGGGCACACGGACACTATGCTCGCTGTAGATACTACGGCATTTACTACAATCTACAACTACATATTCGCGGGCACACGGACACTATGCTCGCTGTACATACTGCGGCATTTACTACAATCTACAACTACATAATCGCGGACACACGGACACTATGCTCGCTGTAGATACTACGGCATTTACTACAATCTACAACTACATAATCGCGGGCACACGGACACTATGCTCGCTGTAGATACTACGGCATTTACTACAATCTACAACTACATAATCGCGGGCACACGGACACTATGCTCGCTGTAGATACTACGGCATTTACTACAATCTACAACTACATAATCGCGGACACACGGACACTATGCTCGCTGTAGATACTACGGCATTTACTACAATCTACAACTACATAATCGCGGGCACACGGACACTATGCTCGCTGTAAATACTACGGCATTTACTACAATCTACAACTACATAATCGCGGGCACACGGACACTATGCTCGCTGTAGATACTACGGCATTTACTACAATCTACAACTACATAATCGCGGGCACACGGACACTATGCTCGCTGTAGATACTACGGCATTTACTACAATCTACAACTACATAATCGCGGGCACACGGACACTATGCTCGCTGTAAATACTACGGCATTTACTACAATCTACAACTACATAATCGCGGGCACACGGACACTATGCTCGCTGTAGATACTACGGCATTTACTACAATCTACAACTACATAATCGCGGGCACACGGACACTTTGCTCGCTGTAAATACTACGGCATTTACTACAATCTACAACTACATAATCGCGGGCACACGGACACTATGCTCGCTGTAGATACTACGGCATTTACTACAATCTACAACTACATAATCGCGGGCACACGGACACTATGCTCGCTGTAGATACTACGGCATTTACTACAATCTACAACTACATAATCGCGGGCACACGGACACTATGCTCGCTGTAGATACTACGGCATTTACTACAATCTACAACTACATAATCGCGGGCACACGGACACTATGCTCGCTGTAGATACTACGGCATTTACTACAATCTACAACTACATAATCGCGGGCACACGGACACTATGCTCGCTGTAGATACTACGGCATTTACTACAATCTACAACTACATAATCGCGGGCACACGGACACTATGCTCGCTGTAGATACTACGGCATTTACTACAATCTACAACTACATAATCGCGGGCACACGGACACTATGCTCGCTGTAGATACTACGGCATTTACTACAATCTACAACTACATAATCGCGGGCACACGGACACTATGCTCGCTGTAAATACTACGGCATTTACTACAATCTACAACTACATAATCGCGGGCACACGGACACTATGCTCGCTGTAAATACTACGGCATTTACTACAATCTACAACTACATAATCGCGGGCACACGGACACTATGCTCGCTGTAGATACTACGGCATTTACTACAATCTACAACTACATAATCGCGGGCACACGGACACTATGCTCGCTGTAGATACTACGGCATTTACTACAATCTACAACTACATAATCGCGGGCACACGGAACCTATGCTCGCTGTAGATACTACGGCATTTACTACAATCTACAACTACATAATCGCGGGCACACGGACACTATGCTCGCTGTAAATACTACGGCATTTACTACAATCTACAACTACATAATCGCGGGCACACGGACACTATGCTCGCTGTAAATACTACGGCATTTACTACAATCTACAACTACATAATCGCGGGCACACGGACACTATGCTCGCTGTAGATACTACGGCATTTACTACAATCTACAACTACATAATCGCGGGCACACGGACACTATGCTCGCTGTAAATACTACGGCATTTACTACAATCTACAACTACATAATCGCGGGCACACGGACACTATGCTCGCTGTAAATACTACGGCATTTACTACAATCTACAACTACATAATCGCGGGCACACGGACACTATGCTCGCTGTAAATACTACGGCATTTACTACAATCTACAACTACATAATCGCGGGCACACGGACACTATGCTCGCTGTAAATACTACGGCATTTACTACAATCTACAACTACATAATCGCGGGCACACGGACACTATGCTCGCTGTAGATACTACGGCATTTACTACAATCTACAACTACATAATCGCGGGCACACGGACACTATGCTCGCTGTAAATACTACGGTACACATATTACAACTATCTACTAGTCCATGCACAGCACACATCGCGGACGTACGGACACTGTACTCACTGTAGATGTAGTCGTTCCTTTCGGCCAGGGAGGTGAGCTGCTCGCGCACGCCGGTCATGTAGCGCCACCTGGTGATGTTGTTGATGTCCGAGAAATCATACTGGATCTGCATGGCACAATGGCAATGAAGTAAAGAATAGGAATATGGTTAAGCTCCGAAATGATGATCCGAATGAGGCGTTTCGTAGGAAACCCGGCTTATTGCGTATGCGTAAGTGTCGTCCCGGATTAGCCTGTGCAGTCCGCACAGGCTTATCCGGGGCGACACTTTCCGCATACAATGGATTTATGTTTAGAAACGAATTCCTTGAATCAGAAAATACCATAAAAGCGGAAAGTGTCGTCCTGGATTAGGGTTAGGGTTAATCTGCACAGGTTAATCCGGGACGACACTTGACGTACACTCAATAAGCCCGGTTTTCCCACGACACGCCTCAAATGTTCTTAACGTTATTAATCGTAATTCAGAGGACACATCACCTTTCCATAATATAATTTTGGAGCTAATTGCATAAAACTGCATTATGTTCATAGCCCTCCAGTTTTAAGACTAGTACCGAAAATAGCAGGAGTCTATAGTACCGAAAAATTCGAAAGCAGGTATTTATTTTTGCACGGCAAACTCACAGTGGTCTCCCCTGAAATCATTATCGCGTATTAGGGGAGATCACCGTGCGTTTAGTGGAATGGTCATCAACATATTTACAATGAACTTATTTAACAATTATAAGATACTGATTAAACAAATGGACTTAAACCATAACAAACAAACACAAAATATGTTAATATTATTTATATTATAACAAACAAATAAAAACGTGTTAATAATATTAATATCATAACAAAAAAGAAAAGAAAATGTGTTAATATTATTTATATCATAAAAAAGCAATTATAAAATGTGTTAATATTATTTATATTATTATACTTTGTGACTTTTTAACTTTCTACACGAATCGTATACGTCGTTCCTTATTTCGGGTTAATTAAATGCAAGCGTTTATGTATATTAATAAATATAAATGGCGTAAACTTCGTAGGCGATCGCGACGATTTATCTTTAGATGCGTGTCTTA
Source organism: Congeria kusceri (assembly GCA_027627225.1). Classification (NCBI taxonomy): domain Eukaryota; kingdom Metazoa; phylum Mollusca; class Bivalvia; order Myida; family Dreissenidae; genus Congeria; species Congeria kusceri. The sequence continues at coordinate 790,420 of JAPFQT010000027.1, forward strand.
GACACCTATTTCAGTAAGCACTATATCTCGACGTTTCACAGAGAATTACGACGTCAGGGGTAACGTCAACTCACCGACGTCAGTTGATGCTGGACTCGCAGCAGCGTGTTTCTCAAGGCGTGGATTATGTCCCGCACGGGGGCGTCTACCATCGGGTGGAGCTTCTGCTCCTGAAATGGCAGACACCAGAAACGCGTTGGATTTGATTGATAAGCCACATTGAACACACAGGGGACCGATTTTAAGAGAGTGGATTTGTGCATTTTGCAGGTCTGGGACATATACGTTCTTCAATTTATTTAAGAAATAGTATTGGAACATTATAAATTGTAATCATAACTGACTTCTAGCCACATGAAATTTAATGTACTAGACATACGTATGACAAATAACCAGAGATAATTTACATTTCTAAAAACCTAACACGAACATTGCTACACTTCCCACCCATGGTAAATGATTTAAGAGTCTTTAGAAAGTGGCATTTTGTTCCTCCGACAGTTAATCGCAAAACCAGCACAATTTGTGCTCGACGTTGTATCGTGAAATCTTACTGGTACTTTGAAAACCTTCCAACGCTGTATCTTGACTTACAAAATTACCGCGTGACATTTAAAGCGCCATATGTTATCCTGACATTTAAAAATCGCTTATGAATGCCACATAGCGTGGATGTAATTTTGTTTTGGAACGTTCGACGTTTTTGAACATGTCTTGACATTAAGTAGTAAAGCGTTTTCTGTACAGGTAAATCGAAACACTATTGGAAAACAACATGATCAGGAAAAGACATCATTGCAAAAGATTTCAACAAAGTGTATACGCGCATAAGGTTATCCTTAATAAAATGTTGTTTGCGGTAACGTGACCGACTCACAAAATTGGGCCCGACTCACAAGTTTTTAAAGGCGTCCGTGAAGCAGAATATGTCCAATTTGAACAAAGAATATGCCACTGGCCTACACTAAGCAATGTGGTGTGCTCTTGTATTTTGCGTTTAGACAATTTAGTCTATGTCTAACGGTCGTCTACATTTTTTTTCCCACCAAAAAAGTAAATTAATAAAAATCGACCTACCTACCCACCTTGAAAATTCTGCGTTACCGCAAACTAACATTTTTGGAAGGATGGACTAAATGTTATATATTTATATAGCCACCATTGAAACAAAGTGCATACACGCATAAATGTTATAATTTTATAAAGCCACCATTAAAACAAAGTGCATACACGCATAAATGTAATACATTTAATTGGCCAGCATTGAAACAAAGTGCATACACGCATAAATGTTATATATTTATTTCAAGCCAAATAATTTATTTTCATTAAATTGTTTGATATTTTCCTATTTTATTAATTAATTAATGTATACACCGGTATCTGGCTGTTATGTGGTGACATCCATTGCAATGCAGCTATTTTCCAATTGTGAGCTATGGTAATACATGCAATAATGTCTTTCCCTGATCATGTTGATTTCCAATATTGATCTATTGTAATACATGCAATAATGTCTTTCCCTGATCATGTTGTTTTCCAATATTGATCTATTGTAATACATGCAATAATGTCTTTCTCTGATCATGTTGTTTTTCCAATTGTGAGCTACGGTAATACATGCAATATTGTCTTTCTCTGATCATGTTGTTTTCCAATTGTGAGCTACGGCAATACATGCAATAATGTCTTTCCTTGATAATGTTGTTTTCCAATTGTGAGCTATGGTAATACATGCAATAATGTCTTTCTCTGATCATGTTGTTTTTCAATTGTGAGCTATGGCAATACATGCAATTATGTCTTTCCCTGATCATGTTGTTTTTTCCAATTGTGAGCTACGGTAATACATGCAATATTGTCTTTCTCTGATCATGTTGTTTTCCAATTGTGAGCTATGGTAATACATGCAATAATGTCTTTCCCTGATCATGCTGTTTTCCAATTGTGAGTTATGGTAATGCATGCAATAATATCTTTCCCTGATCATGCTGTTTTCCAATATTGATTTATTGTAATACATGCAATAATGTCTTTCCCTGATCATGTTGTTTTCCAATATTGATCTTTTGTAATACATACAATAATGTCTTTCCCTGATCATGTTGTTTTCCAACATATATCTATTATAATACATGAAATAATGTCTTTCTCTGATCATAATGTTTTCCAACTGTGATCTATGGTAATACATGCAATAATGTCTTTCTCTGATCATGTTGTTTCCCAATTGTGAGCTATGGTAATACATGCAATAATGTATTTCCCTGATCATGTTGTTTTCCAATATTGATATATTTTCCAATATTGATATATTGTAATACATGCAATCATGTCTCCCTTATCACGTTGTTTTCCAATATTGATCTATTGTAAAACATTCAATAATGTCCTTCCCTGATTATGTTTGTTTTCCAATATTGATCTATTCTAATACATACAATAATGTCTTTCCCTGATAATGTTGTTTTCCAATATTGATCTATTATAATACATGCAATAATGTCTTTCTCTGATCATGTTGTTTTCCAATTGTGAGCTATGGTAAAACATACACTAATGTCTTTCCCAGATCGTGTTGTTTTCCAATTGTGAGTTATGGTAATGCATGCAATAATGTCTTTCCCTGATTATGTCTGTTTTCCAATATTGATCTATTCTAATACATACAATAATGTCTTTCCCTGATCATGTTGTTTTCCAATATTGATCTATTATAATACATGCAATAATGTCTTTCTCTGATCATGTTGTTTTCCAATATTGATCTATTATAATACATGCAATAATGTCTTTCCCTGATCATGTTGTTTTCCAATATTGATTTATTGTAATACAGGAAATAATGTCTTTCCCTGGTCATGTTGTTTTTTTTCAATTGTGAGCTATGGTAATACATGCAAGATTGTCTTTATCTGATCATGTTGTTTTACAATTGTTAGCTATGGTAATACATGCAATATTGTCTTTCTCTGATTATGTTGTTTTTCAATTGTGAGCTATGGCAATACATGCAATAATGTCTTTCCTTGATAATGTTGTTTTCCAATTGTGAGCTATGGTAATACATGCAATAATGTCTTTCTCTGATCATGTTGTTTTTCAATTGTGAGCTATGGCAATACATGCAATAATGTCTTTCCTTGATAATGTTGTTTTCCAATTGTGAGCTATGGCAATACATGCAATAATGTCTTTCCTTGATTATGTTGTTTTCCAATTGTGAGCTATGGTAATACATGCAATAATGTCTTTCTCTGATCATGTTATTTTTCAATTGTGAGCTATGGTAATACATGCAATAATGTATTTCCCTGATTATTTTGAATACAAATATGCATTTTCTAAAGTTGGATCTGGTCTTTCAAAGAAGAAACAAAACACTATAACTATTAATTCTGTAACTAGTGTACAGTTATGGGTGTAGGGTGATGTGTGAATGAAGTGTGATTGAAGTATCTGGTCTTTCAAAGAAGAAGCAAAACTAAATTACTATTAATTCAATATTTGTTTGTTAGCTATTGCAGTACACTGTTCAGTGACATTTTCGATTATCTAGAACTTTGGAATATTTTTAACTGTTTTTTTTAATAGTTGGACGTGTATTATTTTCAATACCGGTAAAAGCAATTCGAAGTATATATCATGAAATTGAAGAAACCAGAAATGTTCAGCGTGCATCTCTTATTTATTATAAGAAAAATACATATATTTGAGTGAAAATTTGAACTTAACTTAAAGCATCTCGTATACTGATTCTTTATCAGAATAAAACCAGTACCGGTAAATACGACCTGAATTTTAAATGAAACTACACAGACTTACTGTAATTTATTTTTTATGAAACTAACAAGTGTTTCCTATGGAGATCTTCGGATACGCGCCCTGCTTACCAATCTGGCAGCATCCGGGACCTGATCCAGGCCTTCCTTCCACCACCGGTCTTGCTGTTCCACGGGGATTATCACGTCAACGTCGTCTGCATCCTTAACCGTTTTACCATCTTGGACGGAATCTTTGTTGGTCCCATCTTTATCGACTTGTTTCTGCTTATCACGAACCTCTGCATCTTTTACCCTTTTAACTTCATGGACGGTAGCTTTGTGTTTCACTTCTTTTTCAACTTGCATCTGTTTATCGTGAGACTCTGCATCAACATTTGGAGCATCAATATCATAATCCATCCATTCTTGAGGTTTTTCAACATTTGTTTTCTGTGATTTTGATGTAATCTGTTTCTGCTTCGGATCAGGCTTCATAGAGTCTTTTTCACTGTTGACCAAGTTTAGTTCTTTAGTATCTTTATCAGTTTTAATCTCATGAGTCTTCGAAATGACTGCATTTCTCTTTTCACCTCGTGGTTTTGAATTAACTACAACAGCCCCTTTGCCGTCGTCGACCTGATTCTGCATTAAGTTGTTTTGGACCTGTTTAGTATTTAAAGATTGCGCATTCACTTTAGTGACGTCATTCACAATTATATCGTCTTTAGTATTTTTATTTTCACTACCAAAAATAATGGTTTGCACATCAGTGGGTTTTCTTTTTATATTTGGATCCTTGATACTCACTGTAGGCCGTTCAGTTGCTGTAGGACTATCTCCCTTTTCTGCACTTTTAGTATCTGGTCCACGTTTTTCACTTCGACCTTTTTTATTGAGATATTCCTCGTACATATTAAAGAATTTATTTATTTTACTTCTATTATATGTTTTCGGTATATTCAGTTTCAATTCTTTTTCTATCTGACTTACAAACATTTCTTCTCCGCCTTTACCGTCACCGATCATATTACTGGTACTTGTGGCTGTTTATCTCCTTTCCTGTTTTCAATGTTCTTAAATGACTTAGAATCTACCCTTTGTGAAAACGGTGTAGATGGAATCGAGATAGACGCTTTTAAACTGTTTCTGGTACTATATGCAGATGATGTAATAATATTCGCGAACAATGCACAAGAATTACAGAATAGTCTTAATCTATTACACGAATATTGCAAACGATGGAAGCTGGTGGTTAATAAAAACAAAACTAAAGTAATGGTATTTAGGAAAGGTGGGCGATTACCAAACAACATGTCTTTTTGCTATAATGATACCAATATTGAGATTGTTAATACCTTTAATTATCTTGGTGTTATATTTACTCCAGGTGGATCTTTTTCCGACGCTCAGAAGACATTAGCGGGACAAGCATTGAAGGCCATTTTTAAAATGATTAGATATCTCTATAAATTTACCGATATCACAATCAGGCATAGATTAGAATTATTTGACAAACTTGTATCACCCGTTCTCAATTATGGTAGCGAGGTATGGGGTTTTGTTAAAGGCGATGCTATAGAGCGTGTGCATATGCAGTTTTGTAAAAATCTATTAGGTGTTAAACGAAATACTCAAAACGATTTTATATATGGCGAGCTTGGGCGCGAAAATTATCAAAATGCAAGGTATTATAACATAATAAAATACTGGGTTAAACTGTTAAGGACAGACAGCAAAAAGTTCACTAAGAAAGTCTATCTCACATTACTTAATGATTGTGAAAGGTATCCTAATAAAAAGAGTTGGTGTTCTTTATTGCGTGGTCTTCTTGCAACTCTTGGCTTCTTTGATGCTTGGTTATTTCAAGATGTTGGGCACGATAAAGTTTTCCTTACGAGCGTTAAGCAAAGACTTACAGATAATTTTATTCAGTATTGGAATGGTCGATTAACAACATCCAGTAGAGCCTTGTTCTATAGAAATATTGCTAATTTCAAACTTCAACCCTATTTAATGTTGTGTAATATTAAAAAGTTTAGATTTAATTTATCGAGATTACGCATGTCAGCACACAGATTGAAAATAGAAAGTGGCAGATGGATAAAACCTAATCCTCTTCCAGTTGAACTTAGAAAATGTGATGTTTGTAATCTTTTGGAAGACGAGTACCACTTTGTTCTGGAATGTATTTTATATACTGACATTAGAGCTAAATACATACCATATTTTTTTAGAAACCGACCAAATATGCAAAAGCTCATAGAACTCATGTCTTCTGATAGCGAACATATCTTAAAAAAACTTAGTACTTATGTTTATAATGCTTTTTTAATCAGAGCATCTAATTTGTACATGCATAGATAACTATCATATAATTATGTAAAAGGGAAAAAAAAAAATAAAAAAAAATGTATGTATTTGTTTACTAAAAATGTGAACTGTTTAATCACTGATGCTCTCTACTAATACCTACTGTATTGTTTCGTTTTGTGTAGGTGTAATGGTAAGGGACACTTGTTCGTTGCTTTAAACTTGTACTGTGGTCATTTTTATAATTATAAGTACAATTGTATAAATGAGATAAAAAGCATATATTTGTTTATTTAAACTTGCTCGTTGCTTTAAACTTGTACTGTGGGCATTTGTATAAGTATAAGTCTAATTGTATAAATGAGATAAAAAGTATATATTTTGTTTATTTAAACTTGAATTTGTACTACTAAGTTTTCTATGTGTAAAGTTTTATCATTGATGCTCCCTAATAATACCTATTGTTTCGTCTCGTATAGGTGTTATATTAAGGGACACTCAAAATTGTACTGTGGTCATTTTAATATAAGTATTTAAATACCAGCTACTAGCAATATATAATGTATATATACGGCTTGCTCTGCTTAATCGTGTTATATGTGTTAAATTTAGCAAGAGCGAAATATAGACCGCATTACAATTATGATGAGTCAAATAACACCCATTTGATTAGGTATTTCTTACTACCGTATCATTTATTTTTCTAGCTGTGCAACATTGAATTATACACATATATATCTGCGTAGTTTATATTTACTAAAACTTGCATCTATTCCTATTAAGAACTACCCCTTCTTTTGTCTGTGTTATGATCAGTTATATAACAGTGAATGATAGAGTATATTACATATATTGCGATTCGAATTAAACATTCATTTACTTATTAATAACCTATTTCTTTTCAGCTAGACGTTGTTTTGTGCACACATGTATCTATTTTGCTTGGAATGTTTGTTCTATATATTTGTCCACATGGGCCTTGGCCTTCTGGATTTATTGTAAATAAAATCTATAAATCTATATTTATTATTCATTTTTCATAAAAAAAAAAATATAAGAATAAGGAAACTCCCAAGACATCACCAGGAGAAAACTATGACAAATGTTCACTTTTAAAAAAAGAGCTAAAAAAATATATCTTTGCATGTACATTTGATGTCCTGGTAATCCACCATAATGCATTAATATGCCAAATTCAATAAAACAAACAAAATGTATGCTATGTGCAGGCTTTAAAGCTGTATATAATGGCAAACATTATCTTTTCTGGGCTCTGATATAATCTCATCAAAGATATTTTCGGGTAATTTGTCACAGAATTTGGCAAGAAATTGAGATACAACCTCTGTACATTTCCGGGATTTTGAAACAATAACAAACATCCAAGTAAATTCCCAGAAAAACAATGTTTGCCATTTGAAAAACTAGACCTCCCTACAAAGATACAAAAATGAAAAAGAGGCACTAAAAATGGTTACCATAGCAACTGATCACCTTAGCAACCACTTTCTTTACCTCCAAGCTATATAGCTTCTACCAGAGACTTACCACATAGGGACTGCAATTTGTTGTTTTCCTGAATGAAGCCTTGCTTTGGACTCAAGTGAATAATACTCATGTCCAAATCGTTTAAGTAACACATGGCACTGTTTAACATAATTATGGTATCCCCGTTACGTATCTGACGCAATGAGATAAGTCCAAGGTACTCTACGTTGTCCGTTTTAAGAATATTTAATGCATGGCCAGTGGACCTGTGTCAAAGAAAAACAGAAATGCAAGAGGAACATGGAAGAAAAAGAAAACATAACAATAATATTAAAGAGGATATATAGTTACTTGGGTAAAATCTCTCTGGAGGTTATGCATTATACAGTTGGCAAAAATGCAAGTGAGAACCGATTACAGCTTGAAAATTAAACAGAAAATCACTATCTCCCTATGTTCAGTAAATGGTTAATCTCATTATCAACAAAATTTAAACAGAGTATAGTTACAGTAATATTGCAATCTCATTAAAATCATCTCCAGTCTGACGCTACTATATTATCCGCTGACTGGATCTGATGACTTCGCATTAGGGTCACATTCAGATGACCTTTTTAAGAGCCAATCAAACTGTTGCCTTCAAAAAGTTGTGGTATAACTTCATATGTAAAACACACATACTATGCACAAAATTACCATGAACTTTGGATGTTTACTTTGGATGCAGAAGGTACCACTATATCCATTGTTATCCGCATGAAAATTAACTGTAAATGACTTAATCCCAAGGATCAGCTGGAAATGCATTGGGCACAGAAGGGCTGATATTTTATTGTTCGAAAGGTCATTTGTTATACGATGTCTTCAGATCCTAACAATGTTAGGATTGATTTTAATGAGACTGAGTACTATAGGAGCATAACATATGTTGTTACAGTGTCTGTGTTGGCCAATGCTTCCTTCATTCCCTTCTATACAAACTATAAAAGAACTCAAATGAACCTACTGAAATATCTCAACCGTGTTACGAAAGTCCCATTACATGTAGTAATGTGGAATCTTGCATGCAGTAAAAAAAAATTTATAAAACGAAAAGTTTTTTTCTATTTTCATCCTTACAAAACAATTAAGAGTTTGTATCGTCCATTACATGTAGTAATGTGGAATCTTGCTTCCAGTAAATTGTTTTTTATAAAACAAAATGTTTTTTCCATTTTCATCCTTACAAAACAATTAAGAGTTTGTTTCGTTATCTCGTTTAAAATGTCAATGGGTAACTTAATCTATTAATTTAGTACTATTGTCTATCGGTGCGTCCCATGAAATACATTTCGAGGTATGAGCGTGAAACTATTGTATCTGATATTGAATTGTTAAGCAGATACAATAGTTTCGCGCTCAACCCTTGATTTTCTTGTTTTCATTAAAGGGACTCTGTCTATGAACAAAGGGCTCCAAGAGGACAACATCAGTAAAATACCTGAAGTGTATGTATTAATGTTGGCATATATTAAAGCTAATAATAATGTAATATAATGAAAAGAGTTTATGCACTGCGTGAAAAAAATCTTAATATTGGTTAGGTTGTGTTTGGTTGGCCTGTTTCTTGTTCCATTTCGACTACAGAGTTGTATCTTTAAACCAGAGTTTGCCCATATTTGCTCATAAATCTGAAGGTTTTTTTAACACTTTTTGTTTATTTGTTCTTATCAAAAATCTCATTATGCTGTACATTATTCATACTTTGATTAATGTATATTTGCCTCATTTTATCTGTTTAAAAACATTAATAGCTCATTTATATAATATAATGACAGTGGCATAGGAGATCACTGAAGGCATATTTGAAGAGATATTTGAAGGCATAGTCACTTTAAGTAAACCTTACAGATTTTTCTGATTTAATTGTTTTCAAACAAATAAAAAGAGGTAAATATATACAAGGGCTGTCTCAGAATTATTGAAACAAAAATTTTACTGAAACATCAGTAACCATTTTGGAATATCAAATGCAACTATGAGCTCTGAAATGCATATACATTAATATGGAATAGAAAGTTTAAAACAACTCACGTCCAGACTAGGTAACAAAATATACGTATATTCACATACAATTTATGATAAAATTGCACATATAAATCCCATTATATTTAAAATGTATATAAAATATTTGGATTAAAATGCTTATAATAAAATAATAATGAACATAATGAATTTTGAAGAACATTACGTGGGACTTAATATAAAGCTAATTATTATATCCTTATTCCTAAGCCCTGTGGAAGTGTCATTTATTATTATTTGTTCATGTAACTTTTTTTATTGCACAGAAACATGAACATTGTATCACATTTGAAAAATAAGTAATTGGAGTTAACAATGTATGGGAAAGTCTGGAAGAAGTATTGCTGAATTATATGATATTAAAAAGTTCTAAAACACATACAAGCATGCATCTAAATGAAAGATGTCATAAACATAGAAAGGGCATTCAATGAAAACTATTTACGGCATGTTGTGGGAAAACCGGGCTTAATGCATGAGCGTAAAGTGTCATCCCAGATTAGCCTGTGCAGTCTGCACAGGCTAATCCGGGCTGACACGTTCCACCCATGGTGGACTTATGTTTAGAAGAGACTTTCATGAAACAGAAAATACCGTAAAAGCGGAAAGTGTCGTCTCGGATTAGCCTGTGCAAACTGCACAGGCTAATCCGGGAGGACACTTTACGCACATGCATTATAAAAGCCTGGTTTTCTCACAAAACACCTCAAATAGATTGGAACTCAGCCAATATGTCTTTCCCAAAGCTGCGTATGAAATCATTTTGCATGAGCGCAATGTACATGACAAGTGCCCGTATTCACCAAACTATTCGTAGACTTAAGACTAAGAATAAACAATATTCTTGAAACTGATCCGTTCTAAGGGCGCTGTAAATTTGAATCTTAATTTGTGTTCATCCACTCTTATTACTTCATTCTTCATTTCGAATGATTTGTTAATGTCATGGGCAACATTTGTGCCTGGCATACTTGGTAAGGCACTAGTATTTTTCTTTCGTCTAAGTCTATTTTTAATTCTTAAAGCCGCAGTTCATAGAATATAATTCAATACATCTTAAATTGACATTTGTACTAATGAAAGTTAATGACGCTTATTGTACTTAAAACTTTTCTTTTTTACGAAATGCATTGATGTTAGAAAACGATGAGATACGAATGGAATATACACTATGTACATTGTGATTTACTCCACAGGCTTCGCCAGCTATCTCATACAGATCATTTTATGAGAAAAAGTTACCAAAACGTTTTTATTTTACCAATTTCAATGCGGGTTTCTTTATTTTGAACAGTAAGATGTCCATTGGAAACGATTTCTGCAAAGTTTTTGTTTTTATTAACTTTCTGGGCTGCTGCTTTAAGTCTAATACTAGGTTGTTGAATACAGCCCAAGGTTTGCTGTCCTCCTGCTATCTTAAATATAGTACACCAGATCCACGACCCATCTGAACTGTATCATCTCTAAATCAGTGGAGTAGCTTCCTTTAGGCACTATAGGCACGTGCCTACATATTTTTTTCCAGAGATGAAATATATTAAACCCCTTAAAATGCAATAAAAACAAAAGGGGTGGGGATTAGGTGTAAACTTCATAGGTTTTGTTGATACTTCATTTATTAACAACATTTTATGAATAGAAATGCGCGCTTATTTTATTTTATTCTTAAAAAATGGGGTTTAGCTTGTAGAAAAAAAACCATTATTAAAATGTAAATAATGCCTATTGTGCCTTTACATTTTTATACCCAAACTACACCCCTGAAAAACTTAATACATATTTGTAGAACTACTTAAATGGAAACTAAAAACCAGAAAAAATCTCTATGGCATGATCATAATAATTTTCATGCTACTATTATTACTAAATGGCTTTTAAAATTTCACACAATTCAATATGAAAGCCAAAAGAATTGACAAATATCCCATATATATAACATACATTTAAGTTTGAAATTTCATTGGCTTTGTTTGCAGGTTCATCATGTCCACTGAAATGCGTTGTCATCGAAAAGGGCCTCAAGGGAGCAATCTCTTAAATAAATATGATATGAAGATATTAATACTGGCATAATAATAACGGTTTTAACAGGGTATATATATAATTAGAAAAGAGTGTACACATTCTGAGATAAAAATCTTTTTATAATATGGGTCATGTTTGTTTGGCCCTTTAATGTTATAATTTTGTATAACCATAGTTACCACACAACTCTTTACCAAGCGTGATAGCGCAGTGGGTTAAAGCACTGCCTGTCATTTATTCGTATGGCTCCTAGGTCGCAAGTTCGATACCTGCTTGGGGTTTTAATTTTTTTAGCTTATCTGCAAAGTTGTTTTTATCAAATATCTCATTTCGTATCAAATATCTCATTATTTTTATTTATTTAATGCACATGTCTTAGTATAGCACATTTCTATCATATAATATCATTTATAGTGCAATATGTGCAATACGGAGCCATTTTTTGTTAACAGAGTCCCCATAAGTGGATTTAACAGAGTACATTTTAACATGAAGTTGTCAAATAATGTTAACTGTTTGAATTCAGTTTACAACTGTTTGTTATATAATCTTATCAAACATTCCTGATATCCAGAAAAAAAAACGAAACAAAAGAAGACAATTTAATTTATTGACAGGCCATTTAATCAATGAACTGTAGAAGTATCTCCATTAAATTTACAAAAACCTCAAACATTAGTTATTTATCTGTCCCCTAAACTTGACATACCATTAAGTTAAAATGCTCATAAAAAGGAATGTCAATATTTGCCAGAAAATCATACAATATCTAACTGAAGGCTTGTTAAAAGAGTTGTTGAGAACTGCTGGACAGTTATGTTGAATTTAAAGATGGACCAAAACCCTGTTCGAGACAATTGTTCTTAACAACACAAACACAGACACATACAGCCCATGCCCACACTCAGAAACACAATTATTCTAACCAAAGAAAGAATCCTGCTTGTTTGCATTTATGACAACTACTCAGATCAATCTACAGAACCACCTTCACAAAACACATTTGATTCTGAAAGATATCACAGACCATCAATAGCGACTTTCTCTATTTCGATTGGCCAGCTGTGGTGGTAAAAACTTGTCAATCCAACAATTATGATAATATTATTATTAAAGCGACATACTGTTTTTGCCACCATTAAGTCACAAACAAAAGGGCCATAAGGTCCTAGGTCGCTCACCTGAGGGGCCAAGGAAGTATAGTCATTGTTAGAAACATTACTGTGAAATTATTTCAAAATCCAGCAAGTGCTTTCAGATAAAAGACTTTCATATTTTTCAATATAACCATATAAGGAAAACTCCCCCACACCCTGGTGACCATATTTTTTAATTCATGAATCAAAAATGATTTGAAGGAATTTGGTATAGTGTCACCCAAGGACCATTTCTGTCAAATTAATTTAAAATCCTGCAAGCAGCTTTTGACAGAAAGATTTTCAAAGTTTTCTATATAGCCATAATTATTTTTTAAGAAAAAACTGCCCCGCCCCCTGATGGCCATGTTTTTAATGAATCAAAACGATTTGAAGGCATTTGGTAGATGGTCAGCCTATAAACATTTCTACAAAATTATTTCAAAATCCAGCCAGTGGTTACAGACAATAACATTTTGAAAGTTTTCAAAATAGCTATAATTATGAGGAAAGCTGACCCTCTCCGTGGTCATGTTTTTCATTTGAGCGGAACCATTTACGAACTTGACAGAGATATCATCAGAACAAGCTTTCATCTTGATTGTGCAAAAAATGTGGCTTCTTGTGTTTTCTATAATTTGATCAAGTGACCTAATTTTTGACACAACATGACCAAGTTACGAACTCGTTATTGAAACAAATGTTCTCAGCAAGTTTCATGATGATTGGGCACTAACTGTGGATGTATAGAGTGTTCACAAGGTAAATGTTGATGACAATTGACGAACAATGAACGACAGACAAACAGCGATCACAAAAGCTAACCATGAGCATGTTGTGCTCAGGTAAGCTAAAAAGGCTTCTTAGAACAAAAGAAAAACAATGTGATAATTTAACATAGAAAAAAGAAGATGCTAAAACTGATTAATACATCATTTTGTCGTACAAAATTAATTTGGATGTTTCCGAGCTGTAACACAAATCTGTGAAGAAACTTTTGTGTCAGTTATTATGATAATGTAACTTGAATGTTATTGGTTGCAAAATATTAAAACACTGGTAAAAATTATTTTAAATGATCAAAGCAAATGCTTGTCATACGAAGGCAAAACAATGTCAGATTACAATATAATGCCCTGGACAAATATCTTGCGATTTCAGCAACACAGCTGTTTGTTGTTGTGACACACTGCCTCATAATGATCTTCATTCCCACCAAGTTATTACATTCCTTACATGTTTGCAAAAATAATGCTTCCTACAAAATGTTCATTCTAATATTTGACCTCTTAAGTGTAACCTTAGACCCAAAGACCTTGACCGAGGAGCTTGTAAGTGGTATGTGACATATCATCTGGTGATGGGAAAAATAATCTGAAGTAATATAAAATACTTCAAGTCTTTTGGAAGTTATAGAGCAGAAAGAAAATTCCTTGACATTTAACCTTGAATTGTGACCTTGACCTTTGACTGAGGACCATGGGAGTTGTACACGACACATCGCCTGGTCATGGGAAATAATAATCTGAAGTAATATTAAAATCAGATGGTGCAACTACTATTTGCCCTCCTTCGGGGGCATTAAAAAAACACATGACAATCTCTGCTTTGAAGACAGTCACTTGTGCCTCAAACAAATAGAAACAAACACCTATATACCATGTTACTGAACTCACCTTCGAAACCTATCCAGAAAACAATTAATTATATTAATTAGTGTCAGTGCACCCAAACGGCAACATTGATCATGGTAATTAGGGATTCACATTTTTGTCGGGCCGGGTCAGGTCATTAATCCTTGTCATTAATTGAACAGCATATTTGGTTTCACTGATATCCTTATTACTAATTGAACAGCATATTCGGTTTCACTAATATCCTCGTTATTAATTGAACAGCATATTTGGTTTCACTGATATCCTTGTTATTAATTGAACAGCATATTTGGCTTCACTGATATCCTTGTTATTAATTGAACAGCATATTTGGTTTCACTGATATCCTTGTTATTAATTGAACAACAGCATATTCGGTTTCACTGATATCCTTGTTATTAATTGAAGAGCATATTTGGTTTCACTGATATCCTTGTTATTAATTGAACAGCATATTCGGTTTCACTGATATCCTTGTTACTAATTGAACAGCATATTCGGTTTCACTGATATCCTTGTTATTAATTGAACAGAATATTCGGTTTCACTGATATCCCTCCTATTAATTGAACAGCATATTCGGTTTCACTGATATCCTTGTTATTAATTGAACAGCATATTCGGTTACACTGATATCCTTGTTATTAATTGAACAGCATATTCGGTTTCACTGATATCCTTGTTATTAATTGAACAGCATATTTGGTTTCACTGATATCCTTGTTACTAATTGAACAGCATATTCGGTTTCACTGATACCCTTGTTATTAACTGAACAGCATATTCGATTTCACTGATATCCTTGTTATTAACTGAACTGTAATACTGCTAACTTCTAAACTAGATCTAAACTAGATCAGCATTTAGCTATTTTGCAGCAGGATTAGAGTTACAAACATGTTGTGATCGGACATTAGTTCTGTAATACTGTTAGAAAGGAACTATGAAGTTTGAACTGTACCTATTTACTTAATTAACAATAATTCTGTGCCCAATAGGGCCCAATTCCTCCAGCTCTGGAGTATATACATGTATTTTACACAAAAATTTCATTTTTTTCCTATTAATGACTTAAGTTGAATGATAAGGAAACCAACAAAATTATCAAGTCAAAACTGAAGGGATAATATAAAAGTAAACAGATTATTTGTATTACAGGATATTTAAGTTCTAAGAAATAAACTTTGATAAAATCTTTGTTTTCAAAAAAGTATTCTCGTTTCGATGAATACAGATTTGTTCGGTAAGTGATTTGCATAGCTTTTTTGCAGAGGGCTTATTATAATAATTCAGCAGGAAATAACGCACATACTTCTTGTGTATGCATAAATATGCGTTATAAAGGTATTGATTCTTCATTCTAGGCGTGAATTTGACAGGGAAAATATGGCGCAGTAAAAGGAAAGAATGAGTACTGAATAACCACACTCGCAACTTTCAACAGTTTTGTTCGCTGTACAAATTTGATCACTTTATTTCATTAACGCTAAATTTGACATTTACTTATGTTTGGTCATAAAAGGAACGTTGCTCTGAGTTTAGATACAGTCCTGTAAAAGCCAATGCATTCTGCCACACCTATTTCCTCAACTTGACGGTTTGAAACTCCTTGGCTTAAGACGTCCCTATATCTGTTCAGTGGCGTTCGTTCAGCGATGCAATCCAATATCTAAGAGCGCCAGCAGAACATTTGCTTTTATTTGTAACAAGATTCTGTGTTTGATAAACACACATGCCCCCAGTTGGTGCTGGGTAGCCTATTTCTTAGTCCAAATTAGGTCTAGGTCAAAGTGAGGTTGGGTGATATGGGTGGATAGGGAATGATCATAAGCAACAACTGTGTAAGTATCAAAGTGTTGTAGTAAGCAGTGTTGGTGCTAGACGAAACAGTAAAATCTACTTAACCTTGTTACGGACGGAAGGATGAAAAGACAAACGGATGGAAGGATGGACAGGACGATCACTACATGCCTCCCACCTAAAAAAACTGTCAAATAGAAACACCTATACCTATTAAGTCTTGGCTTTATTAATTTGTTGAATATGGTTATAGATTAAGAAGAATTTTAAGAAAGTTGCCGAATATTAAAAAGGTTAAATTGCACTATTATTTTAATACCTGACCCGACCCGAATTTTCCAATGAGGAACCAAAATTGAGTTAATTTTTATGGAACTGAGAGTGTGTATATTTTCGGGTATCCATTGCATCCCTAATGGTAATTCAACAAGGAAGCTCACTCAATTTGTTACATTTTGGGAAAGATTCAGACCAAGATAGCAGTGTGCTACACCTGCCCCTTTTTGCCCCCACCCCCACCCCCAGCAAAGGTGAACAGAAGAAATGTTATATATATTAAGTTTGCAAATTTTCAGCTACAAATGAAGGGAAGCGTTATCAAAATCCTGGATTTGGATTTGTTTTAGTTTATTGTATGACTTTCAGCAAATACATCCATTCCGATTTCAATTCAATGACCACGATCTGGATGCAGTACTGAAAGAACTGTTCTGGACCAAACCCACTACAACTAGTGGTCTGCAGCAGTGAACTGGGATAAGGATAAATAACAAGTAAAAGACCGAAGAACTCAAGAAATACTTGGAACCCAAGATCGGACGCATTAGAATTAATTTATTGCAGAATACACAATGGTAAATGTTGTTCCTTGTCAATTAGGACATGTCATTTCAGAAGGATAAATAAACAACAGAAAAACCCTAATAATCATACAAGAAGGCCACATGGCCCTAATGCGCTCACCTGAGTATAAAGATCTGGGTCTTAAGGTTTCAGAGAAGATTTTTTAAGTCATTTTGCTATAAGTCTATATAAACCATGTGACACCTAGGGTGTGGCCAGTTTTGACCCCAGAGGTAGAATGTGAACAGTCTTTGTAAAGGACCAGTATACCATGTTACAAGCCAAATATTAAACCTCTGGGCCTTGCAGTTTCAGAGGAGAAGAGTTTGGAAGTCCACTTGCAATATAAGTCTATAGAAACAATGTAACCCGGGCGTGGCTTCTTTTTACCCCAAGGGCATAATTTAAACAAATTTTGTAGAGGACTACTATACGATAGTACATACCAAAGAGGCTGCCTCTGGATCTTCAGGTTTCAGAGGAGATTTTTAAAGTTTTCACTTCTTAAATATATTTTTAGCTCTGGTGATGCAGTTGACCAGAAAGATTTGAACAATTTTGAAAGATGTTTGTTTGTTTGGAATGTTTAAGAGTATTTCAGTCATATAACGGCTGTCAGTTAACCTACTCTCACATTTTTCCTAGGCAAGCTTAGCTGATCTAAGCAGTTTACCAGTACAAAGTGCACTCACTTATTCCAGTAACTGACAACTGCCCTACTAACATCAGAGGTTGGGGGAGAATGTCCCTAGAAATTATTTCATGACCAATCCCCACACAAGTCACGTGGTTGGGCAGGGGCTCGAACTTACGAACCCCAGATTGAGAGTCGAGCGCTCTATCAACAGAGCTAGCCAGGCCTGGCAATTTTTGAAAGAGGAAAGAGGGTCACCCAAGGATCATTCCTGTGAAGTTTGGTGAAAATCTGCCAAGCAGTTTAGGCGATGTTGTTGCAATCAAAAGATGACGAAAGGCACACTGACGCATGCACAGACGATGGATGATAGACAATGGACGAGCACAAAAGCTCACCATCAGCACTTTGTGCTCAGGTGAGCTAAAAAAAAGAACAATTTTTTGCATGCACAAATTTTGGATAAGTCTTGTAGGTTCTTACAAGCACAAGTTTTAATAAATAGTTTTAATACTTGGATTTTGGGGTTCATTTTTATTTTTAAACAACAATATAGTCATTTGACTGCATAACATATAAGGATTTTGCTTATGTGATTGTACCCATAAAAAATAGTTGGCATACAAATTATAATCACAAAGAACACAATTTTGTGTGAAATATTAATCGTTATAAGGCACTGCAAATACTGTTATTCAATGTCCCTAGACCAAATAGGGTTTTGAAGTAAAATTTACACAGAAAACACATTTCTTGATTCGCTTCCAAAATATTTCAAAACAACACTGAAAGTGTTATCATATTCCCTGCTACATAAACAATTCTTATCATGTCCCAAAGCAAAAACAACAAAAAAAACAACACATGCTCCTTTTGGTCACAAGCATGTATAAATAAATCCACTGTTTTCATCCACTACAAAACTCCTGATATAAAAATCTTGCCAAAATGCCTTAAAAAATACATACGTCAAAAAGCGACCATGGATAACCTCTAAGCCCGACAGAAATGACAGATTTTTGACCTCTGCTGGAAGTTCCTGGATGGACAAGTAGCCAGTGATTTCTTTCACATCCTTCAGGATATTCAGATCTTCGAACGTCAATGCAGTTGTATTCAAATAGACGTCACTGAAACATGAACAAGGAACACGGGATACTAACTTCTAAAGAAATTGTACGAAAAAAGGAAATAGTCTGAAGATTATTTATTTTTCATTGCTATTTTGACCATAGGAAAATAATTTCAACAAAAAACTTTTTTTTTCCTACTATTGAATATAAAAAGCAAATAATATGTACATATGATTGAGTTCATTAGTTTTGCAAGATTTAGTCTGACGTCATCTGCAGACATGGAGGTCACACCTTAATATAATCGTCTCTTTTTTTTGTTCAACTTTATAGAGTAAGGAGTGTCAGAAGCCAATGGATCCTGATATGCTTTATAAGTAAACAAGAGGCACACAAGTGCTTGTATCGCTCCACTGGCTTCTTGCTAATCAAAATTCATTCACAAGCGACACTAAAAATCTGTTTCACGTTTGACTCGTACTTTATGAACGACACACCGAGGATGTTCATTTTGCCGTCGATGACTGTGCAGCCTCTGAAGCGTTCGATGTTCTCGCTGTTTAAGAACTCGCTCGTCAACAACCCCCGGCAGTCTGAAAATGGGAACGACAGTGAAATGACTTAAAAAAGTAGGTGCTTTTATTCACCTTTGGGGGAAAGGTGGCGGGGCCCTTCAGATGGAGAATTTCACGGCAAAAGCGGATTTAGTTTTTAAAAAAGCATTATTACATGTTTATCTTTTACTTTGTGATAAAACATTAATGAATGGTTTTGCTGCAAATAACTTAGATTAACTCGGTTTAATAAAAAATTGGTGTGATTTTCTTACAAAAACTCCTTCAACTTAGCTAATTTTTTTCCAATTTCGGTCATTCTTTTTTTTTCAAAATAAAGCTTCCATTCTGAGGGGAATTTTAAGGTAAATATTGGGGAAAAATATACACTTTTTAAGCAGGGGAATGGGGCCAAACTAGCTCTAAAAAAACACACTGAAAGTTAATGTTATATTGAGGGGAATTATTAGAAAACAAGCCAAGTATAATAAGGTTGTTTTGAAGTTTAGGTCATGGTTTACAATTGTTCAGTATAAAAAGATTTGACCACATAGCACACATTAACATATTTAATGTCACTTTAAATACTAATTAGGAGGTGGATACATGTAAAAGACAAAGGCTGGTGGGCACGACTGTGTTCATGGTCTTTTGAAAGTTACCAGGAACTGACCAATGACATGCCAGACACATTTTTTCTAAGCCATGTCAAATTGTCTTACTAATTACTGTTTAAACTAATTAATCAGTGTTTGCAAGTGAAGAACACGTACAATTTTGCGGGTGGGAATGACACTGTCGATGGTCTTTTGAAAGTTTCCAGGAACTGACCAATGACATGCTGGAATAAATACGTACCTTTCTTGCAAGCCCCTTCACACTTCTCGCAGATGTTGGTCGTTGGGTCTGGCTGCTCGTTGTCTGGACACTTAAGCACGCAGGCGCTCTGGTCCTTCACCAGGTATACTGAAACGCAAGAGGGTAGATGTAGGAAACTACTATTGAAACTAGTCTGTAGAATACACATGTAATGCAAGTATGGTAGATGTACAGAATACAGGTATACTGAATCTAAGACATACCAGCAATTTTTGTTTTCTTTATTTTTTAACTGCCTGTTAATGGGCATGAAATCGGGAACTTTAGCACGACAAATTTCAAAATAGGGAAAGTTTAAAAAAGTTTATTTTTCATGAGATGTGTGGTTATTTTGCTTTTTTAATTATTAATATATTTCAATCTACTGAACTTCTTTATTATATTGGTGCTGATTCAAATTATCATTCAATATTTTTTGTTTTCTATTCACGCACCGACCTATAAAATACTAATTACTTGGGGGAAAAATGGGGGATATTTTGTCAGCGGAATCCAATTTTAAAAGGCACTATAATTAGCGAAAAAAAATCACTGCATATAGCACATAAGTCATCTGTTCACAGGGCTTTATTACAGAGGATGGTTACGGGGCCCGGACTCAATACTTAGGAACAATAATCTTAAATAAAATGGTCAAGGGCAAAACATCCATGAGTAAAGTCGGATTTTGGAGTAAAAGTTGAATATTTTAAAGAAAATTTGCTAGGATATGAAGCCTTTATTCTGGCCCTGCTTTATAAGGTAAATGGGCCTATATGTTGAATACAGAGGCAATGCAAGGTCAGGTTATTACTAGTTATTAACACTGCAGAAATTAAAGTGTGGCGCGTTGTGAGAAAACCGGTCTTAATGCATATGCGTAAAGTGTAGTCCCGGATTAGCCTGTGCAGTCTGCTTTTATGGTATTTTCTGTTTCAAGGAAGTCTCTTTTAAAGATAAATCCACTGTAGACGGAAAGTGCTGTCCTGGATTAGTGGAGTGCACAGGCTAATGCAGGACGACACTTTACACACTTGCATTAAGACGGGTTTTCGCACAACACACCTCATTTCAATTCTAACCTGGACCCACAACTACAAAAATGCTCTTTCTCAGACTTAGTCTTAACTTAAAATACTGAACAATGCTTGTTGCATTTGAAGTTTAGATTGACCAATGAGAATGCTTGTAACATTTGAAATTTGATTCCATTGGTTAAATATTTAAGATCAAGACTAAAATATAACTTAAGAATGTCCCTAGTCCAGGGGCCAATTTCTTAAATTTCTTAAGCATATCAGTCTTTTATTTCATCAACAACAAGTATTATTTTTTAAATGATGCTTTAACACAAAATTGTATTGATAGTGATTATCTGACATACAAGTAACATTGAATATGGAAAATGTCTTTAGATTATTATTAATTAACATTCTAGTGCAATATGAAAATAGTTGGCTTATGCTATTAAATCATGTTATAACATACTTAAGAATTTTTGAGAAATCAGGGCAAAGGGCCAGATCGGACAAACGCATCCACATGTACAATCAAAGCGTTGAACAGTGGAAGACTGCGACTTGCCATGCTTTACCAGAAAAAAAACACACAAAAAACATACAGACTTAAAATTGGCATAAAAGGTTATGTACTTGTGGATTTGGAATAAAAGTCTATGTTCATTGTTTTTTATTGTTTTAATCGGTTTTACTTATTGTCATCTCTGAATGAATTTATTGCTAGAATTTAATGTACCACTCCACTGATAGCAAGGAATTATTTCGCGGTTCTGATTAGCCATGTTATCAGTGATCTCTCCTGCTCCACGATATTGAAAGCAGTAAAGCAGGGGAGGCCACTGTGCAATTTCCATGTCAAAAGTGATACTTTTGTTTTGTACTGCTTACATGGGCATTCTTTCACACAGAGGGATCCGAAGGCGTATCTCCCTTCAGGATTGTTGACCCATTTCATGTCTGTTTGGTCATAAACCGTCATCTGTGGGCAAAGGCTTAAGCAGGAGCCATCGTTGTAGAAGTTTTTACATGCCTGCAACAGAACATAAGAAAATTAGGTTGTTTTAAAATATGGCAAAACACAATCACAATACTTAGGCAGTGTTTAACTGCACATAGAAGGTCTTGCAAGTTCGTTGAAGAAATTTAAAGTAAATGAAGACATGCTATATGAAGACACATGTTGATGTTTTTTTTTTCTGAATACATTTTTTGTTATAAAATCATCTGAAATAAGTATAGGCCCACCAATCTGTCTTCACATTATATGTTGATAATTTATCTAGATGATTTATTTTACTGCTTACCAGAATCTGTAGTAATAACTCAAATAATTGAGAAGAATCCATCTAAATATCACAATAGGCATATTCTTTTACTACAAAATGACCAAGGTACATTCTGGTACAAAGCAAACACAAATGGTCTGTACTAGACAACCACAAAATGGCAAAGGTACATTCTGGTACAAAGCAAACACTTATGGTCTGTACCAGACAACCACATAATGGTAAAGGTTACATTGTGGTACAGAAGCGAACACAAATGTTTCATACCAGACAATGATGCATTCTGGTACAGAAGCAAGCACAAATGTACCGTACCAGGCAACCTTAAAATGGCATTTCGTATCAGGCAACCACAAAATGGTAAAGGTTACATTCTGGTACAGAGGCGAACACAAATGTTCCATACCAGACAATGATGCATTCTGGTACAGAAGCAAGCACAAATGTACCGTACCAGGCAACCTTAAAATGGCATTTCGTATCAGGCAACCACAAAATGGTAAAGGAAACATTCTGGTACAGAGGCGAACACAAATGTTCCATACCAGACAATGATGCATTCTGGTACAAAAGCAAGCACAAATGTACCGTACCAGGCAACCTTAAAATGGCATTTCGTATCAGGCAACCACAAAATGGTAAAGGTTACATTCTGGTACAGAAGCGAACAAAAATGTTCCATACCAGACAATGATGCATTCTGGTACAGAAGCAAGCACAAATGTACCGTACCAGGCAACCTTAAAATGGTATTTCGTATAAGGCAATCACAAAATGGTAAAGGTTACATTCTGGTACAGAGGCGAACACAAATGTTTCATACCAGACAATGATACATTCTGGTACAGAAGCAAGCACAAATGTACCGTACCAGGCAACCTTAAAATGGCATTTCGTATCAGGCAACCACAAAATGGTAAAGGTTACATTCTGGTACAGAGGCGAACACAAATGATCCATGCCAGACAATGATGCATTCTGGTACAGAAGCAAGCACAAATGTACCGTACCAGGCGAACTTAAAATGGCATTTCGTATTAGGCAACCACAAAATGGTAAAGGTTACATTCTGGTACAGAGGCGAACACAAATGTGCCATACCAGACAATGATGCATTCTGGTACAGAAGCAAGCACAAATGTACCGTACCAGGCAACCTTAAAATGGCATTTCGTATCAGGCAACCACAAAATGGTAAAGGTTACATTCTGGTACAGAAGCGAACACAAATGTGCCATACCAGACAATGATGCATTCTGGTACAGAAGCAAGCACAAATGTACCGTACCAGGCAACCTTAAAATGGCATTTCGTATAAGGCAACCACAAAATGGTAAAGGTTACATTCTGGTACAGAGGCGAACACAAATGTTCCATACCAGACAATGATGCATTCTGGTACAGAAGCAAACACAAATGTACCGTACCAGGCAACCTTAAAATGGCATTTCGTAGCAGGCAACCACAAAATGGTAAAGGTTACATTCTGGTACAGAGGCGAACACAAATGTTCCATACCAGACAATGATGCATTCTGGTACAGAAGCAAGCACACATGTACCGTACCAGGCAACCTTAAAATGGCATTTCGTATCAGGCAACCACAAAATGGTAAAGGTTACATTCTGGTACAGAGGCGAACACAAATGTTTCATACCAGACAATGATGCATTCTGGTACAAAAGCAAGCACAAATGTACCGTACCAGGCAGTCGGTTTTCTTCGGTCCAGTACATCCGGCGGCACACTCAGGATGGCAGCACTCGTTTTGCTGGTCACCGAAACACCGGCCGTCGCACGACTCGGAACACACCTTCTTGATGTAATTCACTACAATGATGACAGAAATATGGGTGAGAGTATTCAGCAGCGAGTAACAACAATTTTAACACATTATAAAATAACCTCACTAAAATTCACAATAATATTTATAATAATATTTATTCACCATTGCAGGAAAAATAGTTTTTATGGGGATTGTATACAGATTATTTTTTAATGTCATGATTCATTATTATAATAACATATTGTTGGTACGTGCAATTCTGTTATTATCTACACTACTCGTACTTTAATTTAAAATAGGTCAATATGTGTACCAATTGACTGAAGACGTGTGATAATCAGCTGTTACAGTTATAGAGCATTTTATTTTTATCCTATTAGACAACCCCTCAACGTATAAACTATAGCTTTATCGCTGTTTTTAGCAAACGTTTATTTGATAGTTATTTTTAGAACTCTATGTATTTCAATGTAACGTCATACCAAAAGATGAAGGTTGTAGTCAACAAAACACACAGTGTAAAAACTGGGAAACCAATACCTATGTTTACATATTTTCATGCTTGTTACATGATTTATGAGCATAGAGGAATAGGATACATAGAATATTAGGTGAGTGTTGGATTAAGAAGAAGTTTATAATGCTGAGCTCAAAACATTGGAGCACTCGTCAAGCTTCGCACTCATCTGTTTAATACCACTGTATGGAGTACATACGTTTCTGGCACATGCCCTTTCCACTGCCCCAGCAATGGTATTCTCCAGTTTTCTTGTTGAAACATTCCTGCTGACATGCTGCGCCTTTGTGTAAAAAGTTTAAAACAAATAAATACTTTGCTATAAATATATGGTCTGACACTCCTTATCAGTTCATACCATATTTTATTAAATGAGTTCAGGAATTTTGTTAGTTAGCGAGCCTTTGGCGAACTTACTAATGAATTGCCTGGTAAAGTTTAATATAATATGGTATCAAATGACAACGAGTGTCAGATCTTTTTTATCACATGCTTTCAGAAAAACAGAAAAAATCTTCTAATATAACCAAAACATGTAGATAAATCCTAAAAGTTGTGTACTGACGTGATGTCATTTCATGTTGAGGACGTCATTTCAACAAAATAACGTAATCCGCTTGGTCAGTCAAAGAATACGTAGCAAATGAAAATGTTAATAAAAGTTATCTTACACATGTGTAAGATAAAAATATTCCTAATGGCTGTATAACACATCAAACAAGGTATAGCATGTGATAAATATCATTATGCTTCTGTTTTAATCAATTTTTATTTTATTTTATAACATTCACTTCAAGCAACATCATCCTCACCCTCATCATCACAATCATCATCATCATAATTATCATTTTCCTCCTCCTGCTCATCATCATTATCGCCACCATCTTCATCATAATCATCAGCATTTATATATGATTATTATTTACACATTTTAGCATTTTGTAAGACAAGCGTCACCAATGCTAAAATCCTCATTTTCGCATGTGACAACGACAATAATGCAAAGTAATTTGATTATAAAAATGGTCAAAATATAAAAGATATTATACAATATCAGCATATCGATATTATCATTATTTACTTATTTTAATTTTATAATTCTCCTAAAAATTACTACTAGTGCTAAAATTCTCATTTACACAAACACAATAGCACAGATTTTTGATAAAAAATATCAGAGATGAACATATTGCACTTACATGGTCGTCTAAAATTCTTGTTGTTGTACACTATATTGACAGCTGGGTGCGTGTTGGGATTAATGTCCTCCCAGAGTATTGTGTCGGCGAAGCAAAGAAGGTTGTTACTTTGGAACAGCACCTTCCCGCGTACGATTTCCGACAGGCTCAGAAACTGCAGCTCCAGTATTCCTTCGAAATCGTTCAGGTGGTTGTAATTGAGGGCCACGTAGAGACTGTAGCTTTCGTTGTTGTACCTGAACAGCTCCTTCCCACGTACGATTCGCAGGTTCATAAGGTTGAGATAGTTTGAAAACACGTTGACGATGAAGACATATCCGTCCACTTCTTCAATATCTTTCAGGAATCCAAGGTCGAACGGTTTTTCAAGGGCCGTCAGTTCCAGGTTGCCGTCGACGTACGAGCAGTTTGTGTAGCGGTTCTTGTAGATGGCGTACTGATGGTCGGAGTCGCTGTGTTTCACAAACCCTTCCTGGGAGCCCCGGCACACTGGAAATACGCAACATCATTAAACTCAGTCTACCTAATCTTGTGGTGAACATTAACTGGGTGGCCACTGAAATTCCGAAATAAAATGTCCTGACATTTCTCTGATCTGAATTCGATTTTCCATGACATTTATTTTTAAATTACCACTAAAATGCAGGTGGTGGTGATAGAACATATAAATAGATGACCACTATTTCCAATTTTTAGCCATTTTTACTACTATTTTAAATTTATTATTCTAAACCAAAACTATAATTGCATTGGTTCATTTGTTTAAATATTTATTACATTCTAGATTTCACTACTTCATTTTGGATTTGTTCTAACACCTTTGGTTAAATTCCCTGAATTTTCCCAGATTTTTGCCAAATTTTCAAATTCCCTGATTTCTTCTTGCAATGAATTTATTTCACAGAGTTGGTGGCCATCCTGGTTTACCTTTTGAAATTCATACTGAAGTGTCAATAGAAAACACACATGATAATTCCAAATTTTTCTTTCTATGTATAAACTGTACTCATTTTTGGTATTGTATTGTGTTTAATAAACACAAAAATGTATTCAAAAAGAGAATTCTTAGCCTAGTGTTTAAATTACAGACATTGGCTTCTTTGGTGAATTGCAGAATGTGTCCTGACAAATGTTTACATAGGCGGTGGATGGATATGACCCAAGACAATAATAGAGCTGCAAACAATAATATTAGAATAATGTCCCAACCCCATTTATAAATCGGAAGACGCACCTACCATATACGATTTTTAGGTATGAAGTCATAAAATTTTGCAAGCATTATCTTAGGAACATACAGGGAAAAAACTCATCTGGTGCAATCAACTATCTATATGTGAGTTACCTCCCTTATTTTTTTTAAATTTCCCAGCTACAATATTATGTACCCGGTATGCACAAGGTAAACTTGCAACTTTAAACAACTGCAGTATTAATACTTTAATACTAACTAATTTTTACGAAAAACAAATCTGCCACCCATGCAGATCCATCAATCTGCTTGTTTCAGGAAATATAAGGTTGCATCCACACAGCAAAAAAACAGAGTCCAGACGGCCATTGCACTATGATGCGCCCAAAATTCTGATTTTTCATATTACTTTCTGATAGAAAGAACATTGGCCCCAACAAATTCTGAACTCAGCATATTTTTGTCCAATAAAATCTGAACTTAGCATAAATTTGCTACCATAAATTCATGTTATGAGTGTAAATTTACCCTATACACAAAAACTTCTGGAGCACAGGGATCAGTTGGACTTAAGTGAAATTTTCCTATCAACTTTGCTATATGAAATCCAATTATATCTGTTTACAAAATGGTCAAATATAAGCGATATTTACTAGTCTGAAACATTTTAATGCAAAATGACCTATTCATGAACCTGCTCCAGACTTAAGGAATTTTATAACATGAAGACGTTTACTTAAAGAGACTTCTTCACAGATTTTCGTGCTTTTGAAAAATGTCATTTTATGTCTTAACTGCAAAAACCAAAGAAATTGAACTAACCAAAAACAAATAATAAATAAAGGACAAATAAATGTAAAATAATTTGCCTTCGCTGGGATTCAAACCACGTCAGCTGGGATAAAAAATCAGTCGCTGTAACTACTCGGCTAATCTGACAGCCGATCATTGTGGTTAATTTTCAACGCTATGTAAGTGATACACGTGTTTTCCAAAATACTGACAAAAAGCCTTACAAACGCTTTATAATTATATCCATTTCAATTGCTTATTTTTCATAAACGACACTATATTTTCCAATATATTACTTTGTCAGTAGAGTTATTTCCCTTGTTTATATATAACCTTTTTCTTTTTGGGATCAATGACCCAAACAATTTGAAAAATGTAAATTTGCCAATCTGCGAAAAGGTCCCTTTAAGTTTTCCCTAAAGAGCTTTGTGAATGCAGGTCGTGTCGTAAATCCCTTACCTTTCTTGCACCTCTTGGTGGCCATGTCGTAGACGTAGGAGCTGTCGCACGTACACGTTCCCGTGATGCAAACAAAGCCCAGCTGACAGTCGCTGTTCACGTTGCAGTTTGAGTTGTACTCACCCGGGTCTGCAAATAAGCGAATCGTTTAAGAATAAACCTCTTCAGTGCTTTTTTTTCCCCCTCAGAATATAAGCTTTCCTTTGAAAAAGATTGTGGAACTTAGTGTCTTTTGAAAAAGATTGTGGAACTTAGTGTCTTTTGAAAAAGATTGTGGAACTTAGTGTCTTTTGAAAAAGCTTGTGGAACTTAGTGTCTTTTGAAAAAGCTTGTGGAACTTAGTGTCTTTTTGAAAAAGCTCACTCGAATGCTTTCTGCGTAGAGATCACACTCAACAGTGGACACCGCATCCATTACACCACACTGAAGCCGATCTAAGTAGATGATTAGAATATGTACGTAGTAACTAAGCAAACACCCACATTTTCAGAGTTGGGTCAGTCCGGAAATGGGGCCCAGGGTTCAGGATATTGGGGAAAAAACCCCACAAATATTTGATATAAAGTCACATTTTGGGCAAAGTGCGAGATTTGAAAATAATGTTTTTATTGAGATGACACCTTATAATGACATATAAGGTAAGGAAGCCTCACAGTTGATATATATTAATGCAGATATTGTGTTACAGAAAACTGTGCAACCCAATATGACAAATGATGTTTACAGCATCTTTCACGTCTCTCGATAGCTGTGGCACTGACTTTTCTACATTAAAATTGTTGACCCTCGCAAAATTTGCGTATTAAGTTACCCATTTTAACCGCTGAAAAAATATTTACAGTTATTGGAGAGCTACCTACCTACACGACGTAACTAATTTTACAGAGCTTTCACTTTTTCTTGAATAAAGTTGGTCTGCAAGGTTTAAGCAAAACAACTAAGTCTTTATAAAATGTGGATATCAATATTAAAGGGCCTACTTCGTCGAAAAATTGGATTCCTATTACACTATAAATGATAATATATGATAGAAATGTGCTCGATAAAGACATCTGTAGGAAATAAATAAAACATACTTTAATACACAATAAGATATTGTATAAAAACAAATTAGCCAAAAAGTCTGAAAAATTGAAACCCAAAGCATGTATCGAACTCCCGACTTAGGACTCATACGAAGAAATGACAGTAGACAGCGCTTTAACCGACTGCGCTATCATGCTTGGTAAGAAGTAGAGTGTAAACTATGGTTATAGAAAATACTCACAAGTATGACGTCAACATGTAAAAATAAAAAGGTCCAAACAAACAAGACCCATATTATAAATTGATTTTTATCTGCGTTCATATATATATTATATATACCCTGTTTTAACCATTCTTATAACTATGTCAGTGTTAATAACTGAATTTCAGAATTTTTAAAGAAATAGCCCTCACGAGGCCCTTTTCGAAGACGAAGACCCTTTAAATTGCCCAAACTACAAAAATATGGATGAAATGTATCCCCTGGTGATAAATACATGTAATAATTTGGTAGACTGTTGGTCATAAGAAACTGCCATTGCAAACGCAAACTATTGCCCAAATAAATCAAACTATCATTTCACAGCTATACAAATTTAACTATAGGTAGGAAAGCTATAATCTGTCTAAGTATACATTAACTTTACCTGTCTGTAAGAAAACTTTCACAAAAGTAGTAATATTTTACGATCAAAAGGAGTCTTAAAATCTATATTTGGCAAACATTTATGGTTCAATTACCCAAAGTTTTGATATAAAATTGAAATAAGCAAATTAAAATCCAGACGCTGATATCCGGCAGCCAAAAACCTCTAAAACTGAATAATATATAACCATAATCTGATTTCAAAGAACTGGCAATTCCAATAGATTCTAATTCCCCACCCAGTTTTCCAATGGTGTGAACCATTTTTCCTTGAGCATGTATTTTTGTACATCACCAGCACAATGTTTATTTTCATTTTTATTTATTTATTTTATTTTTTTTTGAGGCGGGGGTGAAACTTATTTAACATTGTTGTTTTGGCAGCAACTGGTATTAGGTGTTGGTGGTGAAACGGCTGACATTTTGGTAGGGGAAAATTAGAAGTTTGGAGGAAATTCGGAGAATTTAGACAATCAACATTTTCTTCCATTTTACTATTATAATATTTCATTCCAATCCACCAATGCACCAGCACAACGATTATTGCTTTAAATGCAGTGTACATACCTTTGCACTCACGCTAATGTTTGATTTCTAACGTGTAGAGAACTAAGTTAATTGATTGAAACATTAACAAATCACACATTCATAAAATGGTGTTTCTAACTTTAGTGATCATTGCACATATGAGGCGTGTCTTGGAAAAACTGGACTTAATGCATGTGTGTAAAACGTCGTCCCGGATAAGCCGCTGCAGTCCACACAGGCTAATTCAGGATGGCACTTTCCCTTTTTTTGGTATTTTCTGTTTCAAGGAAGTCTTTTCTAAACATTAATCCACAGTGTAGGCTGAAAAAGTAATTCTGGATTAGACTGCACATGCATTAAGCCTGGTTTTCCCACGACAAGCAACATATAGATCAGCTGAATTAGGACCAATATGCTTCTATATCCAGGGGAATTATTGTAACTGATTGCCTATATTATGAATAACAAACAAAATAATATTTTGGGAAATAGACATTATATAACTTCAAAAATATCTTACATTGGCAAAAATCTATGTTGTCTGGTCAAATTAAGCAATTTTGTATTGATCTTTTGAAAGAAAAATACATTTAAACAATAACAGACAGATTTTTTCAGTTTCGATTCTTATATTGTGGCAAATAAACATTCTATATATTTTTTTAATATCTTACATTGACATAAAGCCTTTGTCTGGTCAAATTATGCAATTTTATATGAAACATTTGACAGAACAATATATTTAGTCAAGAATGGCCAGATTTTATCGTTTCTGAACACAGCAGCTGCTGGGAGATGAACCAATATGCGAAAGTAACTAAAATCGTGACAAAATAATGCCCATGTCTTACATGGTGTAAGAATCTGGGCGGCAATAGTTCTAAGAAAATAACAATATATTCTAGCATCAATTGCAGATTTCTAACACATGATTTATATTATCCCTGCCCGTATTGTCTAACATCTCCCTTCACTTTCCATTCTCTTTCAACTGATTCAGCAAAACACACCCTGTTCTTGTATCAAATTGAAGAGATAATTCAGAGAGAGTTATCAGAATATCATAATAGATCTCATACCCGGAGGCACTCACAAGGCCTTCAAACTTGTTAGCAGCATGCAGACATTAATGATAAGACATACAACAGTAATTCCCCCCCCCCCCCGGGACTCTCTTCCCGAGAGATGTCATCATATGGATTGAATGAATTATCTGTATTCCTTTAAGTGCAGCCAGCTTCAGAAGGTAAGAAACTAGTAAATCCAAACCCATAGGGTCCCATTATAAAAAACCAAACTTTCCAAGTATTTTTTTTAGCATTTCCTTTATTTCAGATTGTGCAAGCCTGGTATCAATTTAAAGATCAATCTGTCCTCTTCCAAAAATTTGCAATAAAAAAGATATGTCATGTTACTTCTAAGAAAATGCATCTCACTTGAATGCAGGCACCGGTAGAAACCAGGGTTTCGGCAGTCATATTTTGACAAAAGACCCATACCACAGTAAACACACCCCAAAAGTTCACCTTTCAAGTTAGCATCCAATGAAATGCATCAAAATGTTGCAGGCACGCGTAGGATAATAGAAATAACCACAAAAGGCATGTCTGAGATACCTAAATGGCTTTTATGCCAGAAGTGAAGAGGAACTCTTTAGTAATAGGCACTACTTTTGAATGGACCACGGAGGGATACACAATGATTTACTGGTATCTAACCAGAACATAATACTTGTAGCGATGTTGGCAACTCCCAGTCTGTAATATTCCTGATAATGAATGGCATATATGACACTCAGTTCCTGACCAGTCTGACTCATGGCCTTCAGTTCCTGACCAGTCTGACTCATGGCCTTCAGTTCCTGACCAGTCTGAATCATGGCCTTCAGTTCCTGACCAGTCTGACTCATGGCCTTCAGTTCCTGACCAGTCTCATGCATGGCCTTCAGTTCCTGACCAGTCTGACTCATGGCCTTCAGTTCCTGACCAGTCTCACTCATGGCCTTCAGTTCCTGATCAGTCTCACTCATGGCCTTCAGTTCCTGACCAGTCTCACTCATGGCCTTCAGTTCCTGACCAGTCTCACTCATGGCCTTCAGTTCCTGACCAGTCTCACTCATGGCCTTCAGTTCCTGACCAGTCTGACTCATGGCCTTCAGTTCCTGATCAGTCTCACTCATGGCCTTCAGTTCCTGACCAGTCTCACTCATGGTCTTCAGTTCCTGACCAGTCTGACTCATGGCCTTCAGTTCCTGACCAGTCTGACTCATGGCCTTCAGTTCCTGACCAGTCTCACTCATGGCCTTCAGTTCCTGATCAGTCTCACTCATGGCCTTCAGTTCCTGACCAGTCTCACTCATGGCCTTCAGTTCCTGACCAGTCTGACTCATGGCCTTCAGTTCCTGACCAGTCTGACTCATGGCCTTCAGTTCCTGACCAGTCTCACTCATGGCCTTCAGTTCCTGACCAGTCTGACTCATGGCCTTCAGTTCCTGACCAGTCTCACTCATGGCCTTCAGTTCCTGACCAGTCTGACTCATGGCCTTCAGTTCCTGACCAGTCTGACTCATGGCCTTCACTTCCTGACCAGTCTGACTCATGGCCTTCAGTTCCTGACCAGTCTGACTCATGCCCTTTGTCATCTGATATCACCGTTAGGTGTGGCTGGCCCTTTTAGCAATGTGTATTGTGATAATTCACAATAATTACACATAAACAGTTAAACACAAAAACCAAACCATAAAGATTTTTGAAAACTAAATGACATAAAAAAAAATTGTAAAATTTTACAATCAGCACTTGCTTTAAAAGAGAGCTGTGTAATGACATTAATTGAAGTACCTAATTTATTATAATTTGTGTTAAAACTCCCATGGCTACCTTTTGGAAAAAAATCAAAACGCTGACAGCATAGAAACACTGTTGGCGACAAAATAAACTAAAAGCATTAGAATTATGGGTGCATTTTTGCTACAAGGAAACATTTTTTTGAATAGAGTTCAATTTCCCACCTTTAAACTTCTTATTCAATAGTATTCGACATCATAGTGAAAACTAATTTGTAAGTAACGAAAAAATATTTTTTTCGAGCTAATTATCTTATGCAAATGAATTACATGCATGCCAGTTAAGCAGACAATCTGCAAGCGCGGCCAGAATAACAGATGAAGCATAGTAGTTAGGCGCACCGATTGTCAGTGCTCCGTAGCCAAAGATCTATAAATAAACATGTTTATTTATAGATCTTTGTTCATAGCCTACCGAGTCAAAGTAGATCATAAGATGCAAGCTCTCGATTGTCCAGTACAGTTTAAAATTAATAAATTGCAGTAATTTATTGTAAAAAAAAATCAGAATGAGAATTGGTAGCAAGAAAAAAACACTTTTGCAATGAGTCAAAAATAACTGATGTAGCTAATTAATTTGGTGTTCTTATTCCAGGACACTTCGGTAAATATATTGGCTACATACAAGTAAATATCGAAAGTACGGGTGTTATTAGTTTAAAGTTGTTTGTTTTTTTTATAAATTGACGATTTTACAAACTGTAATTGTAATAAATAATGTGATATACACGTTATAACAAATACATTATCTTAAATAATTAAAATGAAACAAAACAGGTCTAAAAATTTTGCTGTTTTGAAGAAGGACCTTTCTGGTTTTGATTTACTGACAAATAGCCTGCAAAGAAAACAAGTAGTTTTCTGCGATACCTGTTTTGGAAATTACCCTCTCAAAAGACAGTCTAAAAACCCTCACTGTATCACGACATTCAAGTCTAGATGATGTTGCAACATTACATACCCATGGGTACGATATGTATGTAATGTAATATATTGTTTCATTAATGTACACATAGAACTTTGCCAACAAGCATATCTTTGGCAAGTAATATATCAGTCAGCATGATATGAATGTGAATCAAATGATCTGGCAACAAATGTTGCAGCTTTATGCAGTTGTGTCTTGTATAGATTTCAATTTAAAATGCAATCTACATACTTTTTAATGGCTGGCATTTCCCACATGGCATCAGCGAAACTCGCAACATGGTAGATCGTGAGAGGTAACACAGGGCCAAACAGTGCTGTCCTAAAAGCAGGAAACATTATGTAAACATAGCAGATCCCTGGTCTAGTGGTAACGAACTGGCTTCACAACCCAGGGGCCTCAGGTATGAGCCCGCAATACATTTTAACCTACTAACTTGTCTTTTGCGTGAGATGTTAAACGGAGGTGCAGTGTACTTGGTACTATCACACCAGGCACTAAAAGAACCAGGGTCGCCTCTGGAATGGGGCGCTTCCCATATCTTGCACTATCCGCCATAACCTAATAACGAGTCTTCTGGAGGTGATCGCCAGATGGGAGAGAATCCTGGTCACACGAAAATAAACTCACCACATACACACACACACACGCCTTATATTCATAGCATACCATTATTTTGTTCATCCCTAGCAACACTTTAAAACAATGTTACACAAAGGGACTTTAAGATGCCTTAAGATTCTTCAACCTCGCATCATTGGTCAATGAACCCTAAACAACCTCTGCTACTTACCTACTTCAAATTGTGGACAGTGTTTTTTTAGGGCCAATTTGGGGCCGAAATTCGGCCCCATCCCCTGCTGAAACAGTTATATTTTCCCCCTATATTTGCCTTAGAATTCCCCTCAGAATGTCAGCTTTATTTTGAAAAAAATGTGACCAAAATCGGACAAAAATTGATCAAGATAGAGGCATTTTTGTATAAAATCACAGCAATCTTTCATCAAACCAATTTAGTGCATATTTTAAGTCATCATTTCTAGCAAAACAGTTGATTAATTTTTTATAACAAAGTAGAATATAAGTATGTAATAATACTTTTCTAAAAAGAAATAATTCCCCTTTTGCCGTTAAATTCTCCATCTTAAGGGCCCCGCCACCTTTCCCCCAAAGGTGAAAAAAAACACTGCTGGAAATGTGTCTGCATTACCATAACAGTACTGGAGTACTGATAATAATGCACCAGGCCCCCCCCCCCCCCCCCCCGTATTCACAAAGCTCCTTAGGGAAAACAAAACTTAAGTAAATTTCTTAAATGTATAATATATTTCAAGTCTATGGCCATTTCTTTTAAAGTTTCTTTTTCTGCTTTACTGTATAATTCTGGTAAAGAATCAAAAGATGCTTCTAATGGTATCATATTTAAATAATAAAATAATGATTTTCACATAGAACTGTGACTTAAGTATAACTTAAGTTAAGATTTTCCTTGGGAGACTTGCGGATATGGGTCCAGTACCAATGAACAGTCATGTCCCACTGTGGTACCAGCTTTTTAAGGTCAAAGACATTAAAATTGTCCTAGCATGTGCAACGACATGGAATCTAAGCAACAGATAAAATGGTCTCCAGGCATTATCTGAAGGAGTGTACATAATACTGCAAAGTGTCTTAATATCCCATAAATCAACAGTAGGGATACTAGAACTAATGGACCACCAGTGATGTCCAAGCTGGAACTTGGAATTTATTGCATCCAGATAAAATACAGATAACCCATTTGCACCTACCCTCCACTGCCTTGTCATTTGTTGTTTTGTCGGCCTTGATAGCTTTGCAAACACCATTAACTTTGTGATGAGTATGGACATAAACACTATAATGCTGTGAGACTTGAGAGCTAGGGGTCATATCCCAGAAACATCTTAAGTGAAATCTTATCCTTATTCTTAAACTCGTCATTTTTCTTAAGCATTTTATGCCATGGATACATGAAATTCTGCCAATGTTCACTAATTATCAATTTATTATTAATAACTATTTACTTAACTGCAATTTGAATCATTAATTTATATGTAGTTTTAAATACCTACCAAAAATTGGAACTTAAGTGAAACTTAAGATGTTTCTGGAATGTGGCCCCTGTATTCTGTTCTCCTTAGGGCAATTTCCGCTTAAGTTGGACTTCATTGAAAATTTTATATCCAATTGGATATGAGATATCGCCACGATAAAGTAAAGAAAACATTACCACGTGATAAAAGACAGCTTAAAACAAATGCAAGTGAAAACCTACCTCGGACACAGTTACGCACAGAAATTAATTGCCAACAGGAACAAACATATGCTGATACTGTTTATAACGCAAATGAAGATAAAACCATACAAAAACAGCTGAAATCCAAAAATGTTAACTCAAAACGAACTGGAAATCCCAGTGTAAAAAACACAGGTATGCCAAATTCTAAAAATAGAACAACAGAGAAGTCAAACGTGGGATCCCAAATTATGGACAATGGAAAAGTGACTAGGCAGAACAGTAGTGGGGAGGCTCGAAGGAACAGCAAATCGATGGCAAATGAAACGCATGGAATGGACAAGAAATAGGCCGGCGATGAGGGGTCACGAGAGGTCAAATTCTGTGTTTTGAACATTCAAGGACTGAAGGGAAAATCCTATAATAAATTAGAAACTGCAGAAATCAAACAGCTATTTAGTGAACATGATATTTTATTATTTACTGAAACGTGGTTAAATGATAGTATGTTATATGATGTAGAAGGATCTAATTATTTTGTTCTTAATAGGAAAAACAAAACATTAGGTGCTAGGAGGGACAGCGGTGGGGTAATTGCCTATATACATGAACGTTTATTTAATTATGTTGAATGTGTGAAATGCACTGATCACGGTATTATGTGGTTAAAATTAAATGGAAACTTATTTAGTTTACGTAATGATGTATTTCTCTGTTTGATATACAATGTTCCTCAAGGTAGTAGCAGAGAAACGTGTAATGACACCAATATTTTTGATTTATTGACAAATGACATGATTTATTTTGAAAATCAATATGGCAATGATTGTAATTTTGTACTGTGTGGAGATTTAAACGCACGAGTGGGGATAAAGCCAGATTATGCTGAAAACGAAATAAATATGTACTGAATTTATTGCCTGATGACTATACTATGGATGATGTTATTTTAAGAAACAGTCAAGATAAAACGGTAAATGAATACGGTAAAATATTGCTATAATTTTGTATTGCAACAGGTTTAAGGATTGTAAATGGAAGGTGTGGTTTAGATAAAGACAGGTAAATTTACGGTTGTAAACTCACAAGGTTGTAGTGATGTTGATTATGTTTTGTGCAAAAGTCAGTTGTTTAAATTGTTTAAAACATTTAACATTCAGGATCCTAATATTGTTTCTGATCACTGTGTAATTACTGTGTAATTACTTTTAATTTGAATGTATGTAAACTTAATTGTGGTGATAATTCAAACACTAAGGAGGATAATTTAAAATTATTATACAAGTATAAATGGGATGATAGTAAAAAAGATTTGTACATGAATGCATTAGGTTCACAGGATAGTGCTACACGTTTTGAATCTTTATGTGAACATATACATGTATCCACGTCAAATGCAGCTTTAGATGAGAATATTCAAGTCTTTACAGATATATTAGATGGCGTTTGCAAGCCTCTGTTTAAAAGATATTTAAATGGCAATAATGGTTATATAAACACTGGTAAGGATGCTGTGTATTTTGATCATGATTGTAAACAATTGAAGTTTTTATTATAAGTGTCTAAATTATTATAGAAACAACCCTTGTGATGTTACCAGGAGATATCTGGTAGAAGCTAGGTCAAACTACAAAAATTGTGTTAGAAATAAAAAATGTGATTTTGACAAATTACAAACACATAAATTAGAATTAGCAAGGAAAAATAATGCCAAGTTATATTGGAAAATGTTAAAGGGGTCAGTTGTAAGCAATTCCAGCTCACTGACATCAGATGATTTTGTGACTTATTTTAAATCTATAAATGATCCTGATTCTGTGTTTTTTCAACCAGATGATGACATATTATATTTTAATGAACGGTATTTAGATGGAGAATTGAACATTATGTTCGAGGAACTGAACAGTACTGTAACAACAAATGAAAATTAAAAAAGCTGTAAGAAATTAAACAATGGTAAAGCGGGCGGGCCAGATTGTTTTCTTAATGAATTTTTTAAATATGGATCTGAAATAGATGTGTTTTCGACCGTTCTTTATAAATTGTTTAATAAGATTTTTGATTTGGGTTACTTTCCAGAAACATGGTCAGAAGGTTATGTGGTACCATTGCATAAGAAAGGGGATATAAATAGTACAAATAATTACAGGGGTATTACTTTGTTAAGCACATTAGGGAAACTATTCACAAAAATTTTAAATGACAGACTAACAGATTGGGCAGAAAGGTATAATGTTTACATAGAGGCTCAGGCAGGATTCAGACAAAAGATGGGTACTATAGATAATATTTTTGTGTTACATAATGTAATAAGTTACTTACTGAATAAGAATAAAAAGTTATACGTAGCATTTATAGACTTTACTAAAGCGTTCGATTATGTAGTTAGAGATATTACTTGGTATAAACTTATTAAGCTTGGTGTTAGAGGTAAAATGCTGAACATCATCCGCTCAATGTATAGAACTGTTACGTCAAGGGTTAAATATGATAACGAGGTTAGTGATAGCTTTACATGTATGTTAGGGGTACGCCAGGGTGAATCATTGTCTCCTTTTTTATTTTCGATGTATTTGAATGATATTGAGGAATTTTTGCTGACTAATAATTATGAAGGAATAACTTTAGACATTTTAAAGTTACTTATTTTGTTGTATGCAGATGATATTGTGTTGTTTTCAGAGACTGAGACTGGTTTGCAAGAAGGGTTAAATTTATTAAAACAATATTGCGATAGATGGAAACTAATGGTAAAAACTCACAAAAGACTAAAATCAAGGTTTTTAAAAAAGGAGGAAGACTGCGGAGGAATGTGCAGTTTTTCTATGATGATAATCATTTAGAGATTGTTGATCAATTTACTTACTTGGGTTTTGTTTTCTCTTCTGGAGGTTCATTTTCAAAAACCTTTGATAGTGTGTCTGGACAATCTTTGAAAGCTATCTTTAAATTAAGACAATGTCTGTCAAGATTTAATAATATTACAATACACCACAGTTTAGAAATGTTCGATAAACTAATTTATCCTGTGTTAAGCTATGGTTCAGAGATATGGGGGCTTCATAACAGTATCCAAATAGAGCGAATACATTTAAATTTTTGTCAAGAATTACTAGGAGTCCGAAGACAAACACAGAATAACTTTATCTATGGTGAATTGGGAAGAACACCTTTATCCATTAGACATGCACTTAATGTAATTAAATATTGGCTGAAAATAGTACACATGCAATCTATTAAATATGTTAAAATTGTATATTATATAATGTACAGAGAACTCGATATTTATCCCAATAGAAAATCATGGGTATATATGGTTAAAAATTTATTAGGAAATTGTGGTTTTAATGATGTGTGGTTAAATCAATGTGTTGGGGATGTAGATATCTTTTTAACTATGTTTAAAGTCAGAGTAAAAGATATTTTTTTTAAAAGATGGAACTCTGAATTGCGTGAATCAAGCAGAGCTAAAACGTACATATTGATATCAGATTTTAAATTCCAACCCTATTTAAATGATGTTAATATTTCCAAGTATAGAATGGCCCTCTCCAGATTAAGAGTATCTGCACATAGACTTAAAGTCGAAACTGGTAGATGGCATAAACCAACAGCTATACTTTATGAAGAAAAAGAAAATGTTACTTATGTAATGTTCTTGAAGATGAATACCATTTTATCCTTGAATGTACATTGTATCATGATGTTAGAAAGATTTACTTAAGTCGATTTTATTATCTTAGACCAAATATAATCAAATTTATAGAATTACTTACCTTCCAAATTGCAGTGTGAATAAAAACTTGGCAATGTTTATTTATAAAGCTTTGCAAATTAGAAATTCTTTCTATACGTATTATGACTAATGCACGATGGTGATTATACAATATATTCCACCTCTCGCTTATTATCTATTGCTGAATAATATGGATTTTTGTTTGATAAATGTTTATATATGTAAACATTAACATTCAGTATGGATGTTATTGGTGACCTTTGACTTTGTTTTTATGCATATTATTATACCTTCATTTGTATACTCATCTGTATTACGCAATAAACTGTATAAACTGTAAACTGTATATCCAATCATTCTGTTCACAAACTGGTATAAGATGAAACATTTAAGCAATATTCCTAAGTTTGAAACATTTTAATATGCAAGGAACATTTTTGTGAACTTATTTTGAAATCCAGCCCCTGGTTTCAGACAAGAAGATTTTTTAAGTTTTAAATATAGCCATATAAGGAAAACTGTTCCACCCCCTGGCAGCCATGTTTTTTAACACATCAAAATGATTTCAAATTATTTGGTAGAGGGTCACCGAAGAAGCATTTCTGTGAAAACTAGTTTGGTTAAAATCCGCCTAGTAGTTTCAGAGGAGAAGTTGTTTTGAAGTAAAATGTTGACGACGGATGCCGGACACAGACTGACCACAATAGCTCACCCATGAGCACTTTGTACTCAGGTGAGCTAAAAAGGACCTTAATTAGCGATTGAACTGTGTGAATTGTTGTGTCGAGTTTACAAGAGGGTGCCAAATATCAATTAACATGAGACAGCCAGAGAATTATGAATTTAATAAATCAACTTAAGTTTACCCTACTGAGCTTTGTGAACATGGGCCCAGGGGTCGTATTCCAGAAACATCTTAAGTGAAATCTTATCCTTAGCCTCAAAATAGTCATTTTCCTTATGCATTTTATTCCATGTATCCATGAAATCCTGCTGAATGTTCACTAATTATCAACATATTATTAACTACTGTTTACTGAACCATAATTGGATTCATTAGTTTATTTGTAGTTTTAAAAATATTACCATACAAAAATGATAACTTAAGTGAAAATATTTTAAGATAAACTTAAGATGTTTCTGGAATATTGCCCCAGATGTCTCTTTGAGAGGAGTTCCATAAACTGCATTAAGTTTCAATTCAAAGCTGATTCAGGAACCAGGTTTGATAATCAGTGGGGATGACCTTATTTAGAACAATGTCAGGCCCCAGTTTCTCAAAAATTCTTAAGTATGTTTTAACAAGATTAGACTAAGCTCACTATTTTCATATTTCAATAAAGCGTGCATAAAAACTATTGACACGTCACATTACATTTCGAATACAAATTTCTATGTCAGATCATCACGATAATGAATATTTTGTGTTGTAAAATCAATTTTAAAACAATAATTTTGATTGATGAAATAAGAGACTTAAACCCGTTATTCTAAAGCAATTTCGGAAACTGGACCCAGAGGTTTTACAAGACAGAGTGCTTTCACAAGTGTGAAGCATATTAAATATTAAATTTTAATGTGTCCTGTCATGGAACAAATGTCGCTCACTGAAGAAACATTATAAATGTTTCAATATGGGTGGTAAAAATCAAGTGACACAATTTTTCTGTAGCTGTCTGTTTGGTTAAGTTGGTTAATAAATATGTGCTTTTCATTTTGTTACCGGCAACTAACACTGAATTGTAAAAAAATTTCAAACATTGAATTCATTACACACCAAACAAATTAGCTTTTAACAAATATGTACGGTGGCAGAGGCTAGAATGCCATACCGTAATTAGGACTGGTCTATTTCTTAAAGAGAAAAGTACACGATCTAAGGCCAACATTAAACAATTGTTTGTTTGCCATTGCCTACCCAAGGTTGCTGGTAACGGATAGGTAGGTAAGCAATTTTTTTTGGAAAAAAAAGCAAATTTATTACTGATCCATTTAGCGTCAATGTTTTCATTTGTCTGTATACTGTTCATTTTTGATGTCATCATATTGAACTTTTCTGAGATGACATCAAAAGATCAGCAGACGACAACTACGCGATATTTAGCGGAAAAAACGTCAGATATTGAAAATACGCATCCCTGATTTAGAGTTCATACAAAATACATGTTAGGATATTCTGACGCGCCGGGAAATGGCACCTCAATTTTAGTTATGTCAATTTAAAGCAAAACTAGTGTTTAGATTTTATCGGAGACTTAATAGTTGTTGAAATATTTGTGTAGAATATATATGTGAAAATATATGTCCTGATGCTAAAATTGTTTCGTTTATAAAATTTGTCACTGAGTTTTGGGACAGCCCTCGTATAATTGCATCAGTTCAAGTGATTTTACCACAAAATTCTATACTTCTTTGCATTTACAACATTTTCACACACAAAATAAAACGGTGGTTCATGTGTGCATGAACAATGTTTTTAAACACAGGAAAAAATGTTTGATGTCTTATTCTAACTTCACATAACAATATCCTTTAACTTCAAAACCTCGATCACATCTATGTCATTAATGTATTGTTTTCACTGCCAACAATGCAGTGGGATACAGCAGAAATATGCACATACTGCCATGCTGCACGAATGTGCAAGCCACCAAACTCCTGCAAAATG
Source organism: Congeria kusceri (assembly GCA_027627225.1). NCBI lineage: Eukaryota > Metazoa > Mollusca > Bivalvia > Myida > Dreissenidae > Congeria > Congeria kusceri. The sequence continues at coordinate 833,508 of JAPFQT010000027.1, forward strand.
CCGCCACCAAACTCCTGCAAAATGCCGCCACCAAACTGTTGCAAAATGCCGTGCCAATTAATTCAGATGTTGCAGCTTCATCTTTAAGTGTTTGATTGCTGAATTCCTTCCCAGCAAAAACATGTCAATGAAGATACTCATTTTAAGTTGTTTGTCTTTGAACAGGCAACTTTCAATAAAGAAAACACTTCTGTAATCTTGCCATAGTGTGTTTGAATACTGCTCAAAGCAACACTTTTTTAAAATTTAAATAAAACTCATTTTAGGCATTTTCTGTTGAGGTTTTCCTCAGTTCCATGACAAAACTGAACATATATAGATAATACATAATGTGGCGTTTTCTATTGTTCCCTTGCTGATGAGTGGGATGTAATATTGCATAATGTGGCATTTTCTATTGTTCCTTCGCTGATGAGTGGGATGTAATATTGCATAATGTGGCATTTTCTATTGTTCCCTTGCTGATGAGTGGGATGTAATATTGCATAATGTGGCGTTTTCTATTGTTCCCTTGCTGATGAGTGGGATGTAATATTGCATAATGTGGCATTTTCTATTGTTCCTTCGCTGATGAGTGGGATGTAATATTGCATAATTTGGCATTTTCTATTGTTCCCATGCTGATGAGTGGGATGTAATATTGCATAATGTGGCGTTTTCTATTGTTCCTTCGCTGATGAGTGGGATGTAATATTGCATAATGTGGCGTTTTCTATTGTTCCTTCGCTGATGAGTGGGATGTAATATTGCATAATGTGGCATTTTCTATTGTTCCCATGCTGATGAGTGGGATGTAATATTGCATAATGTGGCATTTTCTATTGTTCCCTGGCTGATGAGTGGGATGTAATATTGCATAATGTGGCATTTTCTATTGTTCCCTTGCTGATGAGTGGGATGTAATATTGCATAATGTGGCGTTTTCTATTGTTCCTTCGCTGATGAGTGGGATGTAATATTGCATAATGTGGCATTTTCTATTGTTCCCTGGCTGATGAGTGGGATGTAATATTGCATAATGTGGCATTTTCTATTGTTCCCATGCTGATGAGTGGGATGTAATATTGCATAATGTGGCGTTTTCTATTGTTCCCTGGCTGATGAGTGGGATGTAATATTGCATAATGTGGCGTTTTCTATTGTTCCCTTGCTGATGAGTGGGATGTAACATTGCATAATGTGGCATTTTCTATTGTTCCCTTGCTGATGAGTGGGATGTAATATTGCATAATGTGGCGTTTTCTATTGTTCCCTTGCTGATGAGTGGAATGTAATATTGCATAATGTGGCGTTTTCTATTGTTCCCTTGCTGATGAGTGGGATGTAATATTGCATAATGTGGCATTTTCTATTGTTCCCTTGCTGATGAGTGGGATGTAATATTGCATAATGTGGCGTTTCTATTGTTCCCTTGCTGATGAGTGGGATGTAACATTGCATAATGTATGTCGCTAGAGCACTGAAGTTGTGTTATGTTTTATAGCAATTTTAATTGACTTTTACTATGTATTCATACACCCAGTTGTCATAGTAAAAGCCAATTAAGCATTTAATTTAACATAATATAAATACTATAAGCCTTACAAATGACAATTTGTACAGAATGTTTTGCAATAATGCCAAACGAATCTGGCCTCGCTCATGCTAACAAAATAATAATGTCATCATCAAACACAATAATAATGTCATCATCAAGAATTCCTAATTCACCCCACATAATCCTAAATAATGAAGGGCACACGTCTTCGCACATCTCAGGCATGCAGGCAATATATTAAGTTTCTGACATATCACGTCACACGCAAAACCTCAAAACACATGGTGGCAAACGTATATATATGAACATATAAAATAAACCAGGATGAGCACACAGTGCAGAGAAAAACCACAGAATGAATGAAACTCAGTGGGTAACGCATGTTACGGATATCAGTGATTTTTCAGATGGGGAATTTTAAGCTAAAAGCGGATTTAAAAAAACATAATTTTTTAAGCATTACTACATGTTAATATTCTAGTTTGTTATAAAACAATAATGAATTGTTTTGTTACTAATTGTAATTTAGATTATGCACTAACTTGGTTAGATGAAAAATTGCTGGGATTGTTTAAGAAAATTCCTCTATCTTAGTCCATTGCGGTCAGATTTCGGTCAATAAAAAAAAAATAAAGCTAATATTCTGAGGGGAAATTAAAGGTAAATATAGGGGGAAATGTATACTTTTTAAGCAGGGGAATGGGCCCTACAAAAAACACTGCACAGAATGAATAAAACTCAGTGGGTAACGCATGTTATGGATATAGATGGATAAATACTTGACTGCCAATGCATTCATAACGGTTATAAATCATAAAATCTTTATGGTCTGTGTCACCCTTCAGTCACTTCCAGAAACGTTTGTCTCTCGTTTCTTTTATAGTTCATTCCATGGTTACGCGAGATCTGGCCGTATAAGCAGTTCGACCAAGCGAGCCCAAATTATTACTTGAGAGCAAGAAAGTGTTGCAGGTAGCCAATTAGTATCCCTTCTCAAATAAGCGTATTAATCCTGCGGTATTGGCACCGTAATTTTTCTGCATTAAATGCACATTAAATACACTTTTAGTACACTAAGTGAATTTTTTCTGCACTTTTTCCGCAATTTAAAAAAAAAGAAAGGTTTATTCATGTAATTGAAAACACCCTTCAAATACACTTTAAATGCACTGTGTGTTAATGCAGGAAAAATGCAGAAAAAAACACACGTTTAGTGTTTGAAACGCAGAAAAAATATGGTGCAAATACCGCAGCATTTAATACACATTAAATACAATTTTTCGAGAAGGTAATTAACACTGAGAGTCTAATAGAGCCCAGGAGTGTTTAACATTTAGCGTGTCTAACTTTTGATCCGGAAGTCCTGGGTTCGAGACTCAACAGAGGCTTTTTTTTTCCTCTTTAACTGCTTTTCTTGACAGAGGAATATCGGTTTGTTAATAAATGAAGTATTGACATTTTTGGACATTTCTAAAACATACAAAAATCTGTGAATAACTCCCTTTAAAAGGCAAAAATTGTGTTTTCCACTATCAAGTCTGCATGGCAAATTCACATTTTTGTCTGTTACATTGCAAAATTGTGTACCAATGTGTTAAAACGTCATGTTGCACCGAGAAAAGATCCTTTTTCTCATGACATTAATGTTATTTTCGACAGAAAAACGAAAGAAACTATTCTTATAAACATCCGCATTTAAAATATGATTAATAACTTGAATATGATAAGGATAGTTAACATGTAAACTCGTTAACACATGAAGCACATTTTAACATATTAACCTTACATAAATAATCAACTTTCTTTTAAAATCTTTCAAAATGTGTTAGTCATAAATACAATTATGAAAGTACAAAACTCAGATGCGTTTTCATTAGACAAGGATTTTTGTTTAATATAAAGAACAACCAGATTAATTGGAAATAGCATTATGAAGAATGCTAAAGTTCTGCCAGATCAACTACTGTAGATATAGGAAATAATCAAGAGAGTTTGTAAGACGGACATCATCAATAAAGCAAAATCCAATGTCAAAACAAAATTGCACAGCGCATTCAATTATAAGTCAGTTGCAGATGAAATAATATTGCTGGCAATAAAAAGCAAGATTTCAATTTCAAGGTATTTCCATACAGTCCCAATTGTTCCCAAGCCAAATCAATGCCTTCAAACATGCTGTGCAGTCCAATAAATGTAACTGAGTGAGGTCACTGATAAGGAAAGTGCCACCACCTGACCCACACCCCCATCATTCATCAACTGGGCTAGGTCACTGATAAGCCCTGGGTTAGAAATAATTGCCAACAAAACACACTTGTAATTTGTATGCAAGTGACTTTAGCGTAAACTCGCATTAAATTCAAATTTTACTCGCAGCGACATAAGTTAAAATTTTACTCACAAAATCACAGACTTATTTCAGGTGGAATGATGAATATATTACCGAAGCAACATGAAAGTACCAGTGTTATATTATATTTTTCTATCTTGCCTAAATTACGCAATACAAGCTTAAGATCAATTACCGATCTTGGGTATAACATGCATTTAAGCAATTAAATGACTTTTCACTCGCAAAATTCTGCAAGCTTCAACAAAAATTACATGCATTTTCTATGTTTTCCTCGCACTTTGCGAGTATGTGAATCGAAATAGGATCCCCGAAGCCACAAGGGAAGTGCCACCTACCTATGCCTTCTACCGAGCAGACGACGCACAGAGCAGCCAAGAACACTGTGAAGCCAATGCTCTCTCGGTATGTTTTCATTCTTTCGTCTTTTTACTTGAAAATACAAGAAAGAGTTCCATTATTATTAATCCAAATAATGTTTTCTACATATTATTAAAATATTTACGACAATAATGTTTTGTCCTTGAAAGCTCACTTGTTTGATGGGAAACCTGGGAAAACCGGTCTTAATGCATGCGCGTAAAGTTTCGTCCCGGATTTGCCTGTGCAGTCTGCACAGGCTAATCCGGGAGGGCACTTTCCGCTTTTATGGTATTTTCTGTTTCAAGGAAGTCTCTTCTAAGCATGTATCCACTGTAGGCGGAAAGAGCCGTACTGGATTAGCCTGTGCAAAAAGTGTAATCCGGGACGACACTTTACACACATGCATTAAGACCGGTTTTCCCATGACGCGCCTTATACATTTTGCATGAAATGCAGAAATATTTCCACAAAACATAGTAATCATAAATATATTAATGTACTCATATTATCAATACAATACAAAAGCACACAGTGAAAAGGCTAGTGTTTTCGCCATACTAATTTTTGTTAACATTTGTAAGTTACTACCGATTTTCATTGAGCCAATGAATTAAATCAATTATTGTTTGATACCAAGTATGTTTAAAGGATTAAATCTCTTGATTAAATTACTCTAAAATCTAAGAAGTACATTGTATATTTCTTACAATTTATGACAGATTTATTACTGTAATAATTCCTAAACCTCATTTTCTCATATTAAAATTCAAAAGATTACAGGCAATATTTAGGTTTAAGATCTCCTGATGAAACAATTTATTGACCCATTTTATTAAATTATTTTTTTTCCAAATATTAATATCATACACAAGTGCTAACTGTTCATTCTTCGAATAGAAATTTTGATTAATGATGAGTACTTATTTGTATTTTGAAACCATGTAAAGATAAAATTTATATCTATATTTTGAAACCATTTAAAGATCAAATTTATATCTATAAAAATTAAAATCTGCCAAGCTGGAAAATGCTAAGGCCAAAGAAAAAATGTTTCAGTTTCTGGTATCCTGCCCAAAAATAATAAGTGTATTACAACCCTTCTTGATTAAGTGTATTTAATACACATTTAATGAATTGCACTACTAAAGACCACCAATAATCTAAAAATCAACAAAAGTAGTGAACAGAAGTAAATGCTTTTCATACCTTTTCTCATTATACAGTTTTGGCATCAAAGAAATGTCAAGTTCAACAAATTAATAAACATCTTTTGTAAACTGGAAGAATTTCATTAGTGGACATTTCATGTAATATTTTATTGAAACTAAACCTATTCCCAAAACTAACAGTTTCCACTTGGCAACCATTGTTTCTTAATTATCTAGAAAATATAACCCTTCACAAGTATAACCAAGAATACATTTCCATGCCTATCATGGTACTTAAGGAATACAAAAAATAGTCCCACATACAGCGATCTTCACTTTTATTAATGAATCATCAGATGGTTCATCATTCAGGTCAAACATGGGGATAAACAAAAATCTTTAAATAAATGACTTTTAATTAAGAAGTCTCGGCTATTAGATGTTCATTTATAACCAAGATTAAACAGTTAAGAGTAAAATCTGTCTGTCCTAATTCGAGGTTTTTACACCACCTCTCATTTGTTGAGAACACATACGAGGATAGTTGCCCTAAAACAAACAGCAACCAAAATATGTTTGAACAACATTTTTAAGAACTGAAAATGAACTCAACGTTAGGGACATTGTGTGTGCCATACTGAATTCTATTAGTTAGCGTTGATGGGTTTTAATTGCTGCGCAGAGTGTTTAAATTTCTGTAGTGCTCAGACACCAACAAAAGTTGCCAACATGTAGACACCAACAAAAGTTGCCAACATGTTTTCTGCCTTCCTTCAATCCTTCTCTGGGGTCGTATTCCAGAAACATATTAAGTGAAATCTTATCCTTAGCCTTAAAATCGTCATTTTTCTTCAGCATTTTACTCCATGTACACATGAAATTCTGCTAAATGTTCACTAATTATCAACGTATAATCAACTACTGTTTACTTATAGTCAGTTTAAATTTTGTTGATAATGAGGGGACCAACCATTTGTTGTAAATAGGGGGACTCGTGGTTTTCTGTTTACAGACACGCTGTTGTCGTCTGTAATTTAAATCGTTTGATTTACCTATATGGATTAGTCCATGTTCATAGCGGTTCTCACTTGCATTTTTACTGACTGTAACAATAATTGGATTCATTAATTTATAAATAGTTGTAAAAATAATACTTTTCAAAAATTCAAACTTTTAAGATGTTTCTGGAATATGGCCCCTGGAATAAATAATCGGATCTTGAAATGTGGCGCGTCGTGGGAAAACTGGACTTATTGCATGTACCCCAACAGTCTAAAAGTTTTGCATGAATCACAATTTTTTTTGCGTGTTTCATGAAGTGTTTTGCATGAATGGGCATGATGTGACAGTAAAGGAATTTTATATCAGACACAGTTCATCCTACACAGTTTTTCCCTACTAATAAGCAGAGTTTTCTAAAAACCCTACATGCACATTGCAATTGAAGAAATCATAGATCTTTTCAATTCATTCATGCTCGTTAATTAAATTTTTGTAACCTAAACTTAGCACATGCATTAACTCTCAATCAAGTCACATGGGATCTCAAAATGTCAGTTTAATTATGGACGCAAGATAAATATCTTCCCTGAAAGAGGAATTAGTGCTCTTATGCAAATGTGATACTCATTAATGCGCTTATAGGAGAGCAAATCAGTGTTCTATGCATAACCTATAAGGATTAGACTAAGCAGATGATAAACGATCGTCAGGTTTTAGTACTGGTATGACAATTTTAGGAAACAAGAATTTGTGGGCTTTATGAACACAGAATTTTCTACTTTTAGAAACAAAGAGATGGTCAAAGCATGTTCTTACAATATGCAGAGCACTGCGATTATGGACATAAAGTAGAGACCACCACATGGGGAATTACTATAATGGACATTGGAAAAAGTATCACCCATCCCATTCCAGTCAGGAATCCTGTAGAAATCAACATGTCTGTGCTATTTTCCATGTTAATATTGTGTTTAACAGACTTTGATTTTTGAATATGTCAAACTTTTTTGGTTGTTGTTGTTTGTTTGTTTTTTTTGTTTGGTTTTTTTTGGGGGGGGGGGGCATGACAGTCATTGTGCAGTTTGTCCAAGCAAGCTCAAATTCTTGTATTATTGCTCTCAAGAGCAAGTATGTAGAGATTACTTGTATGTGTAGCTATCAGTGGATGGGAACACTTAAATAACATGTTACACGAGGGAAATTGTTGTTGTGTTAAACCAGGCATTCAGCTGTTATGTAGGAGGTAAGGGTCGTTTTATTATCACTATATACCAGCATTGGGCGTGGCTCATGCATCAGACATAAGACCTTTCTTAGATTATTAACAAACAGGTCATCATCAATTAAAAATACTACATTGTTACAATAAACTTCGTGGTATGCTATAACTTTAAACGTTTCTACATCAGCATAATGGTGACACAATATACATGCATAAAATGCATGTTTAATTATTTTTTGTTCGTCAGGAAATTATAATAATAAACCCGAACACGTTCGATTGGAGAGAACTTCCTGTTAGCTAGCAGACGACACTTTCCAGAAATGGCGCAGTGTGGGTGGTTCTGGAGTATAATCTGGTTTCTAGTGTTATTTATTTTCGGCTTTCCGATTGGATTTTATGTGCAGTGTGTTCTGTACGTGATTGTTAGTCCGTTTTCCGCGTGTTGTCACGGTTGTGGGGAAGTTGAGAACTTACTTATGAGAGGGCTGCAATTGCCAAAGACGTGCACAAAAGATGGTAGCCGGAAGTTCTATGTGCTGAGTGAAATATTCGAATTAACGTGTTGATCATACACGGTTCCACAGAGATCAATCATATGCAAATCAAACTAGTATTTTATCCAATTAGTATACTTGCACATCACGTGTTTAACGGTTACCCTACTTTGCACAAAAGAGCACGTTGTGACGCTTGTGATGTGTTTGGGATCGACGACTGCAAATTAGTCTTCTAACAATAGCTGTGGGGGAGTTTAAATATTAGTGGCCAAAACAGCTGGAAATGTATATTGGCTTAGGAATAAATAAAAAAAATTCATGGCGTTAAAAATGAAACTCATCTGCTATGCTTTCTTAACACCTGTTGGTCTTATTTCATTTACACTTTACAAGTACTTGTATTTATATAAACAGTATTGTGCATAAAAAGCTTGATAATTATATTTTGTAAGCACAATGACTGCCAAAGTAGATATTAATATGCAAGAGTCTGACTGCCAAAGTGGATATTAATATGCAAGAGTCTGACTGCCAAAGTGGATATTAATATGCAAGAGTATGACTGCCAAAGTGGATATTAATATGCAAGAGTCTGACTGCCAAAGTGGATATTAATATGCAAGAATCTGGCACAAAAATATGATGTAATACACCCCGAAGATGTTAACATGCCAGCGCAAGCTTCAGTGGTTATATCCTGTCAGAAAGTGACGCATGAGTAATGGGACCATTTAGAGACGTGAACTCCAACTGCCGTGAAATACAGCTTACTGGTTTTACGTTGATACATCTTTTATTTTAGTACCGTAGTATATGTTCTATTTTGATATTAACTTTAAAGTGCATTACATAAAATTACTGTAATTCCTACTTTGTTAGTTTTATAGGCTATATATATACAATTAATAAACAAACATTATGCATTAAAACTGGCACGTTGTTACTTACTATTGATACTTAAAATCGTCAATGTATTATAAAGACGAATAGGGGAACACTTCGATCTATACGTGTAAATGTAAATGGCAATGTTCAGTCTTTCATATTCATGCTTGACGAAAATACATCTGCTAAAGTTAGTGAGAAAAACGACAATGTGTCGATGTCCGTAGTATGTTTTGCTATTACAGTTAACTAGAGGAATACAGTCAAGTTCCAGTCAAATGACTATAAATATTTCATGAAGAAGTAAAACTTCAAACATAGCTAATTTATTTAATCACAACGTGTCGGCTGAAAAGCCTTCTTCGGGTCAAATGACTACTCATATAATTAAGAGTTTTGGCCATTTGCTAACCATAAAGTATCTCTTAAATATAAACCACGACAGGTAAATACATTCAAGAAAGCTGTGGTGAGGTAAACATGGATATGTGGTTTTTGTCACACATGTTTGAAAGACGAAACGTTCATCGCACGTTCTGATTGATGCGTTTGTATAAATGGTTGAACATGCTTCAATTATAAAAGGAAATGTGTCCATACGCATGTACGCCATTAAGGCGCACAAGTATTGTTTGTTTCCCGTCACACAATCAATAGAAAATGCAAATGGAACAGCAGTCAGATACAAAAAAAATGTAGTAATATGTAGTTTATACAGAATTCTTCTGATACTATTTGACTTAGCTCTTGTTTGTGTTTCCCGTTATTTAACATGTTGTATAGTAAAACAAGGCTTGTCACAGGATGTGACGTATTCCACCGAAGCATATGCTTGTATGAGGAAGGCAACAAAATATCAGTTACTTGTTGGCAAAAATGATGCTTCATACAAAAAGAGTTATGGTCCTTGTACTCTGCACTTCTTCTCACCATCCTCTATGAATATATGTGGTTTTATTTTAAATCACTTCAATACTAATGGAGTTATGCACTGCACCAGAAAATTAACTGAAGGGCAATAACCCCATAACTATTGAAGAAAGAGTTATGGTCCTTGTACTCTGCTCTTTCTCCCAATGTCCTCTATCAATATATGTGGTGTTATTTTAAATTCCTTCAACACTAAGGTAGTATTTATCTGCACAAAAGAAAACAAAGGACAATAACTAGGTAAATATTAAATTGGGTTATGATCCATGTACTCTGCACTTCCTCTCAACGTCCTCTATCAATATATGTGCTTTTCTTTAAAATCTCTTCAATACTAATGGAGTTATGGAGGGCAATAACTCCATACATAATGAAGAGCTATGGTTCTTATGCTCTGCACTTCCTCTCATTGTCCTCTATCATTATACAAAGTTTCATTTGAATTCCTTCAATTACAATGGAGTTATGCTCCGACCAAGAAAATTAAAGAAAGGGCAATAACTTCTTAATATTGAAGAAATAGTTACGGTGTCTGTACTCTGCACTTCCTCTCATTATCCACTACCATTCTATGAAGTTTCATTTGAATCCCTTCAGTGCTAATTGAAGTATGCTCTGCACAAGAAAATTAATGCTTCACACAAGAAAATAAAACAAAGGGCAATAACTCCATAAATATTGAAGAAAGAGTTGTGGTGCTTGTGCTCTGCACTTCATCTCATTGTGCTCTATCAATGTATGAAGTTTCATTTGAATACCTGCATTACTAATGGAGCTGTGCTCTGAACCAGAAAATGAAACAAAGAGCAATCACTCTGTAAATATTGAAGAAAGATTTGAGGTATTTGTACTCTGCACTTCCTCTCATTGTCCTCTGTCGTTATTTCACGTTTCATTTAAATCCCTTAAATATTAATGGAGTTATGCTCAACATCACACAAGGAAATTAATGCTTCACATAAGGAAATAAAACAAAGGGCAATAACTCCGTAAATATTGAAGAAAATGTTAAGGTCCTTGTGCTCGGCACTTTCTTTCATTATCCTCTATCATGATATGAAGTTTCATTTGAATCCCTTCAATACTAATGGATTTATGCTCTGCACAAGAAAATTACACAAAGGGCAATAACTCCGTAAATATTGAAGGAAGGGTTATTGTCCTCTATCATTATATAAAGTTTAATTTGAATCACAGCACGGGTACTAAAATAGTGTTAAATGTATGTTACTATTAAATTTTAAATTTTTATAAATTTAGGCGTAAAAAAAATGTTTGTTTCAGGTAACCCGACCTACGCTAAAAAAATGCCCCGATCCTAGAACATTTTATTGGGTTTGTCAGATTGATTTTTTTGTTTATTTACCTTTTTCAATAATTAAATGTGTTTTTGGATAAATAAGCGTTTTGTTTTGATAGTATCCACTTATAAACAATGTTTAAGGATATTACTGATAGGTTTTGAATATTTATTCAGTTTTAGAATCTTCTAGTTGACAATTTACCAAAACAAAAAAATCCCGACCTACCTACCCTATTTTTTTTTTACACCTTACCATTCATTGAACACAGTATACATGTGTCATTTATTATGTGTTATTGTGCACTGGATTGCTCACTGCATACACGTTTGCATGATTATACCGGCTTGGGAAGTGAAACATGCTGCATACCTACTGGGTATTCAGAATTCAGACATATATTCACAATTTAAAGTACTGTTAAAACAAAAAACGAAATATGTGGTAATGTTTTGAAATACGATAGATTAATATTATATCGTTGTATAATATATGTACACATACATGAGCATAATGTTTAATTTCCTTCCGATAAGATTTATTTTGAGTAGGCAAGATAGCAACAGTACAACATAAGTTCGTGTGAGCTTTTGAAACGACACAAAACACACTATATTTATTATCTTATAAGCAAAGCTCACACAAATTCAGTATACAAAGTATTAGCATAACGAACAGATACACTACATGTGCATATGGTTGGACAATCAATTAGTTCATTTTGATTTTTTAAATTTTATTAAATATGAGGCGAATCATTGGAAAACCCGGCTGAATGCATGTGCGTCAATTGTCGTCCCGCATTAGCGAATCCAGGACGGCACTTTCAGTCTACAGTGGATTTATGTTTAGAAGAGACTTTCTTCAAACAGCAAATAGCATAAAAGTGGAAAGTGTCACATAAAAGCGGAGTGTTGTCCTGGATCAGCGTGTGAGGACTGCACAGACTGATCCGGGACAACACTGGACAATTCATTAAGCCCGGTTTTCCCACTACACGCCTCATATGTAATATATCTACATTTATGCTACCCTTGGCAAACTGATTTGTACTGACTTCAAGAATAGATGTGTTACATTAGACGGTCTTGCACTAAGACGTTCTAATAACAGTGTATTTGTAAATAAAATAAAATATTCTTTTGAATCTACAAAATGTGACTGCTGCACAGTTTTGGAAATGTGTTTAAAATATGGATACTGATATACGAAAAAATTAAAAAGGAAACTTTATTACATGTATATATTAATTTATTGGTGTCTTCTTAAAATAATTGACAGAACTCAATACCATCGTTGTGCATCCATATAGACAACCAGCAAGGATGAAAAAAAGATTTCTGTTTAAAACATTAATAAAAGTGTAATTGTAAAAATGGTATAACCATACAAGTAAATCTTTCTTCACAGATAAAATTCGGATGTGCAATATATAACGAATCATAAATTCTAAATAGGTTAAATAACCATTTTTGTACAGTCTTTACAAAAAATGGGTTTACTGATGAAACTTCATATAAAGTTCATGTATTCATGTCAAAATTCTAGAAACCTTTTCTAAGGACGAAAACAAAAGAGAAAAGATCCCTACTGCAACAGCAGGCATAGATTTTGCAGTTCTTCCCCTTTGGTTACACACCACATATGATGCATTTAGGTTTCAGTTTACATTATTGATTGTGAAAGATAGTAAATCTCGTTTAAGAAGTAAAATTCAACATACAAAATTGCAGTTTTAAAATAGGAAATGTTTCAAGATATCTTGTTTAAGAAATGCAAGGCACCAAATGCCCAATATTTAAAATGAAATGGAATATTTGTGATGGAAAATGAAAATACTGAGTAAAAAGTGTGTTGTCAACACGGAACTGTATTCGCAACTCCCCAGAAAAGGTCTTTTCAAATGATAAACTCAATAAAACTGAAAAGAGCTCACGAGGAGGCCACAGTTTTGCTTTATGCATGTGACATAGGAGTAAAATCATTCATGCTATCTGTGTACCAGTGAAATACATGAACATGAGTTTTTTTTCTAGTTTATTTTATTCATTTTGATGTTGTTTTTTTAACTGAAATTGTACACAAGCAGCAGAATTTTATATTTAGAAATAAAAAAAATAGGAAAGAAAGGAAATAATTTTTAAAAAAAGCTGTAATTTTGAAGACCAAACCACACACGTTTCTGTGTTGAGAAGCAGCAAAATGACAGTGTGATCTTAAGTAAGGCCCTTTTCTTTAGAGACATAAAAGAAATGTGTACAGTTTAACAAATAAAACCTTTTAAAATCCTTGCATGTATATCCTGAACATCACATAGTGACTTTTATAATGCACAAACAAATTGTTTGTTTGCCATTGCCGACCCAAGGTTTGCTGGGTAGGTAGGTAGGCATTTATTTTTATTTTTTTTGGAACAAAACTGTATATTTATGAATGATTCATTTAGCGTAAAAATATAGCATATGGCAGAGACATTGCTTTTGATAATATTATCAAGTGTCTGTTGATATAACAAGAGCTTGCTAGCAATCATCTTTAATTAGACAATAAATGTTAACAAACAGCCTGTTGTTTTCACAAGTTTGATAAAACATGATAAGAATTGTATTTTGATATGGCCTATTATAAGCAAAGGTCTAGCTGATACAGTAAATTTATTAACCCAATGGAAAACAACCAAAATGAAAGAATAGCGAGCTTTTATTTAACCAAAGAAAAAATAAAATATTCGGGAAAAAAAACATGGTTTGATTTAACAAAGGAAAACACTTTTGAGTAGGGACCTTTTCGTCGGGTAGGTAGGCAGTGGCAAACATAGGTTATTTTAAATTTGGCCTAATGCTGTGTTACAACCTGAAGTGTAATAACGACCTGAAGTGTAATAAACTTTATTACATTATTACACTTGCTTGCCGCCCTGAAGTGTAATAACGCCCCAAAGTGTAATAAACTTTTATCTTTGTTGAAAATTGTATATCATCAAATACTAAACAAACATTCTTGAGAAATATAACGTATAATGGTATAAAAATGTGGTAATGCGACTGATGAATGAAAAACCAACATTGTTAACGATGTGATACACTTTGGACGGACTACAAGATTTATCAGTCTTTAAAACTAACAACATGTTTCTTTTGTTCATTTTGTAATGGTAGGTGAAAAAGCATCTATTTCACTTTAGAAGGAGACTATTCTACTGACTTCTTTTAATTCTTAACGCCTCGAAGTGTAATATACTTTATTACATTATTACACTTGTTTACCGCCCTGAAGTGTTATAACGACCGGAATAGTAATACACTCTTTTTGTCTTAGTTAGAAATTGTATATTATTCTATCTTTAACAAACAAACGTGATCATTTAAAGGATTATGGTTTAGAATAGTGGCAATGCGACTGAAAAATGACAAACGAACAAAAATAGCGTTCTGATGTAGTTTTATCAGACTACACGATATCTGTATTAGCAACTAAAACAGTTTTTCCTTAGTCCATCAAGTGAAATAACATCAATTCCTAAAAAGACGGAGACTAGTGTCTAGTCTACCGACACCGTGAAAATCTTAACGTCCGGAAGTGTTTAAAACTTTATTAAATTATTACACTTGATTGTCGCCCTAAAGTGTAATAGAGCCCTGAAGTGTAAGAAACTTTTTCTTGGTAGGAAATGAAACCAAAAACAGAGTCTGTTCTACCAACCTCCTATATCTTAATACGTTAAGTGCAATAACGCCATGAAGTGTTATGAACTTTTTTTCTTGGTTGGAAATTGTATATAATTATATATTCGACAATCATAACTAAGAACTTTAATGAATTATGGTCTAGAATAGTGGTTATGCGACTGATGATTGACAAACGAACAATGTTAAACGACTTGATACACTTTTGACGGATTTCATGATTATCCGTCTTTACAACAAAAACGTTTTTCCTTTGTTCATCGTTTATACCTTTATAGGTTAGTGTTATGGCATTAATTTCACTAAAGACGGAATTTACTCTACCGAGATCCTGTTAATCGTAACGCCCTGAAGTGTAATAAACTTTGTTTTTATAACACTTATTTTTCGCCCTTAAGTGTAATAACGTCTAGATGTGTTATTATTTTTTTCATGATTGGAAAGTGTATATAACTATACATTTCACTTACAAACATTAACAATATGATTTGTTATGGTCTAGACTAGGTTATTGCGACTGATAAATGGCAAAGGAACAATGTTATTGATGTGATACACGTTGGTCGGACTACATGATTTATCAGTCATTAACACGTAAAACATATTCCCTCTAGTCATCTATATAATAATATAATATATATAGGATCTGACACGAGTTGTCATTTCATATCATATTTTATTAAACGAGTTCAGGACTTTTGTTAGTAAGCGAGCCTTTGGCGAGCTTACTTACAAATTTCCTGGACGAGTTTAATAAATCATGGTATGAAATGACAACGAGTGTCTGATCTTTTTTATCACATGCTTTTAAATTAGTAAAGAAAATTAATATTTACGTAAACGTCATGATAAAACCGGAAAGTTGTTTACATTGCGTGACGTCACTTGACGTTGCAACGTCATTTCAGCAAAATAACGTAACGCGATTGGTCAGTCAAACAAAAGTAGCCAATGAAAACGCTCAAAAAGCTATATTACATATGTTTAAGATAAAAATATTCGTAATTGTTATATTACATAGAAAACAAGGTGTAGCATGTGATAAATGCCACATTGTTTACTCTGCGAAACATTTTGCTACCAATGTGCTATCAGTAAGCCACCACGTGTTCATGTACAATTTTAGTGTTTGTGTGGCGTATGAATGGAAAAAGTGTAGATAAAACTACATGTAATATTATGTATTAAGGGATATGTTTTAAAGACTTTTAAACGTACAATGTACGAATGGTCATATTCATAGCAGAGATCATCTTTTTTTCTATCTTAAGAAGAAACATTATAGTTTTATCATTATTTTATTTACGTACAGCTGTGGCATCGCAGAGGCTGAATGGAATTGCCTGACTCTCTGAGAAAGTATAGGAGAAGATAGGAACAGGACATAATTTATTTCTTGCAATTCGCCTTATCACTTGTTTGTTCCATATATTCTAGTTTGAATATTAAAACAATAATGAGACCTGTTGACGATGAGAAGTATAAAACCCTTTTACAGTTAGTTCAGGGTAAATACAAACGCAAGGTAAGTAAGAGAAGCACTGTCGAGAAAAGCGCCCTTGTGATGTTTTGGAGAAACAAACATCGTTTGTCTCTACGAGGAGAAAATCTCGTTCATGATGGAAAACTGGTTGTTCGCAAATCTTCCATTCAACAACTAGTCAAACAAAAATTCAAAGAAACGAAGGGTGCTGGTGCAAGAGCTGTTGCTTATTCTTTGAAAAGTAAGTACACATCCGTCAGTGAGACCAACGTGCGACGTGTTTTGACGAAGCATCAAAAGCATGGCGAAGTCCATGCTAAATTTACAAACAAACCACCGATAAAGCCAATTCATTCCAGCAACGTGTTTGAAAGAGTTCAGATTGACTTGCTAAAAATGCAAGAAATCTCCGTTTCTGAAACAACGTACAAGTACATTCTTACAATTGTTGATGTATTTTCAAGGTTCGTTTTCCTACGCCCCCTTGAAAGTAAATCCGCTGAGCACGTTGCAAGAGCGTTAAAGTCAGTGTTTTTAGTGACAATGGACCTGAATTTTTTGGAAATGTCAAGCGGTTTTTGAGGAGTAAGAAAGTAAAAGTCATCAAAAGCCGGCCTTACCATCCGCAAAGCCAGGCAAAAGTAGAGCGCCAGAACAGAATCATACGGTCTAAGATCAGGTATGATATGATGAAGAAAGCAAGAACGGGCTATAATTGGGTGGAATTTCTTGAAGACGTAGCCTCCGCAATGAATCGACAACCAAAAGAAGTGTTAGGCTACCAAACGCCATTCAACATTTATTTTGGCAGAGATATTGATGTTAATGAATCACGAAAAAAGGCAGCAGAGGCATCTGCAAGATGTGATAGAAGAGTGATGGCCAGATACTGGAAGAGTAAAGCATGCTCAATATATCAAAAAGGAGATAAAGTCCTATTGAAATATCCCTTTGGTGCCAGAAGGGTTCCATATAAAGAGTATATTCTTCGTGGTGTAGTTTTGAAAAGGAACAAAACGTTTGACAAGTACCTGGTCAAATATCGGGACAATGAAGAAATCACACACGGTAGGTGGATAAGCGTTGAAAACATCACCAGTCGAACGATCGAAGAAGAACACAGACGGAGAAAAAGGTCAATAAGAGAGTTTCAATTGATGGAGCAAAAACGCCAACACAAACGGAAGTACTATATTGTTCTTCATGACGACAACGTTTGCAGTGAGGACGATAACAGTCGAAGCAATTCATGCAATGAAACAGCAGACGTTTCATTTGAAAATCAATGCAGCAGGAATGGACATAAAGATGTACAATTATGGAGTGATCACAGGTCAAGAATTATTTATGACCCGGAAGGTGACGGCGACTGCCAATTTAGTGCCATTAGCAATCAACTGACTAAAGTTGGTTTGTACCAAAACGCCGCAAGCCTGCGCGAAATGGCCGTTACACATCTTGAAAACAATAGAGAGCACTACAAAGACTTTGTCCAAGGAAATATATCTGTGTACTTGGAAAGGATGAGGCAACCGACCACGTACGGAGACCATCTCACACTTGTTGCCCTTTCGAGAGAACTAAATTGCCAGTTTCTCATACTGAATTCAGAAGGCATTGACCATACAAGACTTGTGTCTAACGATGGAGTATATGCAGAAGATATTGCCTCTTACACATTGGGTTACTTGCCTGAAAACAAAGGCGAACATTATGTTTCCCTAGCCCTGGAAGAATCGTACAAACTGGGTTTGCTACGGAAGTTTCACAGAGAAACCGGATCGAGAGAAATCGAAACAGACTTTACTGTTGAACCCGATTGTGACATAAATCTGCAACACCTACAAAGACACATTGATATGCATGAAAATGAGAACACAGATGATGTTGAACTTGAGAGAGAAGACGAACGGGAAGCTGAATCGAGAGAGACCTATAGAGACACAATCGATACACCTGAATATGGGATACAATCAGAACCCAGAGAAATCAATCACATTGATGATGAAAATGATGATCCTTCCTTAGACAGACCTTTACTTCCGAACGAGATTTTACGTGAAATAGTTATTGTGACAGTTTCTCTATATCCTCATATGCGCTACACCTTGCAACGAGTTTCGTTATTATTCGCCGATGTAGTTCGTTCCATTGGCTATCGACGAATTTTACTAAGCCCTTCACGAATGTCCACTGTACCACGACCTGTCAGTGTAGCGCGATTAAGTCGTACGTTTGGGCGTAAAAGTGGCGTCATGTGCGGCGTAAGATCGCTCCTTAGGTTTGCTGGGTCAAGGTGGTATTCCGCTTGGCTCGGGCTGTACGCAATAGGAGGTAACTGGTATGAGCTACGTGACGTACATTGGCAGTGAACTTTTGATTGTGAGCATCTTTTAAATTGGTAAGCACAATTGCTTCATACGCGAGAAAGGGACAGACATATCTTAAATTAGACTTTAGTATCTACTGTTAGTCTTCGCGACTAATTGTTCTAGCAACTCGAAACGTCCAATGCACACAAAATTACAGGGGTGCTTGTCGAATGTTTTTTTTATTGAGTGTGTTGATATGATTTTATGTACAAAATATCATTTTGGCAAAATCAGGGAATTATGCTTATTGTCTTTATATACTCGTGTGCTTGTTTTACATTTCACCTTAACCTTGTATATTGCAGTTATTCTACAATAAAAAATGATTTAAAATGAACACTTGAAGATACAAAAAACTTTGATTTATTTTTTTTTCACACTATTTCTGCCAGAGTTGCTCATTAATCTTTCTTTTTGTCCATACATATTCTATTTGAATGATTAAAGAACTACAATAAACAGATTATGAAATAAGTCCCAAAACGATGAAAACCCGATATTCTTTATTTAGTTTGTCTTTTAATAGAAGCCAGTGGTATTTTATTGTAGATTGGGTGTACTTGGTAATATCCGCGCTTTCAGTGTAATTAATACATTTTCGTAGCTTCCACAATTTCAACTAACATTTCTTTTGAAACTATTGTCTCTAACCTTTCGAAAGAATCTACATAGGTAGAATTTTGTCGATTTACAATGATCATATGTTCCTAAAAAACACATAAAAAAACACACACAAAAAACACAAAAAAAACTAAACAAAAAAAAAGTTCAATAAATACCCCCTCCTTGTTTGGGACCTCTTCGTGGTGAGGGGAGTAACGTGTACCCATGAGACAGACACCGCGTTTCTGCATAAAGGATACATGGCTAACACCAAACCTATTTCACATTTCGCTATTTTTATGTAAATGCATTTCGAGGATATTGACACTTTCAGAGAATCCATAAGAATTCACTGTTTACTACTTGTATGTTCCATATATTAAACAGATAACATTATAGGCTTGAAAGCCTCAGGTTGAAAATTAAAGTATTTTCAAATATGTTGGATACCAGCTACGTTGGTATTCTAGAAAAAGAGAAAGAAGATGCTCTGGCACCATAATCAGTTATCGGACTATTAGTTGGATGGGTTGATTTGTTGGATTAATGCTATAAAGTCTATTACAACACGGGCGTTAAGACGTACACAATCTTGGTAGAATAGAAACCGTCTTTAGTAAAATTGATGCTTTTACACTTTCAATTATACGATGAACGAAGGAAAAATATTTTTCTTTAGTTGTAATGACTGATAAAACTTGTAGTCCGTCAAAAGTGTATCAATCGTAAACATTTTTGGTATGTCATTCATCAGTCGCATTACCTTATTTCAATACCATAATGCATTATATTTCTCAAGAATGTTTGTTTGGTATTCGATGATATGCAATTGTCAACCAAGAAAAAAGTTCATTACACTTCAGGGCGTTATTAAACTTCAGGGCGGAAAACAAGTGTTATAATGTAATAAAGTTTATTACACTTCGAGGCTTTAATAATTAAAAGAAGTCGGTAGAATAGTCTCCGTGTTTAGTTTCAAAGTTTATTGGCAATCCGGCATACTGCCTTTGGCCAAATACATATACACAAAAGAAAAAAAAATATGGCCGAGACAGGGAATCATACAATATAACGTATTTAAAGATGAATAAGTATGAGATTCAAGAAACAATCAAGCGTTTCAATAGAAGGCGACGAATTCAAGTCATTAGTGTCATTAGCATTAAATGTACTGCTATGTGCAGTATTCGATGATTGTCTAAAATGGTTTAAAAATTGATCCATGTTGATATCATTACTGTTTGAAACATTTTTATTTTTATATTTGTTTATATATCGCCAAAACTGTTTTGGATTGTTTTTGCTTAACTTCGCTAATGTATGTTTTTCTTTATTGTAATAATCGCCTTTTGACTCCCTTTTAACGCAGCAATATTTATTTCTGGCATCTAAAAATCTAATCTTGTTCGCGTCACAGGGATAACGTTTAGAGATTCTCTTACATTCATAGAACTCTTTTTTGTTTTGTCTACATGCCTCATTAAACCACAAGGATTTCTTCACATATTTATTTTTACGTTTGTTACTGCCTGTGTGTACAGTTTTACCGTTAAGCTGAAAAGAGATATCAAAAATAGTAGTCGATAAAGCATCGATACAGCTATCCAGATTGTCACTCTCCGATAACAAGTTATTTGTAATTTCATCAAAAATGTACCTTTTATCTTCTAAAGTATTATTTAACAAATCTATATGACTTTGTTTCCAATCTATCTTTTCAAAGCTGTGGCCTTGTTTATATGTTATACATTTATCACAAAGCAAGGTAAATTCAATCGGACAATGATCAGAAAATTCGTTCAAATCAAGTACATTCATAGTGCTTATACACGTGTACATATTGTAATTTACGATCACATTATCAACAGTGCTTGCACCTAAAGTATTTCTACACAGATTATAACATGTGTAGATTCCTGGTTCTAGACGCCCATTAGCAATAAACACACTATTTTCTTTACAAAGCGTAAGAAGTTTATTACCGAACGTATTCGTTTGCCGATCCGCAGATAATCGTTGCGGTAGAATATCAATAGGTACATCAGGCACAGGCATATTAATGTAGCGGTCGAGATTTAAATTATCTATCACGTCCGACCTTTGACCTATTCGCGAGTTAAAATCTCCTGTTAAAATAACATCACCAAGTTGACGAAACATTTTTAAATCGTTCGATATTTGATCAAAAAAATCTAAATCTTGGAGTTTGGAATTTATGTTACTGTACACAGGGGACTCAGCTGGTGGTATATAGCAACAACAAATATATACATCGTTTTCAAAACCGAAAAAAGATTTAAGTAGTTTACACCAAATAATCCCTTTTTCATTTATATTTAAAACTTCAATTTTACCCTGATATACTGTTTTATAGTAAAATATTACACCTCCGCTATGTCTTTTCGCATTTCTGTTGCACTTCGGACGTGGGCATGAGAAACACTCAAAATTGTCAATATGGATATTAGTTGATTTTGCATTCCAAGTTACTGTAAATATTAATATGTCATGTTTATTAATGAAGTTTAAATAATCGCTGTCCTCAAGTTTGGAAACAAGACCCTGCACATTCCAGGATAAAACAGTAAGCTGCTTCCGGTCGTCTCCCTAACTGCTAGTCGGAAGTTCATGGTCCTGGCGGCTTCCGGTGCTATTAAGACGCTGCCCTCCGTATTCGCGTCGGCCACTTGGGGGCAGTTCCGGTACTGGACCAGGAGGTGGACGGTCATGTGTGTATTTGACACGGTCGATGTACAGCGTGTCATAGGATAGACTCGCCTGTTTTCCATTCCGCTTAGCCTCAATTAAATATGGCAAAAGTTTCTTTCGGCGTTCTTGAATTTGCTTTGGAAACTGGTCGCTCACGCGGAAATTACCGTCTTTAAGCTTTTCCCGTGCCGCTGATTTCACGGTCTCTTTGTCACCATAGTAATTAAACTTGGCTACTATTGGTATTTTCTTGCCATGTTGATAAGGCCCTAGCCTATGCGCCCTGTCGATTTTCATCTGTGAAGCTGCGCTTTGAATTCTTAAATTATTTTCACAAAAATGTAAAACTTTTTCAGCACAATTTTCGGAATTTCGGCCTTCAAAGCTAGTTTCTTCGTCTAAATTAAAGAAAAGCAAATTGTCACGCATTGATCTTGCTTGGAGATCGATGATGGTTTCATTTAGGTCAATGTTTTCATTCCGAAGAGAAGTTATATTTCTTGACAAGGCATCAATATTTGTTTTCATTTCATCACTTGTATTACTGTCAAAAGAACGACTTTTCTCAATATCCGAAAGCCTTTTTTCTGACTCATTAAATTTGGATTCTAGCGAAGCTACTTTCGATTCAACATGGATAACTTGTTCGAGATGGTTTTTACGTCGGTTTCAATCTGGTCTAATTTCGATAGTTTTGATTGCATTTGCTTTTGGGTAGATTCGATGCTGTTCAATTTACTGAGTATTGTTTTATACATATCTGAAATAGTGAAATAGATGCCATTTTACGTACCATTACAAAATGAACAAAAGAAACATGTTGTTAGTTTTAAAGACTGATAAATCTGTAGTCCGTCCAAAGTGTATCACATCGTTAACAATGTTGGTTTTTCATTCATCAGTCGCATTACCACATTTTTATACCATTATACGTTATATTTCTCAAAAATGTTTGTTTAGTATTTGATGATATACAATTTTCAACACAGAAAAAAGTTTATTACACTTTGGGGCGTTATTACACTTCAGGGCGGCAAGCAAGTGTAATAATGTAATAAAGTTTATTACACTTCAGGTCGTTATTACACTTCAGGTTGTAACATAAAATATATGTTGTTGATGCGTAAATGAATTAGTCAATAACTGAAGTCAAGTATTTGACTACAGGATAATTAACAATAAAATATTTGGTTAGTATACATGTGATTCCACATCTGTTGCGTTGGGACCGTTAAAAGGTGTAAAAGTGCGCATGCGTGAAGATGGCGGCAAAAATTTGAGTGGAATAAAAAAAACAGCATAATTTTTTAATTTTCTCAATCAATCTTGAATGGAAAATGGATTTTAGCTCATTATTGTGATTGCGTTAACATCGCTGGATGACCAGAAAACGCAAACCATCGAAACAATCGCCGGATAACGGTCAAACCATCACAAAACGGAGCTCCAAAAAGGCCAACAAAGGAACAAAAATGGCGCAAAATGTTCAGTGTTCACCTGGATATAG
Organism: Congeria kusceri; assembly: GCA_027627225.1. Lineage (NCBI taxonomy): Eukaryota > Metazoa > Mollusca > Bivalvia > Myida > Dreissenidae > Congeria > Congeria kusceri. The sequence continues at coordinate 857,106 of JAPFQT010000027.1, forward strand.
TCAAAGTGGACAGTTACAGGCAAGTCAATTGTTCAATTGTTCCCAAATACCGAATGCACCCATGGGACAGTTTATGATGAGTACACCAGCCTTTCAAGGTCAGAGTTTCATGGCACAATTAGCTACACCAATTTCTCCAAACCATGACATTTTGTCAACAATACTAGATCGATTAAATTCAATGGATAGTAAATTGTCACAACTCGAAAAAATTCAGTCAAGCGTTTCGGCCATGAGCTCACGAATGGACAAAGTAGACAAACGGATTAATGACATAGAATTCAAAATCAAAGAATTAGAAAAGTCATGTGATTTCAGTAGTAGTGCTGTAGAGGATCTTACAAATAAACAACAGCAGTTGGACGCTCTTTTGAAAAAAATGAACACTAAGAAAACGACAGAAGAGGCGAATGTCTATAAAGAATCGAAACTTCAGGCGGAAATAACGGACCTTAAATGCAGAAGTATGCGGGACAACCTACTATTTTTTAGAATTCCTGAAGAAAATAGTGAAAACTGTGAAAAGAAAATTTTGGACTTCATTGAAACAAAATTGCATATACAGAATGCAAAAGAGGAGATAAAAATTCACAGAGCACACAGAGTGGGAACCTACAGGCAAGATAAGGTGAGACCCATTGTGACGAAATTTGCGTTTTTTCCAGATAAGGAAAGGGTCCGGAAAGCATCCAACCAACTGAAAGGGACCCCGTTTGGGATTGCCGAGCAGTTCCCACCGGAAGTGATGGAAAAAAGAAGAAAGCTGGTTCCGATCATGAAGGCAGCTCGCACGGAGGGCAAGGAAGCGTACATCAAAGTGGACAGACTGTTCATAAACAAACAACTATACGTTGAATAGGCCAACAGTGGGAGTGTAATTAAAGTTGGTTCATGGAATATTGAAGGGCTATCTTCTGCAAAGCGTGGTGACAGCAAACTTTCGTCTTTTTTGGTCGAACATGACATTATCTGTTTAATTGAGACATGGACTAATAAGAACTCTACAATTGACTTAAAAGGATACAGCAATCCTATCCACTCGTATAGACGCTTCCAACACCGTAGAGCAAGGCGTTCCAGCGGCGGGATCATCGTATACATTAGAGACACTATACGCAAAGGAGTTTCCCTAGTAAGAAATAACATAGATTGTCTATTATGGCTTAAAATAGATAAAACATATTTCAATATTGAATATGATATATATTTAGCTGTTATGTATATTCCACCCGAAAATTCACCAACACATGATATATATGATGTAGACATTTTTCAACTGCTAGAATCTGATATAAATTTTTTCTATAGTAAAGGAAAAGTATTTATCACGGGGGACGCAAATGCTAGAACCGGCCATAAAGCTGATTTTATTGACAATGACAGAAGTCTGGGTGATTTTGATTTATTTGAAATAGATACCCCACTCCAGAGGGCAGCCTGTGACCCAGGTTCAAATAGATATGGCGACTTTTTGTTAGATGTATGCAAATCTACAAACATAAGAATTGTAAACGGTAGACTTTTTCAAGATAAGGGAGTTGGCAAATTAACTTGTTTTACACATAATGGGGAAAGTACAGTCGACTATTTGTTAACATCAGTCAAAAACTTCCACGATTTAGCCGATTTTAAAGTACACGATTTCACGGAATTCTCCAACCATGCCCCAGTGACATTTGCTCTGAGCACGAACAAACCGACTACTAACGGTAAAAATAATCAGCGCATATATTTTAAGTGGAAATCGGAGTACAGAGATAATTTCGTGCACGATATAACCAGCGGTGTTCAAGAACTAGAACACAATTTACAATCAGGCGTTAACTTGCGCTGCGATCCGGATTTACTAGTCTCGGAATTTACTTATTTCCTAAATAAACGAGGTGAAAAATATTTTAAACATGTAATAAGCAATAATGTTAATAACAATCATAATAACTGCACCTCTGCTGACACCGATAAGCGACGATGGTTTAACGAAGAATGTAAACGAAAACGGACAGAATATATACAAACAGTTTACCAGTATAATTTAAATAAGAATAGGCATACGCGAGAAACAATGCTAGCGGCAAGGAAAGATTATAAATATTTTTGCAGGAAAACGAAATTTAAGTTTAACAGAGAACAGGGCATGAAATTAAATAACATGAGCCGCAAAAAGCCGCGCGAATTCTGGAAATTATTCAAACAAAAAACGGTTTCACCGAAAGCGGACAACATATCTTTGCAAGAATTTTACGTTTATTTCAATGCATTAGCTTCTGAGGCTGACGTTAACGTTAACAACGACGAAAGCGATAGCTTTTTACGGCAGTTTGATAATATAGAAAATCCGGTTAGCTCTTACCCGAATCTCGACAAACCCATTTCCGCAGAAGAAATAATTAAAGCCATAAGGCGTCTGAATAATAATAAGGCAGCCTCACTAGATAATATAATTTATGAATACTTTAAAGAAACAGTGCATATTATAGTTAAACCATTAGAAATATTATTTAATTACATTTTAGATACTAAAAAGTTTCCAAAGAGCTGGTCATCAGGAGTTATTGTTCCACTATATAAACGGGGGGATAGTTCCGACCCAAATAATTATAGAGGCATCACGTTGTTAAGCTGCTTTGCGAAATTATTTACAGGTGTGATAAACGAACGCTTAAAATCTTGGACAGAAACCCATGATATTCTTACAGATGCTCAATTCGGTTTCAAACCCAACTGCAGTACCGTCGATGCAATTTTCATTCTTAACTATTTAATAGAAAAACAGATACATAGTAAAAACAAACTCTTCTGCTGTTACGTCGATTACCGGAAGGCCTATGACGTTATAAATCGCGGCCAGCTATGGCATAAAATGATTCTTTCTGGTATCGATGGAAAGTTAATATCACTTATCCGCTCTATGTATAGCGAGGTCAAACTTCAAGTAATTTGCGGATGATGCTGCTATTTTCTCAGAAACTAAAGAAGGGCTACAGGAATCGTTAAATAATCTAGAAGCATATTGTGATAAATGGAATTTAACTGTAAATATAGAAAAAACAAAAATAATGGTTTTCCGAAAAGGGGGCGTGCTAAACAAAAATTACAAATGGACATACAAAGAAAATGAAATTGAAATAGTAAGCAATTTTAACTACCTTGGTATTGTTATGTCAAGTGGGGGATCATTTATTCCTGCCACGAATACACTATATGGCAAAGCTACAAGGGCGATGAACTCCCTGTTTTGTATAACAAAAGACATGGAAGTCCCAATAAATGTTATGTTCAAGTTGTTTGATTCATATGTCTTGTCAATCCTTAATTATAGTTGCGAAGTATGGGGATTTATTGCGGCAATTAATATTGAACGTCTTCACAGAAAGTTCTGTAAAAGACTGCTAAATGTGAAATTATCAACAAATTCATTGTCATTATATGCTGAAGTTGGTCGATTTCCTTTATATATTGGTAGATACCTAAGAATTGTTAAATATTTTTTAAAATTATATCAAAATAAACAAGGAAATTGTATCCTTAATACTGTCATTAATATGCAAAGATTAGAAATTGATGCACAAAATAACACTGTTAATTGGTCCTCCAAAGTTCACCAAATTTTGAATCATGCAGGATTTACAGATGTATGGTTATTTCCTGAGTCTGTTAGTATTGATAGCTTTATTCCTCTGTTAAAGATTAGACTCAGAGATCAGTATATATCTGAGTGGAGAGTTAATGTTGATTCATCAACCTCATTACTAGTTTACAAAGAACTTAAACCTGTATTTGAAAGGTCTCTGTATTTAGATGTTATTGACAATAAAAAACATAGAAATATCATTGCCAAAATACGCCTATCATCACATAAATTGTTGATTGAAACTGGCAGACATTATAACATTAGCAGAAACGAAAGAAAGTGCACTTTATGTAATCTTAACGACTTAGAAGACGAGTATCACTTTATAGTTAAATGTCCGTTTTATTTAGAAGAAAGAACCAAATACATACCAACATACTTCTCAACAAGACCAAGTATGCACAAATTTTTGAAACTTGTGAATAGCAATAATAAAGGAACGCTTAGGAAGTTAGCTATTTACTGTATAACATGCTTTAAGAAAAGAGATAATTATATGTTTCTCTAACTCAAGGTTTGTTAATGTCATTTATGTACAGTTTATTAAGAAATGAATGTATTTGTTGCCTGTTATCATTGTTTTTCCTCAAACATGTGTTTATATACCAAATCAGTTCATTATATACTACCACACAACACCCTCACGCATACTATATCTCCCCCTACCTTACACACGCACACACACTCACACACACACACACACACATAAACTCACACAAAGACTGCTACTCGTGCAACATACATAGACATTTCGACAGCATATATGCCATTAGGGCTGTCTAAATTTTGTTTTCGTTTTAGACTGCCAAAAAAATGGCATCCCATATTAAAGACTCGTTAAAGTTAATACATACGTACCCTTTATGGCAATCTACCATGTACTAGGTTGCCCTAATTAAAGGGTTTATGTTGTAGCGAAGTTCAAGTATAAATATACGACGTGTCAAAAATGCATGCATACATATACTCACACACACACACATGCACGCACACACACGCACACACATACACACACCTTTTACCCATACAAGCAGATTATTAGATCCATTGTCCATGAATTGTGTATTAGATAAATATGCTATTATTTACCGGCTCTGTGATTACTAATATTTTATTATTTATTATTATTTATTATTTATTATTTCCACGCATGTCTGTCTTATTATGAATTTGGTCAACACGATGAGCTGTAATATGCTTAAGTGAATAAATATTTGTTTGTTGTTGTTGTTGTTAAAACATCGCGTCAGAGTCCAACTTGAGATAACAACGATCGGCGTATACACCAGACATCAAGGTGTTAAGGTGTCATAACATCACGAGTTTTCTGATAATCAAATTGCAATATAATGTGTAATACGAATCTAATGTTGAATAATGATGTCAGTAAATATATGTTTGCATTACTAATCTATTTTAGTAACTCATCGTGTATTTTTGTTTTAAACTCTTAGTACTAACACATACCCAAAAGCAAATACTAATAATAGTAATTAACAATGAAATATAGATTTTGTTATTTTTTATACTTATACCAAATTCTTATCGGGATGTTTGAATTATAAAATTGTCACATCTCCAAACTTATGAAAAACACCAACCTTAAACATGAAATGTCTTTAAAAAAGACAAATGGCGTTGAAATTAATATTGAGATGTCATTTTTTAAATAACGTTTCAACGTATTACGAGACTTCTTTCACCCCATTTTACTGATAGAAAGATGTTAAACATTTTTATAGATATAATAAGAAGCTGATAGAAATGTGCAATTATAAATAATTCTTAATAAAACACAACCACAATTCAAATATGAATTAACATGCGCAGTAAGTTTATAAATTCTCCATTTATTGAAATTCACGGGTTTAGGATTCCCCAGACGCTAATTGATGCGTGTGTAAGTTAGTAAGTAAGTAAGTAATTGTTTATTATTGTGACATGTGTTTTAACAATACAAGAGTACATGGTATTTCGTAAACAAAACAAATAACACCCGGCCCAATGGGCCTATATGTCACCAAAGAAAGACATCTATTGAAATGACATAATATAATATAATTATCTGTATAGTAAACGGATACTGATATATACATCTTGGGAACGTTCAGACAGTTCAGTGCAAGTTATTAGTTAAGCAAACGGAAGTCGTATATATGTTTGAGTAAATGTGTTTAATGCAATAGAATAAAAATAAGTTATATCCATTGTTATCAAGTGTATTTACTTTTCTTTCTTAAACATTACTGATAGATAGTCCCTCTATGTCTGGTACATCTTCTGTTTTCTTAACAAAAGAGCTTGAACAAGAAATTTAGCAAATTTGCGTGGAAAGTTCGACATTATATATTTAAGTTTATCAGCACTGTTGAAATCTCCCTCTATGAAAAACATATGGTGGTAAAGAGTAGTCCTTATATCATTGTACAGGTGACAGTCAAATACAAAATGTAGTTCGTCCTCAACGTGCGCGTTTTCACAGAACTTGCACAGTCGTTGCTCCACTGGTTCACCGACATATCGACCTGTTTCTATTCTTAGGGGCAGGATTCCGCTTCTGAATTGGCATATCGCAGATCGTTCACTTTTACACAAATTCATGTTGACGTATGATTCACAACAGAAATTTTCCTTGAATAGTATATATGTCCGCAGTTTCGGAACATTTTGCACATCCGTTTTCCATTTGTTTTCATAGAATGCATGGAGGTGTTGTTGGACCATTGACGCAGCCACAATAGATTTGTTTTCAAAGTAACCATTTATATTTAACGTGTTCATTACTTGTTTGAGTTCACTTGACCAGTTATTCACGTTGTTGTGGTTGATGAAGTCAATATTAAACACTTGCTTCGTAATCCTGTGATCGTCCATGCGGATGAGCCGGATCCACAAGCGTATCATTGAGTGCCAATGTCGATATGTGCTAGGTAGCCAACCGGTGTCTCCAGTCATTGCCAGGATGGGTGTGAATCTGTGGACACCCAGGAAGTAGCGCATCGCTCTATGTTGAACATTATCGATACTCTGGTACTTCTTGAAACCCCACACGGCAGAGCAATAGTCCATGACGGGCGTTACGCAAGAGATGAACAATTTTTCGAAGGATTTGAACCCGAAGTCTTTCATGTTGTGTATTTTGCTGATAACTGAACCCAGGGCACGACCAGCTGCTTTCCCTAGGGAGTCACTATTGTAACTAAAGTTATTAACACAACTTTACCACGCGCTATTTGTAGAAAGATTCTTCTGCTGGTGTTGTACGAACTCACGTGGACGACATTCGGGTACAGCGTACAATGATATTGGTACACAATGATAAAATAATAGGAAATATAAGCTCAATCAAATTTGCTAATAATTATTTTGCTTATTTATCAGAAAAATACCAGACATTTTTGCCACTTTATATTTTGTGCTTGCGAGCGCAACCGGCAACATTGTACGTTGTGACCGACTGTCGTCCCCGTGAATTGTAGCAGTGTAATTGCTATTTATAGAACGCGCCGATTATGTAGGCTAAGCAATATAGTTATTTCATTATGTGAATGAATATAACATTCTGATCATGACACACAATGAGTAAAATTGTTCATAATTATGAGTGTATGTCGAAGATATGTTTAAGATTTTATTTTAACCGCCTATGTAACCAATTATGTAAATTTAATCCCGAAAGGTATGCAACAGTTATTGGTATGCGTTAAACGATTGTTTTAAGTTTGCATTACCTAAAATTAGAAAATTTTCCCGATTCTATTGGCATTCAATTATCCCGCTGCATAATTATCACAAGAAATCTAGGTCAAAAGTGAGCTTAGACATCTACGCCGAAAAAATAATTTATTGCATGGTTGATCGATGGTTTACTTTAAAGTACTATTACTTGTTCGCATTATTGAAGTGTCGCATGCTTGTAATGTTAAAACATAATAAAATTAAGCAAAATCATCTATAGGTTAAACGTTTTCACTTTTGCAAACTTAGGACAAACAATTGTAACAAAGGAACTTTATTTTTAATGAATTACCAGTAAATATTTGAAATATTTTCTGATTACTCCTTACTTTGTACAAAGTACTTAATTTGCGTTGTTATTGAATTTTGAGGCCGGTTTAACTTGTTTGTGGCCGGTTTGGACTTTGTGTGGCCGTTTAACTGTATTTCTCGCAGAATGAGGCCGGGTTGACGTTTTTTAGGCCGGTTTAACTTGTGGCCGGTTTGCCTTGCTTCCCAAATTAAGGTAGCAGTTGCTTCCCTTTCGTTGAATCGACCCTCGCTATAGGGGGCACTATACAGTTTATCGGGCTTCGGACTCGGCCTGGTGGGGGCTGGGTTCGAGCCGTCTTGCAGACACTGGTAATGTCAACACCTGAAAACAAACCAAACATCATTTCAATATTGTTGTGGCTGTGGCTTCACAAAAATGTAGGGAAAAGAATTATGCACACAGTTCCACTATAATTTTAACATGCATAATCAGCCAATTTATGGGTTCAAATGAATCAGCCAATTTATGGGTTCAAATGTCACCAGTTTTCGCGACCATTTCGGCGATTTTCAACATCAAACTTTCCTGCGAATGCGAGCATCTCAAACACTGCATGCCTGTCTGCGTAACTTAACAGGTACTTGATTGCAACTGAGCAAACTGGGGTTCAACCATTCAGATTTTCCAATAAATTCCAATGTATGTACGCCCTTTTGAATATCCTGCCAAAATGGCGTTCAGAGCTAGGAAAACCCATTTACGAATTTTATGTGCAAGGTGGCTCAACACATACAATGGCTTTACATAGTTCATATTTTCGAATTCACTAAGCATGCAATTAAAAACTCCAGCCCCTAAATCTGATACTTACAACTTCTAAAACACTCAAAAGTCTACTCAGTTTCACTGTCTCCCTATTTATTATAATGTTCTCCCCTACCAATTCGAATTTTGGTCTAAAACTGTATAGTGCCACCATAATCAAATAGGGTAAACTATAAATTCACGATTTCGACACGGTCAAATCACGCGTAACGAGACTGGCGATTTAACGCGAGATTTTGAGGCGGGGGGGGGGAGGTGGTTCCGTGTTCTCGCTCTGAAGTAAACATCGATCAGCTGCTGAAGCCTTTTCACATAAAGTGCTATTAAAACTATTTAAAAACAAACACAATTAATTAACGTCATATGAAGTCGTATTGCTTTAATTTACGAGTTTAACGTTTACACACATAACTTAGACCTGGCTGGATAACGTGCAGTGTTAATGGTCACACGAGTAGTGTGTCAAAATACGCAAACATGAAAAAGAACCACCACACCAAACCTACTGTTAGTAAACCATACAAAATCTTGACATGCTACTTTGAAAAACTCCATCCACCTATTTTTTTTAAACATTTAACAGGTCAATTTTTTACTCATTTACTTTGTACTAAATGTGTAAAAAAAAAATAGCCCAAAATTGAGTACATTTCCATGGACCAAGAAAATAATTTTTATTTGATACGATGAGTGGGGTTTCTCACATATATATTAATTTAATGTATATATCGTTGTTATATGTTTTTCTTTTTTTCTGTTGAGAATTACAACCTGAATACAAACTTAGTTGGTAGAGAGCTGGACTGTCGATCTGGGTGGCCGCGAGTTCGAGCCCCAGCCCATCTACATAAATTGCTTGAGATTAGTGATACAATAATTTCTACGGCTATTCTCTCCCTACCTCTGCTTCAAGAAGGGCAGTAATTAATTTCATTTAAGTATGTACATTTGGTACAGGTCAACCGCTTAGATCGGCTAAGGAAAAGTGAGTCGGTTAACTGACCGCCGTAAAGTCTGTAATTGTAGTAGATTTGGCTGCTGTATATACAGGATGAGTCCTGCAGTTCAACATAATAGACATGTGTCATACAAAAACCATCATAAGGAATATATGCAGCTTTATTATCTTCACTTAATCAACAACACAAGAAGAAAAAAAGTCCATGTTATCGGGGTATTATCTTTTAATCATAAGATATGAATATAAAGCATTTCAAAATCATATTCATAGCACACAGCACACAAATAAACAAAGCATTCAATTATACTGAAAAAAGTATCACAAATAAATACATGTGTAATGCTCAAAGCATGTAAATGTTTTAATTAGTATAATCCTGTGTAGAACCAGTACTGAGTCACTTTTTCATAAGTTTTAGTACAGTTCAGTAAAAAACCAAGCAGGTTCATCATCAGCTATTGAGTTGGGCTGATACTCCAGACATTTCCAGTGTACCCATTTTGGACAGGAACTTGGATAGTCACAGTTAATGATGGTTCCAAATTCACAATGAACAATTTTTCTATAGAATATATACATAGCTACTTCCCGCAGTGGTTTTACACAAAATCACAAAGCGGTCAGGGGTCATAGCCCGGTAGACTGAATCGACGAAGAAAATTCCACCGTCTACGGGTTCCAGCATGTTTTGCACCAATGATGTATTGCCCAATGATGTTTCGCCTCGGAACTTTGTATGCGAACAGATGTGTGATTACTAAATACTTCTGACAATCCATCAACAACCATCTGTTATAATTACAACAACTCACTAACATGATTATTTTTAATATATTCACTTGAATTTGGACAATTAATAATATTACTTAACTTGAACACACAGTACATAATATTTTTTTTTTTTTTTATAAATTGTAATCACATTACTGGTGTTGTGAGTCACAATATGCTAATTCAAGAAGGAATACTACAATCAGGTGAATAATCCCCTGGAAAATCAGGGTGAGACATTCCAGATTCTGTTTGTGATAGTTAGAATCTACCTGAAATAAATAAAGTTCAATTAAAGTATTATTATTGTAAAGCTATACTACAAACACACAATAATATTATGTATAAACATATTGAATTGGCTACTCTATGCAATAATAGTATGTATAAACATATTGAATTGGCTACTCTATGCAATAATAGTATGTATAAACATATTGAATTGGCTACTCTATGCAATAATAGTATGTATAAACATATTGAACTGGCTACTCTATGCAATAATAGTATGTATAAACATATTGAATTGGCTACTCTATGCAATAATAGTATGTATAAACATATTGAATTGGCTACTCTATGCAATAATAGTATGTATAAACATATTGAATTGGCTACTCTATGCAATAATATTATGTATAAACATATTGAATTGGCTACTCTATGCAATAATATTATGTATAAACATATTGAATTGGCTACTCTATGCAATAATAGTATGTATAAACATATTGAATTGGCTACTCTATGCAATAATATTATGTATAAACATATTGAATTGGCTACTCTATGCAATAATAGTATGTATAAACATATTGAATTGGCTACTCTATGCAATAATATTATGTATAAACATATTGAATTGGCTACTCTATGCAATTCCGTTTATACATTAAAACCTCTAAATATTGCCTATACCTTTTCTATTGACAAACACTGATGACACATTTAAGGACTGTTATGGATAAACATAACGTGCATAAAAATAAATATATTGGTGTTCTCTATATTTATGTCATAACCTATTTGAAAGAAAGGTATTAAATCTAATGCCAAAATAAGATCTGCTGCTTTTATAGCTTAGTTATTCGAACATTAAATGATTAATTCCCATACCGCACCCACGTTACTAAATACTAAATTTTAACCTTTTTAAAACATATAAAGCATAAATAAGTAAAAAGCCGAGTTACACATATTTCTCCACCACAAGTAACAAGTTTTCTTTTCCAGTTATATAGTTATATGAGCAAAAATGCTTTCATCACGAACAAATATCAGAATATGCAGACGTAGCCTAATCAGTAGGAACCCCCCTGACCTCAATCTCCAACGCAGAGTGATCTCCCTTTATTGGAATGTCGAAAAGGTCAATAGGCAATATTTAGAAGTTTTAATGTATATACGGAATTGCAGGACTTACCAATATGGTCTGCTAAAGTAAAATTGTGTTGTTCAATTTCTTTCACATGAAATACGCTGTTAATAATGGGACTGGCATCAAACAACTTTACACAGATCATTGGATCAAATAATAATATAAGAACGCAAATGAATTGATTTGGTTCGCCGACGTTTTGCTAAAAAAACTTGACCATGATTTGGAGTTGAAAACGACCGAGAAAAAAATCAAGATTAATATACAACCGAGACACAAACTTTTTTGTAATTTACAGAACTACCCATTGACCCATTTAAATTAAATGTTAGAAATCTTTATGTCCTCAGCACGCATAGAGAAACAGCAATCCGGCCGAGTGGAGCATCTTTGAATTTAAAACACACACACGGTGTTTCGCCATTTACTTATGCAGTACATTAAGAAACCACTGTTCATAATAATCAGTGCGAAAGTGTTTGCCCAGTCGGACAAAGACCATGAAGCCGTCAACTGGCCCTAATACTTTGAACTTGTTCGAAAGAAATGTTTGCGGTAGTTTAATGATGCAATAACTACACACAGAAGTTTATTTAAGAAATAATTTTCGATTCATCGTTGTTTATCTGCCAATATACAATGATTTGGAGTTCTGATGCGTAGGAATTTGAACAACAAAGAGTTGTTGATTGGTTGATAAACAACGATAATGCGAAAATTATTTCGATTCTTACATGATTTGACAAATATATTTGCAATTGTAATGAGAACTGCATTTTACTCCGCTCAGAATCAGGACTACTTTTTGCAAAGTTAATTGGGAGGTTTAAAAACGAGAATTTTGTTCTTTGTCTATAGAAAAATTAGCGAGTATATATCATGTTAAAATTGATTATATGAAAGTGTAGAATATGTTACAGTGAGTGATAAACTAGACTCGAAGAACATATTTGGAACAAACTTGAACATAATCAAAATTTTCTGGAAATATTGAATGTCGCGAATTATTGACATCGGAATGTGAAAAATTATGTACATTGCCAGAGGCCTACCTAGACATACGCACGTGCATCTCTTCGAAAACTTTCCTACCAACCCCGGCGTCGGCGTCTGACTTTGGTTAAAGTTTTTATTCAAAAGTATTGAAACTTCAAAACTACATAAGTTGTTCTCTTGAAACTTGGAATACACCTTTGACATTAACTCCAGTATCAGGGGCACTATTGCCCATAACTCTGTTTTGTATTATGACACTGTTTTGCCATTTTTTAACTAATATTTTCTGGTTGCAGTCTATATTCAACAGTGTTGTAACTTCTGAACTACATAAGCTATTCGCTTGAAACTTGGAATATACCTTTGTCATCAACTCAGTGTTAGGGGCAACATTCCTATAACTATAACTCTGTTTTGTAATTTGTCAGAGCTATGACCCTTTTCACTTAATTTTCTGGTTGAAGTTTGCATTCGAAATTCGTATAACTTTGAAACTACCCGTACACAAGTTATTAACTACTTAAGGTTGAAACTTGGAATAATTTGATGAAATACTTGCCATAACTCAACTTAGTTTTGTATTTCCACTTTCCAAAATATGTACCAACTGCAATACTTAGAATAGTCGAGCGTGCTGTCCACTGACAGCTCTTTTTTTAGTTCAATTGTGTCGAAAGCAATAGGTTTTTATGCACTTATTATTCAATAATACTAATTTCCCCCAGGGGGCGGGGAGCGGCGGGCATATACGGAACTTTTGACTGAACGCGATTCCCGAAAGGCGGAAATTTGATACGCCGAATAATTCTGGGTCCGAGGAAATAGACCGTCGGATTTTAGATCCCGGTAATATAGGGCCCTACAAGCTGTGGGGATTTAAAATAAAATGTTTGATTCTAGGGTGGGACATTAGACCCCAAAGAATAAAATTAGTCGAAATCCCCTTCTCCAACGGGGGGAAACATTGATAGGTGCATTATTGAGGCATTTTCGACACCATTTCCTGGAAAAAGTCAGTACATGGTGTGTTAAGAGAAAGATTATTTTTTCCATAGAAGCCATTTAAATTACATTTTTGCTATTCCAGAAATATCATTTATTTTCAAGGTAGAACAGTGCCCGCTCTATCGACCGCACCCCCCCCCCCCCCCCTTAGCACATGTGCGTATTGCAGATTCAACCCCTTTGGCGGCTTGCATGTTAAAATGTTCTGAGATTTAAGCCAAAAGATTATTTTAAAATGCTCAATTTATAGTTCTTACAATGCATGTTTGTAGAAGAAACCTCAAAGTGAATTTTGTTGCAATATTTCATTAAACTGTTTGTAGATGGAAAATTGTATATTTCTGTTGGAAACGTTATTGCGATTAAATAATTTTAACAATTAATAATTAAAAATTCTCAAAAGCAAATTCTGACTTATGTTCATTTTAAGTTAAGACTGACTTACGAATCTTAATGAATACGGGCCCAAGTGTCTCTTGAAAACAAGCTGGAAGCCAAAAAATGCTTTCCTGCATGTCACTGCACTGCACAGATTAAACGCTTAAGTTAAATGTTTCTACTACGACAACAATAATTTCAACAACAATAACCATAATAATAATAATAATAATAATAATAATAATAATAATCATAACAGTTCGTCATCGCTTTCGATGTCTTCATCATAACCCATGAAAAACAATAACAACGTAATACTCATTCTTGAAGGTATCCTGTAAACGTAATAAACTACATTTAATACATTTATATGCCAATAATTTTACTGAACATTTTACTCGTTTTGTTATTTTATTACAGTGATTTCTTCCAGCTGTTGACTGTTAACCATCGGTGTCACTCTCAAAATTGGAATTCTTTGTGAAATGCACAGATTTTCTATTTTAGGGAAATAAGCTCATTGATTTTACCGCTTAAAAAAATGTTTCACGTCACATCGACAACTATCAAATTTATACATGTTTTATTTTTTATGTGAAGCGTTTATTTATTTCAGTGAATATATCGTATTATGTACACCGTTTCCATTTTTGATGAAGACACACTACCGTTCTACATAGCTGAATCGCATGTAAAGTCTGGAGCTAGTAAACGACCTAAGGTCGTCTGTTTTAATCCGGGACATATTTCTTATTTTTTCTTCTTAATAAGTGTTCATCGTTAGCGAAACAAAAAGCATATTTGTTTCTTCTTTGTTGTTATGACGATGTTACTTCTTAGTTCTTACACTCGCATTTTAATTGCTGTTGTAAACGATGACCATACATGCGTAAATGTTGCAGATTGGGCGATGGATTTTACCAAAAAAAAAGACGGGTATAGGCGAAGAGACAACTTGTCGTTTAGACGTTTTTGTAACAAATGTACCCTTGGGTAACATTTTAAGTGACCCTTTCAGCAGCAGATATACTCCTTTTACCATCTGATCTTTAAACTTGGCCGAAAATTCGGATGATAACTTTAGGTCACACGTGTCGACTTAAGGTCAAAGCAAACACTTTTCAAAAATCCGGAAAAAATCCTTCTTCGGTATCCAAACTTCTAACTAAATATGTCGGATTCGGCAGGATGTAAACAGTTTTGCTATAACATGTAATTGTAAAGGTAGAAATATAACATTTCGCATGTTATGAACATTATAAATTTAGATGTTCTTAGTAGCACGTGTCGTTGTGACACCGGCGTTTCTTTGAAGTAACTTCTCGTGATTTTGTTTAGTTTGTGCCGCCGGATGATAGGCCTAAATACGGAGTTTAAGTATCACTTTGTTAATTGGGACAACTTGGATTGTCATATGAACAAACAACAAAAACAAGAACGTAATAATCTGCAGGCTACATTTTGTTGAAATGCATCAAGTGTACGAATGAGGCCATCGTTGGGCCTGCCGTTATCTGTCTTGTGTCGTTATTGCAGACCAAAGACCAATGTATAATGTGACAGACCCAATGGCCACAGCAGCATTACAATATGTGTGAAGTATGTTTGAGCATAAAACCTTTAGTCAGAGGTAAGATGCAAATGCCAGATTGTACTACATGCATTTTTCTGATATAGATGAGGTGATCTGTTTCGCACAAAACGCGAGCCATGCATTTTCTAGAAGAACTGACTGCATGCAGAAGTTTTACAATGATTAAATAAGAGTGGAAAAATTGGCATTACAGATGTTAGATTTCTATTTAAAATACATATATGAATCAAATAGACTGGTCTTTTATAATTTGATAAAACAAAAACTGATTTTAAAACTGCAACTCTATTTTGTTTTACATTGTCAAGTTTTATCATTTTGAAGCATGTCCCTTGAGCTTGGTTAACAGGAACACATTGTTTGAAACCCAGCACATCCATTAATATCTTAACTAGAATGGATTCATGCAATCCGTCCGTACGACTTTCACTGAACGTGTACATGGAACAGTTAAAGGCGACGCAAAAAATGACTGTACAGCATATTGTTCATCCAAAAAAAGATACCATGTATGTGTTTCGAACAGTGTACCGGTTTGTGTCTATCGGGCACTAACACCTGATTTCCGATACTTGCATTTCAAAGAAAACGCAATTGAAGCCCGTTTAACAAAATGATGTGGAACGGGTTGACCACAGTTTGGTATGAGTCGACATGTCGATAAAGCGTACTGTAGGATCATATTTTTCACAAATCATATTTTTCGCACGCCTGTGAAGAATATGATCTCTTTTGTCACATTTATTAGTGTGAAGAATGTTATCGGCCAAAAAGGGGGGTAAAATTGTATCGCGACAAGCGATGATATCATTATTTGGAGCATAATTATACAGTAATCATCATCATCATCATCATCATCATCATCATCATCATCATCATCATCATCATCGTCGTCGTCGTCGTCGTCGTCGTCGTCGTCGTCGTCATCATTAACATCATCATCGTCATCATTACCATCGTCACTATTGTTACCATCGTCATCATCTTCATCGTCATCATAATTATTTTCGTCTTCACCATTATTATCATTATACTTAACGTCATCATCAGTATGATCATCACTATGAGAAACTAAGCCCTATTTAGGAGCTACTTATGTGTGCATATCGTAAGTCAATACGTTTGTATGGTCTAATTAGCAAATAGAAATGCATATGTACTCGCGTATATCCATACGAATGTACACCTTTTTATTGGGATACTAACCAATGTACGCATCCAAACGTATGTACAAACAAACGTCATATATTTGAATATTAAAACCAAAATAACCACGCATATGTCCGCCCGAACTATAATATGCGTATACAGGGACGATAATATAATGATCTTATTAGAACCTCCGCACATTTTAGTACGTACGTTTGGACATTATTGCAGCGTAGCGTACCGTACCTTCCGTATCATATCGTATGGTACCGTATCGTTCCTTACGGTATCGTAATGTACTGTACCGTACCGTACCGACCTGTACTGTACCGTACCGTACATTTCCATTCCATAGCATTACAAACCATACCGAACATGCCATGACATGCCATACCATACCAAACGGTACCATACTTAACCCACCGATACCGTGCCGTACCATACCATGCATACCGTACCGTACCGTAAATCACCCTATTTGTTTTGCGGACTCATACAGTGTGACAAATATGATTATGATGTAGCAAATTCACTATTTTGAAAATGTGAACACTTTTTTTTCATGTGTGAAGAATATGATTTGAATGCACGTCAAAAACTGCATTCGATCACATATTTCACATAAAATGTGAAGAATGAGATTGCGATGTGTGAAGAATGAGATCATATTTTGCACACCTGTGAAAATAAGATCCTATTTTTCATATATGTGAAAAATAGGATTTGTGAAAAATATGGTCGTACAGCTAGCTCACTTATATTTCTCAATATAACAGTTTAGCAATCTGGAGTCTTGTTGATAAGCCCCATCAATTGACAACAGTAATGGGAAATTGTTACCTATGTATTTCATATCTGCAGGCAAATGGCTATTTAAAAAGTGTGTTAATCATAACCACTGGAAAGGATGTACTGTTTTGATAGCGTTGGTTTTTGCCGGCGTAAGCTGCCATAGCAGAGGTCTACGAAATCGGAGTGCTTTTTAGTTCAAAATTATTATATTCTTTTATTTCTTTTTCATCAGTAACTAAAATATATTTTTTTGGTAATCAATCTATTGAACTCATCGGAATTGACGACTTTTGGTGATTACTGACGAGCTTAGAACCATTTTCATGACGACATAAGGATCGCCAGGGCTAGAGATGTTTCACTTTTATATGATTATCAGTTAACTAATACTGAATGATGTCACAAAAACTATAGTAAACATGTTTATCAATGATCCTTAAACCCGTAATAACCGTCCTTATGTGTACACTCGTACCGTGGTTCTAATAATAACCGTCCTTGTGTGTACAGGCTCACCATGGTTCTAATAATAACCGTCCGTGGTTCTAAATATACGCACACGATCGTCACAAAGTGACGACCTTAGGTCCTCGTGCATGAAGTGGGCCCAATGAATTTGCGAGATCTCCAGGACGCTCCCTGTGCAGACATCGCACCCGGCACGACCCTCTCGTAACACGATACGATTAACTCGTAACGTCAAAGTTGAATTGACAAAATGAACTACGAGGATTTTCATATCGTGATATCTTGAAGCCATCTCGTTTGTGCATTTCGATCTAAATGATGTTAAGACGATATTACTATATTAAACTGTTTATTGATTTTTTCTTGGGATGTTTTTCGTTATTTCAACGTTTATAATCCTTGCAATGTAAACCAATGTGTGCGCGCTGATGGGACCACACAAGTCGAATCAGAAATCTTTTTATGAAATGCCGTACACACTTAAAATACGTTATGTAGTGTAACGATGCCTATAATTAAATTATTCCATTATACCCCGACAAACGATTTTTTTTTTGGGGGGGGGGGGGGGGAGGGGTATATTGGAGTGAGCTTGTCGGTTTCCGGATGATAACTCAGAAATGGCTTGACATATTCAAATCATTTTGGTACACATGTGTTACATCATAGAATACAGGTCAAGTTCGATGTTGGATACAAACCTCTAAATTTTGACAGAGTTATGGCCCCTTTTCGACTTAAAATTCCCTATAAACATGGTTTCCGGACGTTAATTCAAGAATGGCTTGATGTATTCAAATCATTATTGGTAAACATGTGTAGCATCAACAATTACGGGTCAAGTTTGACTTTGGTTACAAACCACTAAATTTTGACAGAGTTGTGGCCCTTCATTTGACTTATGTTCCTTAAAACATGGTTTATATTTAAATAATTGTTTGTACACATGTGAAACATCATAACATACAGGTCATGTTCGACTATGGTTACAAACCACTAAAGTTTGACACAGTTATGGCCCCCCTTTTTGACTTAAATTTCCGAAAAACACGGAGAATAACTCATGAAAGGCTTCACATGTTTAAGTTATTTTTGGTACATATAGGTGTAACATGATAAAATACAGATCAAGTTCAACTTTGGTTACAAACCACTAAAGGTTGACAGAGTTATGGCTCCTATTGAAATTACATTTTTCCAAATACACTGTTGACCATTCACAAATTAATGCATTTTCTCTCCGTCCATTTCTTTCTAATGGATGCCATAGTTTGTATTACAAGGCCATATTGTGGGGGTATATCCGTCACTCATGTGACAATTCTAGTTGTGTCTGGAGATTTTGTTGCGGAGGTAAATTCTATACAGGGTATTGGTACTGTGGTTCTGTTGTGTTGTTTGTTTTGGGTGGTTGTTTAGATTGTTTGTTGCGGGGTGTCACTTGGTTGTTTGACATGGTTGTGTCCCGTAATTGCTGTCCTGGTTGGATTGCGCGGTTGAGTCGCACAGGTTGGTCATGTGGTTGCGCGGCGTTATTGCTAAGCACGGTCGTTGCGCCGCTTGGTACGATAATGCAGTGTTTTTCCTTCGTGGTAGGGTACCGCTAGTGGCAGTTGATATTCGTTTTCCTGTAAGGTCAATCTACTGTCACTTTTGAATTCGTGCCATGACGATGATGCGAATTGAGGAACGCGCGAATTAAAAAAAAGACCATTTTGGGATAAAAGCTCGAAAATTTGTCCTCGGGAATTTTTAAGGCAATCTACAGTATGCGCCGTCGTTGTGTCGCCTGGTTGTGTTACGTCAACGTGTAACGTCGTTGTGTTGCCTGGTTGTGTCGCCTGGTTGTGTCTCGCCTGGTTGTGTCGCCTGGTTGTGTCTCGCCTGGTTGTGTCGCCTGGTTGTGGTCCTTCGTTGTGTCGCCTGGTGGTTTTCCGTCGTTGTGTCGCCTGGTTGTGTTACGTCGTTGAGTCGCCTGTTGTGTTATGTCGTTGTGTCGCCTGGTTGTTTTCCGTCATTGTGTCGCCTGGTTGCGTTCCGTCGTTGTGTTGCCTGTTTGTTTTTCCGTCGTTGAGTCGCCTGGTTGTGTTCCTTAGTTGTATCACTTGGCTGTATACCGTCGTTGTGTCACTTGGTTGTGTTCCGTAGTTGTATTACTTGGCTGTATTATGTCGTTGTGTAACTTCGTTGTATACCGCAGTTGTATCACTTGGTTCATAACGCAGTTGTATCACTTGGTTGCATACCGCATTGTATCACTTGGTTGTATACCGTATTTGTATCACTTGGTAGCATAACGCAGTTGTATCACTTGGCTGTAGACCACAGTTGTATCACTTGGTTGCATAACGCATTTGTATCACTTGGCTGTATATCACAGTTGTATCACTTGGTTGCATAACGCAGTTGTATCACTTGGTTGCATAACGCATTTGTATCACTTGGCTGTATATCACAGTTGTATCACTTGGTTGCATAACGCAGTTTTATCACTTGGTTGCATAACCCAGTTATATCACTTAGCTGTATACCGCAGTTGTTTCACTTGGTTGCATAACGCAGTTATATTACTTGGTTGCATACCGCAGTTGTATCACTTGGTTGCATAACGCAGTTGTATCATTAGGTTGTACAGCGTGGTTGTGTCACTTGGCTGTATTATGTTTCATATAATGAGATACCATCGGTTATTGCTGCATATTTGTAATGACTTATTGCGACCATACTGTAGTATAATATCCATTTTTAGGAAATAACCTATTTCTCAAGCAAATCTGAGCCGCGAACATTTAAATCTGCTTGGTTTAATGGCTATCCATGGTTTCATTTCGATGAGTGTTTTATTTTTCAATACAAAATATACAATTTATATATAAAATATACTTGTCCGAACGAATTGGCTAGATTTCAAAACAATTTCACATTAATGTTCCTTGGCGGACTACCTACTTGATTTGATTGTGATTCGTTAGCAAAACATGGCCGCCAGGAGACGGGTCAGTTTTCCTTATATGGCTTAACTTTGAAATTGTTTGGAATTGGAAAAGTCCGAAACCACTGGCTGGATTTCACAGAAATGTTCCTTGGCGGACCATCTACCAAATTTCTTTAAAATATTTTGATTCATTAACAAACATATACTTGTCAGAAAAAAATGATCAGATAACACTGTTTGGATTTCAAATAAATTTTACATAAATATTCCTTTGCTGGAAGTCAGGGGGTAGTTTTCCATATATGGCTTTATTGAAAATCTTTTTGTTTATAATCACTTGTTGTACCAAATTATTTAAAATATATGATTTTCTAAATGATCCATTGGGCGGTTTTCCTTACATGGCCTTGCGACTAGATGTATTTGGGAATAAGTTCAAAGAAATGTTTCTTGGATAACTGTCGACCAATTTCCCCCAAATTATTTTGTTTCGCTAAAAAGATGGCTATAATTGGCCATAAATTGTTAATCGTCGGCAGCTTAGCTTCAAACATGTTATAACATGCAAAAACATTTACAAGCCAGTTTGATTCATAAAACTCAGGTTAGCGACCTTGTTAGCTCACGTGAGCAGAAAGTGCTCAAGGTTGAACTATTCTGGTCAGTCACCGTCCGTCATCGTCGTCCGTTGTCGTCGTCGTCGTCCTTCGTCGTCAACAATTTACTTGTTATTGCGGAATATGTTGTCAGGTCATGTTTGAATCGAAATTTTCGTCGCATTATCGTTGTTTATCGGTTGATGTGGTATATTAAACCACGCGGGCTAACGCCCTTATTAAGAAATAATTTCTGATTTATCGTTGTTTATCGGCCAGTAAACAACGTTAGCCCGAGTTGTTTCATAACCATTTATTGTTCTGTGTCTAAAGAAAAATTGGCGAGTATCATGTTAGAATGTTGTGTAGCGAACGAATGCAATGTGTTTCGATGAAAATATTCACTGTCTATTTCCTAATGCAATAAGCGATTTGTTTATCGACATACGGCCGTCGTCTGCAAATAACATTGTCAAAAAAACTTACTATAATACCATACCAGTAGTGACTGTATTAAGGAACAAGTCATTTAGAAAAATGATTACCTTCAAAAAAGGTTATGCAACTTTATACTACCTTGCTTCCTCGTTGATTTCATTTTGTTATTTTATTTTTTCGTTTACCAATTTCTTTAATATAGTAACTGAAGGACAATTGTTTTATTAAAAATGTTATGCCATTTCTTTTAAGCTAATGAAATTTACTGTCAGGATTTTATTATTTTATCAGTTTACATTATAACAGAGAATGTCTTAAACTGTAAACAGAACACTTTTAAATGTGATTCTAGTATTGCTTATTAAACAGTTATGACCACGGAGCATTTTACCTCATGTTGAAATAAGCTTTCAGTGTATTTGTCATGAAGGTATATTTGTCTTCTAAAAATGTCAGAATGTTTCCCTCGATGCATGAATGTTGCACGTGTATTAATGTGGCGTTCGTCATTTACAATGCAGAATATAATATATTTTTACCCCACCTGAGCACAACGTTTTCAAGGTGAGCTTTTGTGATCACCTTTCGCCCGACGTGCGTCGTCCGTCGTGCGTCAACATTTTCATTCAAACAACATCTCCTCCTAAACTGCTGTTCAGATTTTCAACAAACTTCACAGGAATGATCCTTGGGTGACACTCTTTCAAAATGTTTCGGTCAGATGCATATGTAGGTCACCAGAGCTAAAAATAGAATTAAAAAGTGAAAACTTCTTATCTGAAACTGCATGGCTGAAAGCTTTCATATTTGGTATGTGACATCCTCTTGTGGTCCTCTACAAAGATTGTTCAAATGATGCCCCTGGGGTCAAAACTGGCCACGCCCCGGGGTTCACGTGGTTAATATATCTTCTATAGCAAAATGATTTTAAAACTCTTTTCCTCTGAGACCGCAAGGCCCAGAGGTTTCATATTTGGTACGTAACATTGCATAGTGGACCTCTACAAAGATTGTTCAAATGATGCCCCTGGGGTCCCAACTGGTCGCGCCCCGGAGGTCACATGGTTTATATAGACTTAAATATCTAAATGGCTTTAAAAATCTTCTCTGAAAACGCAAGGCCCAGAGGTTTGGTATTTGGTTGGTAACATTGCATAGGGATCCTCTACAAAGATTGTTCAAATGATGCCCCTAGGGTCAAAACTGGCCACGCCCCGGGGGTCACATTGTTCATATAGACCTAAATAGCAAAATTACTCAAATATCTTCTACGCTAAAACTGCAAGGCCTAGAGGTTTCATATCTGGTATGTAACATTGCATAGTGGTCCTCTTCAAAGACTGTTCAAATGATGCCCTGGGGTCAAAACTGGTCACGCCCCGGGGGTCACATGGTTTATATAGTCGTAAATAGCTAAATGACTTTGAAAATCTTGTTCTCTGATACGGCAAGGCTCAGAGGTTTGGTATTTGGTCGGTAACATTGGTTAGGGGTCCTCTACAAAGAATGTTAAAATGATGTCCCTGTGGTCAAAACTGGCCACGCCCTGAGGGTCACATTGTTTATATAGACTTAAATAGCAAAATTATTTAAAAAATCTTTCCTCTGACACCGCAATGCCCGGAGGTTTCATATTTGGTATAAAACATTGCATAGTGGTCCTCTAAGAGGATTGTTCAAATTATGCCCCTGGAGTAAAAAGAAGCCACACCCCGGGGTCACATGGTTTCTATAGACTTATATGGAAAGTGGGCTTTGAAAATCACCTCCTCTGAAACCGTAAGGCCCAGAGGTTTCCTATTTTACATGAAAATTGTATAGTGGTCCTCTACAAATATTGTTCAAATTATGCCCCTGGAGTAAAAAGTGGCCACGCCGTGTGGGTCACATGGTTTATATAGACTATAAAAATCTTCTCCTTAAACTGCAAGGTCCATATCTTTATACTCAGGTAAGTGGTTTAGTGCCATTCGGCCCTCTTGTTATAAGCCATTATGGTGCCTTTTACTCAGGTGAGCGATTGCTCAGGTGGACCTTCTTGTTGATAAATGTATTGGCAATTTTTTCAGAGTGCCTTTCTAAAATGTAGCCGGCATCACCTTTAATTGTTTCATGTTTCATGCAGATTGTTCTCTCCCTTAATGGTCAAATGGTTTCACTGAAATACACATATCATCTAAAATGTTTGTGAAAATGTTTGTGATTTATTTTTCAATGTAAAAGGACTGTCATACTCCGTGGCCCTGCACTCTGAAGGTCTTATAGCGCCTCCTGTCATACGCGACAGAACTCCCGATGCCTTCCCAACTTCCGATTCGACGCGGTATATCAATATCATTCCTTCCGGTTTCCGGTACTGTCGCTGCACTAATTGTAGTATGTGCGTCTGCTGCGTGTCACGTGTCTAATGTTGGATTGAAACATCTAAAAAGGTCGAACCGGAAGTCAACAAACCGGAAGCGAGTGACTCGAATTAACCGTCCTGACCTCTGCATCTTTGTCTTACCCCGTATAGACTGGTACACTTGCACCAAGCTTCTCGACGACAACACGTGCACGATAGTTCGTTGTTCGTATGTTTGTTGTTCATCGTCAAAAATTCACTTCAAACAAATTATTTTCTGAAACCGCTTGGTGGATTTTAACCAAGCATGGCAACTAAAAGCTACAAAATTTATATAAAAAAATATGTTTAAAAATCTTCTCAGACGAAACCACATACTGGATTTCAAAATAGTTTTCACATAGATGTTTCTTGGTAGACCCTCCTTTAAATCATTTTGAAATGTTCAAAAACATGGCCGCCGTGGGGCGGGGGGGGGGGGGCTTGGCAGTTGTCCTTATATATGGCTTTATTAAAAATCTGGTCAGAAACAACTTGGTTGCTTTCAAAATAGT
This sequence comes from Congeria kusceri, assembly GCA_027627225.1. Lineage (NCBI taxonomy): Eukaryota > Metazoa > Mollusca > Bivalvia > Myida > Dreissenidae > Congeria > Congeria kusceri. The sequence goes on from JAPFQT010000027.1 coordinate 881,912, forward strand.
TTTCACAGAAATGTCAGTTTGATTTGCTAAAAAACATGGCAGTTTTCCATATATGGCAATATTTAAAACTTTGAAAATGTTCTTCTCAGAAACCACTTGCTGGATTTTAAAATGGTTTCATCGAAATGTTCCTTGGGGGATCCTATACCGAATTCCTTCAATTTATTTCCATTTGTTAAAAACATGGCAACCAGGAGGTCTGGAGTTCTGCTTATATTGCTATAAAGAAAACTATGAAAATCTTCCTGTCAGAAACCAGTTACTGGATTTCAAAATAATTTCACAAAAATGTTCCTTTGGTGACCGTGTACTAAATTCCTTCAGAACATAATGATTCGTTAAATAATTTTGGCAGCCAGGGAGTTAACTTTATATGGCTGTATTGAAAACTTTTGAAAATCTTTTTGTCTGTAACCACTTGCGGATTTCGAAATAATTTCGCATACATGTTCCTTTTGTGACTCTTTACCAAATGCGTTCAAATCATTTTGATTCATTAAAAAAGGTCACCAGTGGCGATGCAGTTTTCCTTATATCGCTATCAGTATTTACTTCAAACATATCTGAATACGTTTTACATTTCTACAAGCCACTACGATTCATTTCACTCAGGTGAGCGACACTTTGCCATCTTGGCCCTCTTGTTTTTTAAATGTCGTTCATATGCATGGTCCATGATTATTATAAACATATACATGATAGAAATCTTAATTTGATAATTCATATACAATCTAGCACGAGTAGCAAGAATTTAACTGCAGTAACTTCGGATAACAGTCAGTTGAGTTAGTCGGGCCCGGCTAGCTCAGTTGGTACAGCGCTGGACTATCAATCCGGGGATCGTGAGTTCGAACTCCAGCCCGGCCACATAACTTGTGTGGGGATTGGTCATGAAATTATTTCTACGGCCATTCTCCCTCTACCTCTGTTTCAAGTAAGGCAGTTGTCAGCTACTGGCATAAGTATAAGTTACCGATCTACTGGTAAACCGCTTAGATCGGCTAAGCTTGCCCAGGAAAAGTGCAAGTACGTTAACTGACCGCCATGATATTACTGAAATACTGTTAAAAACGGCCAAAAATACAAACAAAACAGACAAAAAAAAGTCAGTTGGGTCAATGTCGGAAACTGCCATCAGTGGTTTACGGATCATGTTACCGATTTATTGTGCAATACATTTACTACACTATAATTGCTTTGAGCTTACTACTGTGTAAATAATTTATGTTCAGCGTGTTATGTTAATTTATTTTATATCTTTAAACTGAAGGGGAAGAAAATTAATTTAGGGAATAAGTACAATGCAAAAATTAATATAAATAATTTATTTCTGCAAACCTTCATTATAAAGCCTCAGCGCGCCATGTTCCCCTTGTAGTATTAACATACCGGTAATATACAAAATAGAGGTCACGGATTTGCCTGACACCATAGCAATGGGTTTTTGTCTGTTAATTATATTTAAAGACGTAGTGTTGTGTGATTTTGATCTGCAGTCACAACGTACCAGGCCATGTAAACGTCTTTAAAAACATGAATAGATTCGAGTTATTGTCAACAAAGTGTAAAGCACAGTGTAGAAAAGAGCCACAACTTTAAACATGTAATAAAAAATTATACTGACTCGTTTTAAAATAAAAGAAAGATCGACGTTTTAAACAAATATATAAATAATCAATTTATTGAGTTTCCCACATTTGATTGAATAACGTCCGTGTCATTTTTAATATACTAACGTAACGAAACGTGTCATGAACTCAGCCAAAGAGGTTCTATTTTTTACCGGCGTTTGTTTGTCGGTTTGCTTGTTTGTTTGTTTGTCTGTATGTCTACTTGTTTTTTTGTCTGTTTGTGTGTTTGTTATTTGTTTGTTCGCAGCTTTACGCACAACGTTATGCACGGATTTGCATGAATTTTTATGAAAAAACTCAACAAATGATTAGATTTGTTTGCGATACGTATCACAGTCTGGATCCAGGATGTTATTTGAAAGATCAATTATCATTGATAGAGAGACTAATATAAAATGCTTTATAATGTATTAGTTGCATACCGGTAACACATGCGGGATTTAGCTGCCTTGATGGAAGTCTTCGCTCTGCGAGTGTCACCCAGTTACGTATATGTTTCCATTAAAACGACTACTATTGAAGTAATTCCTTGTGAGCAGTTTCAGTACATTTAGGAAGATGCCAGTCCAATTTTACAAAAGTGCAAGTAGATTGATATTGTTTTTCAAAATCTTGACAAACAGACTATTCAAGAATTGCATACAGTACATCATCTAAACACATGCATTTACAAATATAACGTCAACGTGTATTTTGAGTAAGAATACAAGACAAACTATTGTTATTACGTGGCAAAAATAGTAAATTATACAAACAGCATTTAAATATTACAAATACAAAGCAAATAGAACAATACAATGGAGACAAGCGTATTATATCTGTACATTTGTACAACTTACTTCGTTATGATCTTCTGAGAACCTGTTAGTCGATTTAATTTTAAATACAAGAAAATGTTTAATGATAATGAATTTTAATCATTATGCTTCATAAAGGTAAAACATTTGTTGATATTTTGTTGTGATGGTTGAGTCCGGACATATTAAAATTATTCCGGCTTAAGTAAATATACATAGTCCGCGTCCGGGTGTTGAAAATAAATATCATAGCTACGCCCGCCCATATACGTGTTTCTGTATATATGTCAATAATAATGAATCATTAAAACATAACAAATAGAACGAAATCAGAACAGTTTCAAATGTAGAACTATATAAGCTGAAGGTTAGCGCGCCTTCGCTTTACGCAACTGTCTTTTTTTTTATTTTGAAGATTTATATTTCATAATATCATGTATTTAATATGTAATAATTACACAATATTATTTAGTATTAAAAGACGTGTCTCGGGTGACGGATGCATGGAATAATGTCTGCGTTAACGGAACACGCAGAACGCAAACGCAATGCGCAAACGCGGCCATGGAAATTAGCTTTAGATCAAACGGCATCTCAAAGTGCCGTTTGCATGCAAATACATTGACTGGTCTTTCAGCCCCGCCTCTTTCTGGACACGTGCAACTGTCGTCTTCTTAATTCGAATGCTGGTCGACTGCTCCGTGCCAAATGTACCAAATTTTGATTGGATATGCTGTGTGGATCAAGTCCAGCTGTCGAGTAAACCGGAAGTTCATAGACCGGAAGCAAGTTAGGACCGTCCTGACCGAGATATTGATTGGTACAGGTGCACCAAGTTTTAACGAAGGAGAAGAATACGATTAGCTACTTGGGATTTACGCACATTACGAACAGAGTATTGTTTCTCATTCCTGCACCCGCACAAACTCATTATCATGATTAATACAACGTAACAATCTTCAACGGCGCGACCTGGGCCCATATTTAGAAAGAATTTTAAGTTGTCCACAATGCACTTATAAATATTTTCCCCGAGGTGGAAGCGGCGGGCATATACAGGACTTAAGACTGAAAGCGATTCCCGACAGGCATGAATTTGACACGCCGAATGATTCCTGGTCCCTGGAAATAGACTTTGGTAGGATTTTAGATTCCGGTAATATTTGGGCTACGCCCGGGCCATTTTATACACCAAGCATCTCCCACTGTGGGGATAAGGACAAAATGCTTGGCTCTAGGGTGGGAATTAGACCCGAACAATAAAAATAGTAAAATTCCCTTGGGAATACAAATGCTTTTTAGCCAAAAACACAAGTAATATACAAATGTATATGGATGAGCAAAATATGAAATAAGGTAATTAGAAAGTTAACAAAGAATATAATATCCTTAAAAAGTAATAAATATCACAGTGCTTTGCATCATGTGCACGACAAATACTAAATATTAGTTGAATTTAATTGCAACTAATTTGTAAAAACCTTCAAACTATGCATTTCTTTTTCACAGCAATCTCTTATTATAGAAATTCGGAATGTTAAGAGTGTTTCCTAGTTTCGAACGTTTATGAATACCAGCATGTATCTCTTAACTTTGAGAGCACATATCTTTAGGTCTTAACACAAGTATTGCTTGTTTCCCATTCCACTTCCGACCGAAAATAAATAAAAGGTCGCGACTTTTAATATTGTTGACTTCTTTAATGTGAATGGACCGTTGTGAAACTGAACCCGCAAATCGGATGTTTAGTATGTGGATTCTAAAACAAGCCTTAAAACCCTTTACAACAATATGCCATTCACAGAAATTATCAGTGATAAAAACAACGAGAGGCGCCGAATCGTGCGTGACGTCGCAACTAGCCTTTCAACAATATTATAATGTTATGCATCTGCATTTCATTCAGATTTTGCTTATAATTTGTACACTTTTTTTACATAATAATTGCTGTATTTATGATATTTTTCTTGATGACTACTCATTGTAAGATCTGTATTCGGGTGGATCACAATCATTCTGTACGATCTTTATTCGTGATGATCTCATGTGAAACCATATGTATGCCCGATGAACACGTTATGTACGATATTTTTCACTATGATCACTTACTGTGCGATCTTTATTTGTAATGAATGGATGCAGTGCGATCGTTCGTCGTGACTGTCAGTGTACAAAACATTGTTTGTGACGAGCACATACTGTATGATCTTTATTTACGACGATCACTTAGTGAACGGTCTTTATTCGTGATGATCACATGTGTGCGATATTTATTACCCATGACCACTTACAGCGCAGTCTTTATTTGTACGTTCTTTATTCTCTATGATCAATTAATGTTTTTATTGATGATCATTTAATATAAGATCATTAAACATTGTTGTGTCGCCTGGTTGTGTTACGTTGTTGTGCCGCCTGGTTGTGTAGAGTTGTTGTGCCGCCTGGTTGTGTTACGTCGTTTCGTCACCTGGTTGTGTTACGTCGTTGTGTCGTCTGCTTTAGTTGTATCGTTGTGTCACCTGGTTAATGCTAGGTTCCCACTATCACGATTTGCGCCACGATTGAAATCGTGGTCTTAATCGTGGACCAATCATGGTGATCCTGTCAGATCTTATAAGATCTTATCAAATTTTGAGGTCAGTCGCGACAATCGTGTTAATCGTAGAACATTTTTGAACGGTTCAAAAATTCTCTACGATTAACGCGATCAACTGCGATAAATTGTCCATCGGGATCATCGTACCAGATCTTATTTCATCGTAACAAAGCGTAACAAAGGGCAACAAATCGTATCTAACCGTACATCCGAATCGTGGTGATCGGGATCGATCGTAGATGAGAAAAAACAACACGGTCTGTGAAGATGTGTTGCGATCTCAAGAAACAATAAAGTCAATAGTTAGTTGGGCTGTATTTATATCAATCAGGTCCAGCCGTAGCTCAAATCGTGACACCATCGATCATGATCGTGAAAGACAATGCGATCGTGTCAGATAGAGACCCTATCGTGGACAATGTCGAAACAATCGGAACGTATGTAATCGTATCTTAACTGGAGATCAGATCGTGAAAGATCGTGACACCTGTAATTGCCAAATCGTGACCAGATCGCAGTCGAGCGCAAAACATCGTATCAAAGCGTATGGACTCGCATCACATCGTATTCAAGCCTGAAATATCAGAGAAAGAGCTGCGACTGGCAAATCGTGGCGTTCGTGACGGATCGCACGATAGTGGGAACCTAGCATAAGTTAAATCGTTGTGTCGTCTGGTTAAGTTACATCGTTGTGTCGCCTGGTTAAGTTACATCGTTGTGTCACCTTGTTAAGTTACATCGTTGTGTCGCCTGGTTAGGTTACATCGATGTGTTGTCTGGTTAAGTTACATCGTTTGTCGCCTGGATAAGTTACATCGTTGTGTCGCCTTGCTTTGTAACATCGCTGTGCCGCCTGGTTGTGTAACATCATTGTGTCGACTTGTTTTGATACTTAGCTGTGTGGCCTGCTTGTGATCTGTCCTTGTGTCGCCTGGTTAAGCAGCATCGTTTTGTCGCCTGATTGTGGTATTTCCGTATGTGACACTTGGTTGTCAAGCATATTTTCGTTGCGTGATAAAGTGTTTTATCGTATCACGTACAAACGGCCACTTGGAAATGACGCTAGCGCAAATAGACAACTGTCGTGTTACAGAACAAAAATAATAGCAAACAATACGTTCTTAGTTCAATATCATCTTGTATATCAAATACATGGCTCTTATGTTAGTACTACTACCAAGTACATATTTTGTATTATTGACATTATCGCAACCAGTTTCGATTATAATATATATAATTCATAATTTTATTTCAAAAATAGAGGTGGTTTGTCAAGCGATAGTGCAAAATGCCTGTTATACTTTTCAAATTTTCGAAATTGAATGTAAATTTTAACAGCAAATAATTGATTTGTAATTAGATACAAAATCATTTTAAGGCAATACCAAATTGAAAAATTGGTGATCTGAAAATGGAGCAATCGGCTTAAAAAAATGTTTTCATTTCTTGTTGTTTTGCTGCGAGCGGATAATTTGCGCGAATTTTTAGATATAAAAATAAGTAGTTTTTGTCTTGAACATGAGAATTTTAAGTAATAAAATCATTTTATAGCATTTAATAACATTGGAACACATTAAGATGATAAAATCGATGTTATGTTCATATGCATCAATGTCATCAAGTTTATTCAATGTTTGCTTAGATTTTTATTCATGGTACACCTGTACGCAGAGGCTGAAGGCTGCCACTTTTGATGTACGCATTTGTAATGTACTCATCTGGCAATTAAATAAATACATTTATATATCAAACAATAAACTCAAATTTTGACTGTTATTCCGTTGTTTAAATGACTCGCTTCACACAACTATTTTTCTTTTTCTTATACTGCGAGCGCAGAGCATTTTGAATTTGATAAAAAAAATCGGTGCGGTAATCACGATGACAAGATTTCAATTTGGTGTGACCAGATTGTCGCAACTAAATATTTTTAGTTGTTCTCAAAACATTGAATTGCAAAAACATAACGTTGAAGGAGTTATTAGACTAACTACCAAAAACTCGAAGTTTTTAGTGCGTATGCACCAGTCAATAGATCTCGAGGGGACGGAAGCGGCGACATGGGGAATTTGACTTATTTTATTTGAGGGATTCTAATTCTCCACCATAGAGTTAAGCATTTATGCCTAAATGCCCTCAGTGGGAGATGCTTAATTGTTTTATCAAATAGCCCGGGACCAATATTTCTAATATATAAAATCCGCCAAAGTCTATTTCCCAGGACCGGAATTATTCGGCGTGTCAAATTCCCATCCGTCGGTATTCGCTTTCAGTCGAAAGTCCATATGTACAATGTATTTTACAACACCCCATGTACAAACATGATACACTAGTAGCACTACTTAGTACTCAGGTCAAACAAAAGCTTGCATTCACAGGCGCATTTCTCACTATATGTATTAATTAAAATTGAGATACATAATTAATTGTCTGTTTGCGATAACCAAACAATGACAGTATTCATTTTTTTATTTGCTATTATTTATACTTATATGACTTGCATGACAATTCGTTTTTTACTTATGAAAAATGTTCCTATTAATATTATCCGTGTGTTATAAACATCATTGCCCTTTGATGCTTCTGGCCTGCGCGTCAGAAAACACGCTTGTTCGGCGGTGGTCTATATGGTGTATAACTTTATATCCTGCCCCGTTCTGGACACGAGGAGACTCTTGTTCCCGAATTGCCGTCTGCATGTCTGCTTTGCGTCACATTTCCCATTTTGAGATGCGGATTAGTTCGAGTTGATTTATGAACCGGAAGCCTACAAACCGGATGCGACTGATTCCGTATAGAATGGTACACGTGCACCAAGCTTCTTGGCGACATAATCAATTGTGTACGTCTTTGTCTTTTTATATTCTGGCTTTGCGAAGTAACCGCGATTTACTTGCTTATATTGCTGATTTGCGCATCTTACATTGAAATTATCGTTTGGCCTCCCACCCACACTTAATATTATTTATTTCTCTTTCCTCGAAATAACTAAAAGAAATGACAACTATTACTTAATTTTTATAATTTGACGTGAAAAACTATTCCGATTTTGGCAGAGAATTGAAAGGGTTTGTTTACATATTTTTTTTTCAATGCTTTATAGTGAGTACGTCATTTTTTGAGAAACAAACACTTTATAACGGTCGACCTTTTGTGATTATATAATAACAACAAGGACTCAGACATTATTATTGCTGTTGCTTTGTTTTTCAGTGCGCTAGACGTAATAAAATCGTGCACATACGATAGGCCGTTTATTGAAAAAATAAAAAATAAACAATAGAGCGGCGTTACCAAGTATTTCTCTGTCGGCGCAAACAGTGTTCTTGTATCTCTCCGTGCCCGCATCTTAGCGTGAAATGTTTCTTTTTTATGTTACATGTTTTATGTCTACATTCGTGACGATTACTTAGCTGATTTGTATTCGTGAGGATTACTTAGTGTAAGATCTGTATATGCTGTATTAATCAGAATTACTTTATGAACGATCTTTATTTGTGCTGATTATTTTGTGTATAATCTTTATTAGTGATAATCACTGAAAGCGTTAGAATCTTTATTCGTGACTTTTACGGCCGATATACAACCAAATTGCTCCAGGAATTGCGGATTTATGGCCCTTGAATTATCTACAATTAGCCGTTTTGGCGGTTTCCGCTGTCACAATCAAACTTGATATTTTAAAGATTGCTTTTAACCTATATAGGACATTACTGATTTACAAACAGCTCTTGTTAATACAGTTCTACCAATTCTATCAATGTGTTTGGTATTAAAATCTTTAAGACATTATATATTTAACAAAAATACGATCCCGTATTCATGTTGTTTGATCATGTATTTAACTTGTTATTCTGTTGAGCATTGAGCAGTATTGTTTATAACCGATGACAAAACAACAACAACAAGATAATGATATAAATAAAATGTCTCATTGGTTTCTGGTGAAAATGTAATTGTTATAACAAGAACAGCCTTCGTGGTATTCTTGTCAACATGTGTTCTTTAAAATGTCGTTTAGTGCACGTATTCCCCAATAATGAGACTATTTTTGTCAGCGTGTGTTCTTTAAATGTCGTTTAGTGCACGTATTCACCAATATTTTTGAGACTATTTTTGTCAACATGTGTTCTTTAAAATGTCGTTTAGTGCACGTATTCACCAATATTTTTTGAGACTAAGACGTAATTATAAAGAAATTTTCTTTTAAACTGTTCTGTTCTAACAACGATGTTAATTTGAATCGTTATTGGTAATCAGCAACTAAAATTACAAAGTTCTGTATTTAGAACAATTTGTTAATAACAATAGCGACGTTGGTACCCGGCATATTTGCGAACGTAGAGATATCGTTTCTTGAGTCTGAGTCTAATCTGTATTCTTAAGTCTAATAATAAGATGGAAAATACGGACCCAGATGTCAGGTTCATGATTTTTACTAGAAATGTGAATTGGATATACAATATGTACAATCAACCATGAGTGTCGAAAATAGAGTTGAGGTGATTTCGGAAGAGAATGGGCATGTTGACTCGACCTTCGGAATCAGCAGTCGTGAGTTTCCTACGATGTTACTTATTAGTTTTGAAATGCATTAATGTGCAGTTTGTTGCAGACCTTGAACATTGGAACAATTAGAAAGCCTAGATAGTGTTGCTAAAGTTAATGGAAGCGTGAGAGGCCGGGGTTTTATAAATAACAGATAATATTAGTTTGTACCCATATCACACGCATATGCTTTATTGCTCGTATTTTTCTACTCTATATTCAGAATCGTTTCATTATCAAAGATATTAATGAATATTTTCTTAAAATGTAATAAATTTAACTTTTGTTTTAATATATATTTTTGAATGTGTATATAACAAATCTTTTCACAAAATTACTAATTATTTCAGAACAAAAAAATAAACATACTTATTTTAACTGAAATTATTGGTACACTACATCTTCTGCTCATTTTGTGTGCCATGTGTTCTCTTATATAATAGAAAAAATGATAAAACGAATTCTTTTGAAAGTACAGATGTCATCATTTGCAATAACAACAGAAGACAAGTGTAAGACACATATTTTCATCCATCGTCATACATTTTAATGCAAACATTCCAAAATGAATCGATTTTAATATTAAACTTAGACAATAATTTTTGATTTGGCGTTGTTTATCGGCCAAAAAATAACGATTTGTTGTTATAATGCGTAGGAATTCAGCCATGAGGGCGTAAGCCCGAGTTGTTTAATAGCGACGCATCAGAACGACAAAATTATTTCGATTCTAACATGATTGGCATATATTTTTTGCAACTTTTTTCCTAACTGGAATTACTTTTTACATAACTCCGCTCAGAATAGGAACTTCTTTCTGCGTTGTTTATTGGTTAGCTTAACAACTATAATTGTGTTCTTTGTCTAAAGAAAAAAATACCGAGTATCATTTAAGAATATATTATAACCTGGTGACGAAGCAGATGTATACAATGGAAACATATACTATGAAAGTCGATTATTTAAAAAATAGTTTTCGATTGAACGTTGTTTATTACCTTATAAACGCGTTGAAATTATGATGAAAAGGAATCTACTAACGGTCTCGGGGTTCGATAATCGCCCATCAAAACGAAAACCCGTACGATATTAAAATGCGAAAATTATTTCTATTTTGGAATGATGTGACAAATGAACTCTGCAACTATCTGTATTCTACAGTGTTCCGAGCATGTTCACGTTTGCACGCGCGTCACCACTGTCTGTCAGAGTTGCGTCATTCAGTATCTTTATCAAATTCATGGTCACATAAGTTTCCTTTATAATAAGTGAACGAATGACGTCAGTTTTTAAACTATTTGTTAACGTTTTTTATTTAAAATTCTAACACGGCACGCGGCTAGTTTTCCATTGATAAAGAAGGCAAATAGCTGTGGGCTTTTCTGCAACAAATTATAGGCGGAGGGTTATGTTTTGAAAATAGTTCCGGAATTTCGAAGAAATTGATCCGTAAAATGCGCGTGCGTAAACGCGCGATAGCAAAATTGTGACAAACAAATCATTTCTGGATTATGTAGCGCAAAAAAAAACACATGTGTACTACATATTTTATATTTAAGTTCACAAAAACGTTTACGATTTGTTAATATGCTTTTAATTTGTACTTGTTAACATACTATTTTCACTGTATTTATCAATAAGTATGAGGCCATTTGCTCAATGTTTATCAATTATTATTTATTGACGTCACAGAAACGCACAAGTGAATAAATGTAGCCTTCTTTGCGCAAACTGGGCGGTGTATAGATAAATATAGTTCTCATTCATAACCTTTACAAATACAGACGATTGTTATATCATATCGTGTTAGAATCGAACTAATTGACGTGTAAGTGTTTGTTATTGCGGTAATAACCAACGGTGTTTCGTTCCGATGCCTGTTATCAAATCACTCGGCTATCGCCCTCGTGGTTAAATTCCTACGCAACAACAAGAACAACAACAACAAGGTCGCAGTGGTGTAATGGATATGGTGTCCGCCTTGCGATCGGGAGGTCGTGAGTTCGATAACTACTCGGGGAGCGTTCTAATGATCTCTCTCATCTCTCTCCCATGTACTGGTTCTACCCAGGAAACCGACTCGAGAGCGTCTCAGTAAGTTTCAGGCTTTCGACACAATCGAGCTAAAATAAATAGGTTTAAACTTAACCTAACAACAACTATAAAAAATAATGTTTAGGCCTAATATATCAATCATGATAGCATAACAGTATTGCAATCAAGTTAATTACAACTTTTATATTCCTGGCACATTTTTTCCAATCTTTTTGTTTACTTTACTTTTCAAGAAACGTATTCCAGAAACATCTTAAGTTTTAACTTAAAATATTTCCACTTACAGAATTAACAGCAGTTAGTAATAAATTAATAATTAAGAAACACTTAGCACAAAGCCTTCTAAATATGCAATAAAAAGTTTATGAAATATAAATGTTTTCAACGTTAAAGATAAGATTTTAGTTAGAATGTTTCTGGAATACGGCACCCGATAATCACAATGCAAAATGTTATCAGTCATACTCATTGTTTGTTATGTTTACATCCGGATAAATTCTGATTTTTCAGTTTCGTCTGCCACAAATGCATCATGTAAAACACGATCATGCAGACACGTAGCTAGATCGAACTGGACCATACCGTACTCACAGTAAAAAGTTTAATTTACGCGCCTTTCGTTTAGTAAGTATTCTAACCCATATAAGCATTTATTTAATACTGTAAATCTAAAGAATATATCAAACATATTTATTCCGATAGATGATACAATGTTATTGTGATTGTACTTCAATTGTTGTTCATGTTATTTGCCCTTCTTATAGCTTGGTAAGCATAAGGTGCGCAATTAACTTTGCATAGTTACGGCCCTGGTAATCCGATTTTGTTACTATTTCGGTCTTACAAATTTACTCTGGGCGTTTTCCAAGTGGATTTCAATGAGCGTTCTTTTTTCACAATTGATTGGCGTAAGATTTGCATCGCTGTTTTTGATTGGGTTCCTTATGTTGAAACATCGATTGTGATTTGGCAATGTTTACTGCGCATGAATACATTAAAAAAAGGCGCGAACGCACCATTTGTTCGTTGTTCCCGGACAAGATGGATGTCATACAATCTGACACAGCGAACTACTTCAACTCATAACTCCAAACATGTGGTTATAATGGCTAATCATGTGAATGTAAGTCTAATACGTGTTGTATTTTCAGTTTGTATAAATGAGACTTCGAATAGTTTTATTCAGTTAAATTTAACAATTAAGATGGTAAAATATTTTTGCACTGTTATTTTGTGCGTTAATTGAGTGAATTATTGCTATTTATATAGCATTTCAATCTAGCGAGATGTTATCATGTGTATTTTTGTAAAATTTGCACTTGCAACTCTTGTTTGAAGTTACGAAATCTTGAGACACATGCTACACGTATTTACACAACTTTGTACAGTTAAACTTCTTTTTGAACATAATACTGTTTTTATGTTGCCAATTTTTGGTAGCATAGACACATTTTGTTTTCAATACAAACACATTTCGTGTTCGAACCCCCACATTTTATATGTCTCGTGACCCAAAGACGCCAATTAGTGTCCGTATCATATAGACGCTTTCTTCCGGTTCCAGTCTTTAGGCCGCCAAGTTGACAGGTTTCATCGATCTCGTGCAGACGCATTCCGCGCTTCGACGGTGCTCCTGTTTCCAAGCGATTGCGGGAACGAGGCCGGTTGCTATTGGATACCAGAAACAGATAAGTCATAATTAAATCACGTATTCACGTAATTTACAGGTATAATTCAGCAAATAGGCAAAAAGGCAAATACTTTTTTTTCAGTTAATAAAAAATGAATATTAAATCTTTTAACTAGAAAGTGTGAATCTTCTTAAGCGCCTAATGTATTATTACGTTAAATACACTCTTTCGATATTGTTGACATAAATGGCAGCTTTAACTCAAAATTCGGGTTTGTGGTGTACAGGAATTAGGCTTTATAGATTTTATAGATGGGTGAGATTTGTATGAGTTATTAACATTAAAACTGATTTTATCTTGTCAGAAAAGAGGAGTGTTTGTTTCATTGAATTCTCAAGCCAAGGCCCTGTCAAATCAGGCGACAAGATGGAAAGGGCGCCCCCACCCTGCCGTCTGGAAGTTCAAACGAATAAATACTAGTCTCTTCTGATGATAGTAATGCACATATCAATATTTTCCCCCACCGGGGGAGAGGCAGGCAGACCTAGGGGAACTTGACAAATTTTATTTTGGGGGGTCTAGTTCCCCACCCTAGAGCCAAGTATATTTGTCTAAATCCCCTCAGTGGGAGATGCTATATGTCTATCAAATGGCCCGGGGGTGTATATCACCTGGATCTAAAATCCGACCAAAGTCTATTTCTCCGGGACCCAGAATCAATTTGCGTGTCAATTTCCCGCCTGTTAGGAATCGCGTGCAGTCTAAATTCCCGTATATGCCCGCCACTCCCCCCCCCCCGGGGGGAAACATTGATGCATAAAAATGGGATGGATTAAATAAAGAAAAGTTCAAAATGCCAGAGTTTTAGCTGCCATTTACGTATATAATAATACCAGTGATGATGATGATGGATGGTGACGGTGCTGCTGCTGCTGCTGATGATGATTAATATTACCATTCTCAAGGCACTTAAAACAAAATAACATGATAATATTACTGGTTTGTATGAAATATTACTAGTATATAATATGTAATATGTTACTCTAGTTCATGCATCTAAAATAATTAATGATTTATTAATTTGTCTATGTATTTCTGCTTTGTATTTCAGATGCGGTGACCGAAGTGACCGCTATGCTGCTGAAGTGCCGCCTCTTCGACCTCTACTCCAACGATGCTTGGGACAACAAGAAAGCGATGCGGACCAGCGCTGGGTGCAGACGACAATTATGGCGGCGTTAGCACGAGCTAAGTTTTATTAGTTGTTCGCAGAACAACTAAAGATACCGCAATTCCAAAATTGAAAAGTCTAAGAACTATGATCCTAACAGCTGTAGACCAGTCAACTACGTGCAAGTAAGAAGTTTGAATATCGTTTAATTTGTCAAATGGCAATCATTACGATAATGAATTTAATTAGATCATGACATGTTGGGAAAACTTAAGTCAAAATCTGTCAATGTAGGATCAAATATGACTGTACTCGCGGAAGAACAATAAAATAGTACGTTATGCAACGTCCTAATACATTAATGAATGAGAGTCTTGGGTCAAGAGGCGAGCCGAATAGACAAAATCTAAACCGTACCTATTCATCTCGTTATCGCCGACTCATGTAAATATTATTTGTTGAGTAGTGCATTTGTTTAATTATAACTATTTTTATTATTTACGTGGTCATCATTATAACGATAAAGAACAGTTTAGCAATTATTACGCAGTAGCGGTTGATTTTTACGGACCATTCCGGATATAGTCGATGTATCACGATCGAGGTCAGATACACTTATTATATCAGAAACTACAATACGCAAATTTTTTAAAGCGGAAAGTCGTAGCGTCAATAGCCTAATGGATAGCATGTCGGATTCGCATATGGAAGGACCCGGGTTCGATTCCCGGCAGTGGGTGAGAATGTGTTTCATATATGTTTTGACAGTTTTGCTACTCCAGATGCTTACTTAATTGAAAGGGAATACATGTTAAGACATTTCCAAAAGAAACCAACAATATTTTGATAGTAACTCCCTTCAAAGAACTTAAACCACTTGCTAATACGGTTTAAAAGCCTGTAGCACATTCTTTGCATTCATATAATGTTTAATATTTTTAAACATTCATCATCTTGTTTGTTTTTAAAGTTAATATTGAGCTTTGTTCAATTCCACAGCTTTTGATCTTCGACAGCGTAATCATCTGTCTTCCTCAGAGAGTGTCCGGTTATGAAACTCATAATTGTCGTTTTTCACTATAATTATACATATATATTCAGATTATGTGTGTTAGTAATGAATATTTAATGTCGGAATGTCAAGTAGGAATGTCATTAAAGTAATATATGTTTGTAGCCCAAAGAAAGAGCATGCAATTGAAAATCGAACATATAACTTATCTCATTAGGTTTCTTACCGACATTGTTTTTTTTCATTTTGAATTGATTTTTTGAAAGGCTTTAAATATAGTGTATTCGTACAGAGCTTTAAGCTGCTGAAAGTGATTTTATCTAGTTTTTACACCGGATTACGTTTTAAGGGGTACGATTTACAATGGACCTAAATTCATCAGCTACACATATTGAATTTAAACCATTCAAAACGGCTTGATTGAGAAAAAACAACAACAGAATTACACAATGACGATAGTTTTTTTTTTTTTTAAATTTGATTGACATGTTTACGAGGCAATATGGTATTTAAACTTGCCATTTGAATAGTATATATCGCTTGGCAATGATCAAGTCATATTTATAATATTGAACAAATATTATAGTAAATACGTAAATGATTTTTTTCGTTTAAACATTTACAACCACTGTATTTAAGGTGACGTATATTATCCCTATCTAATTGCCCAGACTGTCTATGGTGTGCACAGTGTTACGCAATAGCGAACAACTGCAGTGCGTTCAGCGCTTTGATTTTTATTCTGTTGACTGAGAATTTTCAGACTTAGCAGACGAAAGCCGATGCTCGGTACAGAAATGCTGTCGACATGCAGAGTTCGATGTGTAAGACGAACGGAAATGGAAATGGAAATGCAGTCGACAATGGATGACGGCGATGAACGAAGCTAAGTGTTATTTTTCTGTTACAAATGTAATCCCCATAAGATATATTACTTCAAAGAATATGCGTCTTAGTTGATTCCGTAAGATACCCAGAATCCATTTGCGATTTCGACAAAAACACGCGTGTGTACATAAGCTGCTGAAAATTCGATTTTCAAGTAATTCGATATCACATGAATCAAAATTACCTGGAGGCGCGTCTTTTTTTTAAAGAAATATTCATTGAATTCAAATTCCGTTATGCCCAATGTCTTTTATAGCAGAAGATATAAACGAACTGTTTGTTGTAGGCCTACTTTCAGACGATGCAGGCGACAATCCAAGCTGGATGCAGACGACAATCATGCTGCCATGACGACAAAGACGCATGCGCAGGAAATTAAGGGCGGGCAACAATATGACAATAAACACCAACTGAGTCGATGACTTTAGGCGATAAATTGTGTTTTTTTCGCGTGATATTAAAATATAGGCATTGAGTTGCGGAAGAACAACATTATGCTTCTATCGATTAAATGCTTTTTAACTTTTTTTTACTAATGATGCAATTATTTTAATTGTAATTCATTTAAAGTAAACAAGTTATTTAATGGCTGTAACGGTCGATATATTTGAAGTTTAAGTGTTGTTTTTTTGTAATTCTTGACGAAAATAAACGAACTATTTGGTATACGGTCTGCTTTCGGACATTGCAGACGTCAATGCCGAGCTGGGTGCAGACAACGAACTTGCTTCCGTGACGACCATGACGCATGCGCATTAAACCTATGGAGGACATCACGATAATGAAAACCAATTGATTCGACGAGCGTAGACGGTAACGTGTTGTTATTTTAATTTTAAACTGTTCTTACTGTTTTTCGCGTGATAATATATTAATTATATATATAATAAAATCATTGTTATGTGGAAGATAATTATCATGTCTCTATATTCAGTACGCTTAATTTCACTAGTTAATGTTTTTTTTTTTTTTTTGGTAATACATTTAAAGATACTGAGCTGTGGTAACGGTCAGTACACAAAACCTTGAAGTACAGTATTGTAACTTTGATTGTTAACACTCTAGGTTGCCTATTATGATAATGTTTAATGTATTATATGTTATAAGTCTTTGTAGCACGCCTTTAGACAGACAACAATCCCACCCCATTGCCGAAGACAACCACACCCTGTTACGGAGAACAACTACACCCCGTTGCCGACGACAACCACACACTGTTGCCGACGACAACCGCACCCCGTTACCGAGGACAACCGTACCCTGTTACCAGCAGCTAAAACACCCCGCTGCCGAGGAGAACAAAATCCCGTTGCAACAACAACAACACCCTTTTGTTAGCAACAATATCCCGTTGCCAACAACAACGACACCCCTGTTGTCAACTACAAAAACGCCCCGTTGCCGACGATTAACAACTTCGATTTAGACGACCTGTGTACGATGCAGTGGACAGTCGAAACTCCATGCAGACGACACACAATGACTCATGCGGACGCGACCTGCTAAGTACAATAAGACACCAGTAATACAACAGACCGTGATAACAAATACCGTAAATTGTGATCATAATGTTTTTATTGTACAATATATTTTCTTGCTATTCGTACTGTATTACAATATTATTTTGTTTTGGCGAAATAAAAAAACAACTCGTACATTGTTTTCTGGTAGTTTTATTTAAATAATCCAGATACAATCGTTATTTATTCTTTAAGGTTAAAATATTATTATTTATCATATGAACGCACATCAGCTTGTTCCAGACGACAACCCGATCCATCTGCCGAGGACAACAACACCCCGTTGCCGAAGACAACCACACCCCGTTGCCGAGGACAACAACGCCTTGTTACCGAAGACAACCGCACCCCGTTGCCGAGGACAACCACACCCCGTTACCGAAGACAACAACATCCCAGTGCCGAGAACAACAACACACCGTTGCCGAGGGCAACCACACCCCGTTGCCGAGGACAACCACACCCCGTTGCAGAGGACAACCACATCCCGTTACCAAAGACAACAACGTCCCGTTTCCGACGACACCCACACCCCCTTGCCGACGACAACCACACCCTGTTGCCGTGGACAACCACACCCCGTTACCGCGGACATCCACACCCCGTTGCCGAAGACAACCACACCCCGTTGCCGTGGACAACCACACCCCGTTGCCGAGGACAACCACACCCCGTTACGGAAGACAACCAAACCCCCATACCGAGGACAACGTTATACCGTTAAACAGGACAACCACACCCCGTTGCATAGGACAGCCACGTCCCGTTGCATAGGACAATAAACCACGCCCCGTTGCCGACGACAACCACACCCCGTTGCCGACGACAACCACACCCCGTTGCCAACAACAACAACGCCTCGTTTCCAACAACAACAACAACACCCCGTTGCCAACAAAAACAACAGCTCGTTGCCAACAAGAACAACACCCCGTTCCAAGCAACAACAATACCCCGTTGCCCCCAATACCCTGTTGCCTAGGACAATCACACCCTGTTGCCGAGGACAAACATACCACGACAACATTCTTCGATTTAGACGTTATTGATACAATGCAGTGGACAGCCATAACTCTATGCAGACGACATGCAATGACGCATGCGCAGCGACCATTTAAGTACAATAACACAATAAAAACAGAACGTAAGAACATATACAGTAAATGTTGATCATATATTGTTTGCTTTACAATATATTTTCCAGCTTTTCATACGGCAGTACAATATTATTTTGTTTTGGCACATGACAAAAACAGTTTTATTTTAATACTCCTGATAAAAGTTTCAGTTCTTTTTTTAATAAAGAATAAAGTGCTTGTTCTAAACCTCCACATTTATATGTAACGTGATCCCAAAATATACAACGTTCATCTGTCTCCTATAGACGCTTTCTTCCGGTTACAGTTTTTGTGCCGCCAAGTTGACATATTTCATCGACCTCGTGCAGACGCATTGCTCGTTTCGACGGTGGTCCTGTTTCGAAACGATTGCGGGAACGAGGCCGGTTGCTATTGGAAACCAACAACAGATAAGTTATATTTAAATCACGTGTTAATGTCATTGACAAGTCTAAATTTGGATTAATGGCACTACCTCTCAAATTAATTAAAAACTGTGAAATCTTTGGTGTCTAATGTATTAATCCGTTCGTTTAAAAGTATTAATTAAGGATCGATTATGTCGAGTCCGTTTTCTGGGTAGAACCAGTACTTGGTGTATGTTGAGAAAAATCATTCGAACGCTTCCGATTAGGTATCGAACTCGCGACCTCCCTAACGCAAGACGGACACCATTGCACCACTGCGACCTCTATTAATCCGTTAAATATACACTTTCTAAATTGACTTTGTGTACGCAAATGGCAGCTTTGACTCAAAATTCGGTATTGAGATGTAAAAATAATGTGATGTTTTTATAAATGGACGACACTTATCTGTTTTATTAAGTTTTAAACTTTAGTTCAACTGTATTTTTTTTTAAAGTCGGAAAAGAGGAATGTTTGTTTCTGTGAATTCTCAAACCAAGGCCCGGTCAAATCAGGCGACAAGATGAAAAGGGCGCCCCCACCCTGTCGTCTGGCTTGTCAGGGTCATGACCTGGGAGTTCAAAGGAATATATACCAGTCTCTTCTGACAATTAAAACATCGGGATTGACAAAATATTTAGATACTTGCGTCGAAAGTTCAGCAATTACAAAAGACAGTAAAGTAGAGTTTAGCAGCAGACGACAATAAGAGCTCATTGACGACCATGACGCATGCGCAAGAAACAGATTAAGGGCTGTGACAACATCATCTGAGATAACGAGCGTTGTCGTGAAGTTTTTGTTTTATTTTCAAGTATAAGAATAAAAGGCGGGTTTTGCGAAAGATCGGCGTTATATTTCTGTGAATTTGCTTTGGTTGTACTATTGATGAGAATTCTAGTTTAGTTTTAACTTATTTAAGCACAATTGTGTCGAACGCCTGCGCTTGGTGAGACGCCTGTAAGTCCGTTTTCTGTGTATAGCCAGTACCTTGGTGTCTTTATGAAAAGTTCTTTCAAACTCAGGACCTCCGAAGCGCAAGGCGGACGCCATATCAACCACACCATTGCGACACCGCTGTAATTTCAAGTGATTCGTTAAAACTTTGCAATGTATATAGAGATATTAATTGCAAAACGATGAATAGCGAAACATTATAGGCTGGCGATAAAAAAGTTTAATTTATAAATTGTAATTATTTTTCTCTTAATGTGAAATATGTGTTCCATTTCCAATTTTTCTGCAATTTTAGAGTATTTCGTAGCAGACGAGAACACAAGATAGACTACAGCAATGACGCATGCGCGGGAAACAAATGGAGGACAACAAAAACTGGTTTACCGAGCATTGAAAAGCCGTGATTGGCGTAAGATCAACGTTATGTTTCTGTTGATTTCATGTTTTTGTTGTACTATTCATGGGAATTTAAGTTTAGTTTAAAAATATTTAAGCTCGATTGTGTCGAAAGCCTCAGCTTAGTAAGACACTTTCCAAACCGTTTCCTGGGTAGAGCCAGTAGTTGGGTGCCTTTTTGAGAAATTTCTTCCGAAAGGCCTTCCGGGTAGAGATCAAACTCTGGACCTCCGGACCGTAAGACGGACATCATATCAACTACACCACTGCCACCCCAATTGATTGGATAAATCTTAGTTAAAATATTAAGTGAATAACCAAACGATGAATAACGAAACACAGAGGCTTGCAATTGTGTAGTTGTCCACTAAATGTGAAAATAGGTCATGTCTACAACTCGAGACCGATGCAGACGAAAGCCGGAGCTCCATCCACTGCCTCCACTCACTCGTTGCGCATGCGCAGGAGACTGTTAAGGACAACAGCGACACAACGGAAACCAACAGACCTAACGAGCATCAAAGGTAAATTTCTGTCACAATTCTTCACTATAATTCAGGGTTGTTCCTTTTCTTCTGTTTGCATGTTAACGTTTATAAACAAATTATGCTTTCATTTACTGGATTACAAAATGTAAACTTTTGTGAATATAATATACGATTGTAGAAATAAGTTGTATTAATAAATCTACATACTGTTGTCGAAATTTTACAATAATTAATCACAATTTTAAACATGATTGTAACGATAGATACAAATAATGGTGATGATGGTGATTATGTCTTCATAGTGTTATGTTATGATATTGTTATGGTGATACTTGTCATGATATTGATGATAGTGTTCTCGATGAAGACTACATTAGCGAACGATTCCGGCGACAGTCTGCGGACGATGCTGGCGATAAGCAGCGGACGATGCCGACGACAAGCTGCGGACGATGCCGATTATCATAAATGGTAATTTTTTAATCAATAGTATTTTCATGAATTACGGTCAATATCACATAGCTCCCAATTGTTTTATTTTTAAGACCTGTATTTGTTAAGACTGATTTAAAAGTGGTTTTCAGGGTTCACGGTGATTTGAAAAAGTTAGCCTTTCTGAATAAAATACATTTATACGATATAGTCATGGGAATATCAATTGTAGAAATAAGTTGTATTTGTAAATGTATAAACTGTTGTCCAACATTTACAATGATTGATTGAAAATTAAAAAATATTGTAACGATATATACAACTAATGATGATGATAGTGATTATGTCTTGATAGTGTCATGTTATGATATTGTTATGATGATCCTTGTGATGATATTGATGATAGTTGTCTCGATGAGGACTATTCCGGCGACAACCTACGGACGATTCCGGCGACACCCTACGGACGATTCCGGCGACAGCCTACGGACGATTCCGGTGACAACATACGGACAATTCCAGCGACTATCAGCGGACGATTCCGGCGACAATAAGCGGACGATGCACGTGACCACCAGCGGACGATACCTTCGACAACAAGCAAACGATGCCGGCGACAACCAGCGGACGATGCCGGCGACAACCAGAGGACGATGTCGGCACAAACAGCGGACGATGCCGGCGACAACCAGCGAACGATGCCGGCGACTAGTTGTCGCGGGCGATGCCGGCGACAACCAGTGGGAGATTCCGGCGACAATCAGCGGACGATTCCGGCGACAATCAGCGGATGATTCCGGCGACAACCAGCGAACGATTCCGGCGACAATCAGCGGATGATTCCGGCGACAATCAGCGGATGATTCCGGCGACAATCAGCGTTCAATTCCTTCGACAATCAGCGGTCGTTTCAAGCGACAAGCTGCGGACGATGCCGGCGACAACCAGTGGACGATGCCGGCGACAACCAGCGAACGATGCCGGCAACAACCGGCGGACGATTCCGGCGAAAACCAGCGAACGATGCAGCAAGGAGCATAAATGGTGATTTTGTAATAAAGTGTATTTTCAAGAATTCACGTAAAATATAGCTTGATGTAGAAAACGTTCAATTATCAATGATATGCAGTTTTATCAAATGTTGTAAAAATGCGATGCCATGCAAAATATTATAGAACGTTTGTACAATATTTGATAATCACATAAATGTTAACCGATAGAGCATGGTTTCACCATGTGGTGAAACGATGATTTAGATGAAAAAAGAATGATGATAATGATGATGATGATTATGATGATGATGAAGATTATGAATGTTTTTAGCTCGACTATTCGAAGAATAGGAGAGCTTTCCTACTACCTCCGGCGTCGGCGTCCGCGTCTGAATTTGGTTAAAGTTTATATTCAAAAGTTGTGTAACTTCAAAACTTACACAAGTTATTCACTTGAAACTTGAAATATACCCTTGTCATCAACTCCAGTGCCATGGTTAACATTCTGTGTAACTCGGGGGGCAACAGTCCCTATAACTCTGTTTTGTATTTTGACAAGAGTTATGCTCCTTTTTCACATAGATTTTCTGGTTCAAGTTTATATTCAACAGTTTTGTTACTGCTGAACTACAAGTTATACACTTGAAACTTGGAATATGCCTTTGTCATCAACTCCGGTGCCATGGGTAACGTGCCGTATAACTCTGTTTTGTATTTTGTCAGAGTTATGCTCCTTTTTCACATATATTTTTCTCGTTAAAGTTTATATTCAAAAGTTTTGTAACTTCAGAACTACATAAGGTATTCACTTTAAAATAGAATCATACCTTTATCATCAACTCCAGTATCAGGGGCAACCTCCATATAACTCTGTTTTGCATTATGACAATATTATGCCCCTTTACATGTAGATTTTCTTGTTAAAATGTATATTCAAAACTCTTATAACTTAAAAACTTCACACGTTATTAACTACATAACGTCGAAACTTGGAATAAGTTAATAATTGCAATAACTCAGTGTTGTTTTTCAATACATTTATGACGCTTCCACTTTCAAAAAATATGTACCAACTGAAATACTTCGAATAGTCGAGCGCGCTGTCCTCTGACAGCTCTTGTTCATTGATACACACGAAAGAACGTCGAAATCGGTGTTCATCTATTTTTATGTTATGTTCTTGCAGAAATGCCTTGAGTGGAAAAGCGCAACTGAGTTATGAAAAAGATGGAAGAACAACAAATGGTCTAAAACTCGTGTCAGTTGAAGAACAAAAGAACAGATGATTGAAGCGTCATATGAAAACGGACAATTAACTGTGTACAACTCCGAAAATTTAACAACAACAAATGATCAGTACGTAAAATACAAACAGACGAACAAATATTTTATTGACGAATTCAAACCAGTACATTGCCATTTATACGTGATAGTTTTATGCTAGTAATTAACACGTCATTTAAACATTAAATTCGATATTAGACTTGTGCGAAATATGTTCTTCATTTTTCCAATGTAACAAAGATGTTGGATTGTAAACAAGGAAACGAATTGAACTGACATTACCATTGAAATTAAGCATCGCTAAATATTCTGTGTACACTGTTTTAGATATTTGTTTTTCCAAAGATTCCACGTGTTAATTAGAACAAATACAGTATTTATACTAGCGTGTAGACCTAGGCCAAAAAAATTAATTGTGTGTTTCGGGCAACACTCTTAAACAAGTTAAGTAGGGTCGGGATTTGTTATTTTTATTTTTTGTTAACTGACACATTTCGGTCAGAAAAAAACATAGAAAATTTTCTAAAATCTGACGAATACGGATTTCACGGTAAACAATCGTGCCTAAAAACGTTAGTTTCGGTGGCTTTTCGCTAGGTAGGGTCGGTTGCCCGAAACACAGAATTTTTTGTTTTGACCCAATTTACAATATTGCAACATATATAGTTGCATAAATGCAATAAACAAAATAATCAAGTTAGTTTTTAATCACCAAATAGTTTTAGTCTGTACAGAATGCATGTATATACGTTGACTTGGCAATTTGTTTAGGTTATACACCACTAATAATCGATGCAAAAGTCGACACTAGAAGTTTTTTATTTATTCTGTATTAAAGTGTTTCTTTCGTCGTTTGTATCGTTTTCTGTTTGATTTTAATTTATAGTCACTTTCATTTGCTTTTTTTAAAACAATGTATATGAAAGATCGTACATACACACTTTAAAAGTTATAACTTCTTTTACATCTTTATGCAATTTCAAGTGGTTAATAGTAGCAGTTAGGTGTTATGTATTAATATGTAATAAAGCCCAGCATTGAATAATGAAACATGACAAAACGTGTTACTAGGTTATGTGTTTTATTTATTTTTACGTTACTGATTACTTACTTTACAGATTAAAGACACTGAATCCGTATTGAATATCAAAATTTTTAACAACTGTCATGTATGTAGAGATTAAACGAAATTACAAAAAAAGAATAGCGTTTGACGACTAGTCAAGACGTTTTTACAAGCTGAATAATTCATTTGTTTACAGGGTTGGCGTTTTGTTATTAAGTAAAATTGTTAAATCTTTCGTTTACAGAATACTATACGAACGAAGAAAATTGTGTTGAGAAAATGCTTAATGCGTTCACAGAAAATATATATTTTAAAGTTATAGTTTATGCTCAATGCAGAAACGGTGGCTTTAATTACACGTTGACATTTTAGCTGCGTTATAATTTGTGTGTTTTAGTATTTCTATCAATATGAACGTTATTTTTGTAATACAGAGATGAATTGCAAATTAATGAGACAACACAAATACTAAGCAGCAGCCATCAACACAACCAAACCGGCAACATATTTTTCCGCAACAACCAACATATTGCTGATACTACACGAATAACAAGAGCAACAGCTACTTCTACTACTGCTAACAATCTATTGCTATTATTACGTCTGCTAACATTACTACTACTTCCATTCGACCTTTGTTGCTGCTGCTGCTGCGCTACAATTGCTGCTGCTATTGCATATACTGCTGCTGCGACTACTGCTGCTACTGCTGTTGATACTTCTACAACTACTGCTGCAACTGCCGATGAAGCTGCTACAGTTGGCAACTACTGTTGCTAATAATAATAATAATAATAATAATGACAATAATGACAATAAAAATGCTCACAATTATACAAATAAAATGAATAAAATGAATGAATAAGTAAATAAAAAAATAAAAATACAATAAATACAATAATTATAACTACAGTAAGAATAATAAAACTAGGGTAGGCTAATCAAGGAGATCGGATGGCCCGAGTAGTTGCTGTGGGAGTGTGGGGCGACTTGGGAGAGAGGTGTGGTCAGTTTTGTGTAGGGTAGTGTAAGGTAGACGGTGCCTCTGATCTGGCTAGCCTTGTTTGCCGAGAAAAAAACAACATTTAAACGGTTCAAATCAGTTGGACGTCAATATGTAACATGTAAATACAAAATAAAAACAGCCGAAATAAAAGAAAAAAATATTATAAAACTAAAATTCCTGAAATATTAAAAGTATTATATTAATCAAATAAAAAGATAACCTATTTTTATAGGCAGCAGCTGCTGCTTTCTGTTGCTGTTTTACCTATGCAACTACTGCAGCTTGAACTACTACTGCAACTACTGATACTACTGATGTTTCTACTGCTGTAGCTCCTACTTCTACAACTGTTTCTGCTGCTACTACTGCTGCTGCTACAGTTGCAACTGCTACCATTGCTTTTTCATCTACTGATGGTGCTATTGCATCTACTGCTGGAGATGCTGCTGCTTCTACTGCTACTGCTGCAGCTACTGCTGCTACTGCTTCTGATACATCTGCAGCTGCTACTATTGCTGCTACTACTATTGTTGCTGCTACTTATGATGCTGCTACTGCTACTGTTGCTTTAACTACTGCTTCAATTCTGCTACTAACAACGCTTCTACGTCTACTTCCCCTATTTACTTCTACTATTAACATTAACACCAACTACTTTCACTGCTGCTGTTGTTGATCCTGGTAAAACTTGTTATAAATTACTGATTAGTGTACTTTTCTAAGCTGAATTTCGGACATTTATCGATTTCATTATTACTTTTATCGCAGCATTAGATGATTTTAATAGATTTGATCGTTCCTTTTCTATGTTAACCCAAACCTTTTTTTTTTTTCTCCGCCAATGTGGTTATGTTGTTGCTGGCATTTGTTTGTTTGTCTGTCTATATATTAAATAACAACTTCTACATATTAATGCGCAACTTCATGCAAAAAGCTGTAATGGATTTGCATGCAATTTTGTAAGAAGGTGAAAATGTGTAAGTGGTTAGATTTTGGTGGTGATCCGGATCATCGTCTGAATCCAGGATATTTGAATTCATAGGATATTGGATAAGAGAGCTAACCAAACACTGAAAAAGTCCATTGTTATGTAGGGTTAGTGGAGGTCTGTGCTCTTCAGATGCATTTTAATTTACATATAAGAAAACATGAAAATTAAATAAGTTTTTACTTTTGTTAGTGTAATGTTCTAATGTTACTATTCTGGACTCTTAGAGGGATGGTTTATTCAAGACCCAACAGGGATTAGTTTTCTAGCAAGTGTATTCAGTACTACTATCAAAGACGAACTGATCACAAAACAAGCATCTAAAATATTAGCAAGCATCTTATTCGCCGCGCCTGGCTGTAGGCGGAGCTTATCAGGCATTGCCGAGTAGCTGACCATTAAAGTTAGCACAATTTGTGTCTAAATTGCTTTCATTATTAGTTATTTTTCCACTGGATTATATAAAACATGTTTAATATGTTCATATATTTCTATTTGTATTTTAAGTTTATATTTTTGTGTACAGTTTACATGTTGCATGTAACGTTAAAGGGGTTTATCTACGGTAGATCGACAATTACATTTGCAAAAATAAAGCTCATTAACAGAGAATAAATATTGAAGCATTGTTAAATATGATGTCCTTGTGTCTATAAACAGTTGACCAATATATTTAATTTCAATATCTACTAGGTGAATCTCCCAACGCATATTTATATTTGACCATAAAACCTTATTCATAAATATATATAAATAAACTTTTCAGACATTACTACCATTTATCAAATCTTTTCAACATAATATTTATTGGTAAAATTGATCGGTCAGCTAAGGTTATTATTTTTGACCCATTTGTTGTTTCCGCTTCCATGTAACATACTGACAGTATTTCTGTTATGTGCGTTAGGAGTTTTGCCTAGTATATAATATTTATGGGAAATACCGTCGATACGCCCCTTTAATATTATGTTGACTTTTCAAAAGTGGTTTATGCTATTAACTTCTGTTAGCACAATTTATTTTTATTAGCTCGAATATTCGAAGAATAGGTGATCTACCCTACTATACCCCCGGCGTCCGCGTCCACGTCTGAATTGGTTAAAGTTTTTATTCAAAAGTCTTATAACTTCAAAATTACATAAGTTATTCCTTTGAAACTTAGAATGTACCTTTGTCATCAACTCCAGTGTCAGAGGCAAAATTCCCCAAAACTCTGTTTTGTAATTTGACAGAGTTATGCCCCTTTTTACATATATTTTCTGGTTAAGGTTTATATACAAAAGTTTGGTAACTTCAAATCTACATACGTTATTCACTTGAAACTTCGAACTAAACTTTGTCATCAACTCCAGTATCAATAGCAACATTCCATATAACTCTGTTTTGTATTTTGACAGAGTGCTGTCCCTTTTTTCACATAGATTATCTGGTTAAAGTTTATATTCAAAAGTTGTGTAACTTCAATGCTACACAAGCTGTTCACTTGAAACTTGGAACTAACCTTTGTCATCAACTCCAGTATCAGTGTGAACATTTCCCATAACTCTATTTTGTATTTTGACAGAATTAGCCAACTTTTACATAGACTTTGTTGTTAAAGATTTTGTTTTAAACATTTAAAAAACTATTCAAGGCTTCACTAAAAAGCTATGTATTTTAACAAATTATGTCCCTTCTACTATCAAAAATATGTACCAACTGAAATACTTTGAAAAGCCGAGCGCGCTGTCCTCTGACAGCTCTTGTTGCTTCCGTTATTATTTTTGCCCAGTCGAATATTTATACGATTTTTTTTTTGTTTTGATTTGAAACATAATTTTATATAGTCTTATGTTTATAAAATAATATAATCATTTTATATGATAATTAAAGCTGAAAACTAAGAACCGTTGTGTTTCGTTATTATATTTATAAAACCCATTATATTAGATATAGAACAAATCACAAAACATTAATTGAGACGACGACCAGTGCGTATGTTAAGTCATTTGAATCTGTCAATCGAATGGTCTTTAGACCAATTTGTCTTGGGACCGAACTGTCTTAGGATCAAATGATACATTACTTCCGGTAAAATGGCTGAAATGTCAACACACATTTATACAGTTGCAGTTTATGAAAGGATTTAGCAATTAATTCGGACGTGACCAAGGTAACATTTGATTGTTTTCATTTCCATATACAATAATGAAACAATTTACATAAATAAACTGTACTGACCTATGTATTTAATACACAAACAATCGAAACAAAGTCATCGTCAAACGTACGCTTTATACAGTACATGAAGTGATTAAACAGGCACTATGTCTGGGATGCACCTTTCAATAGTTTCTCCGGAGGGGGGAGCGGGGGGGGGGGGGGCTAACCCATGGGCAATTTGACTTTCTTGGTATAATTCCCCAGCCAAGAACCAAGCATTTTTGTCTAATGCCCCACAGTGGGAAATGGTTGGGGGTCTATATTACCAGGATCTAAAATCCGACATAAGTCCTGGGCCCCAGAAATATTTGGCGTGTCAAATTCCCACCTGTCTGGAATCTCTTTCAATCTTAAGTCTCTTATATGCCCACCCACACAAAAATATTGATAGGTGCAGGATAAAGAGCAACTTACTTTAAGCTGGCTCTGAATAACTTGTTAGGCCCTTGGTAAATATTTATTTTAGTAAATGTATATGGGCAACAGTTGCCAATATATAAATAGATGTCCTTACCCTGGATAGTCTAAATTCTTAGTAATAAGATGTGCAATGAATTTAGTGTTACTTTTTATATAGGACTTTTTATATAGGACTATATTCTAACTAGACGATACTGCCCATATAAAAAGTAGCTCACTATTGGCGACCAGAGCCTTACAAGTAACGCTGTACCGTTGCAAATATACAAGTCACATACCTTTCCATTGAAAGACCATTTTCTTGGTGGAATGTTTTGCTCAAGTATGAACGCATATTGCAGTAATAAAATATCTGTTTGCTACTTTACATGCTGAAATAACAAAGTTTAGGGCAGTTAGCATTATTATGTAGGCAAGTTTAAATTTTATGGTCTATGCCCGAATGGGCAAGTCTTTGAAAAAAACTATTGTGAAGACTGATACTATAGTGTAAATATTGTGTTGTAAAAGATGAATTTGCAGCTTATAAAGCTTAAAACATGAATTCATAAATAAAAATGCTGTTGGAAACTGACATTAAACAAAGTAAAATTGGTATTTACAAAAACATAAAATATTAAAAACTTTTAACATGCATGAAAAATAAAGAAAAACACAACAAAATTCGTATTTATTGGGAGTATTATTCCTTGTGTCTAATAAGGTCATTTAACAGCATGGTGTACCATGATATAGTTGGATAAGTACACAGCATGCAAACCATATTGGAAGAGTTGATAGGCAATATTATATATTGAGTGCATATAATATGTCATGTTTAATAAATACACTGTTCAAAGCAGGGTTTCCATAAAACCCGGGTTTTATAGTATTGACCGGCCTGGGCGGGTAATACTGGGAAAAACCGGGTTTTACAGTGTTTTACTGGGCTATACTGGGCAATAATGGGGAAAAAAGATACTGCACAATTATGTTTACATTAGATACTAATAATTAGTTTCTACATATAAACACATATCTAATAACAATTATATACTGTAAGTAACATTGTATATTTTTATGTTATAAAATATTTTAGTTGATGTTATGTTGCAACAAGACCCTCTTGCAGCCCAGTGCTTGTACGTTAAATTAATGACAATAGTGTGGTATCATTTATGATACATCCACAATAGTACATCCTCTTAAACAAACACAAACATAGAATGAATTGACAGATGCATGTGCTCAACAAACAGTTAAACTGGACCCTTAAATAAACATTAGACCTATCTCAATGATTGAGGGACCAGGCAAAGACCCATGTCAATTAGGGGCCTTTTCCAAACCGTGAAAACATGCATTGAATGGCACCTTAAGTGACTGATTCGTGCTGTTAATTGAAAGTAAGTAATGAAATTAGAAGATATGAGTGATTTGTCCAGTCATCCCCGGTATCATCCCCGGTATAATACCAGATTATTAAATAATAATGACCGTGCTTGCATTATTATCCATAGAAGTTTTATTGTTAACAAAAAAAGAACAGTTCAGTGCAAGAAATAAAGAAGGATGAATAAGTGTAGACATATATCAATATCAAGCGGAATCATTTCACAAACAACAGAGAAGATATTTTATGATAAGCGTTGCCATCGACAAATGTATGAATTAACCAGTGGATATGTGCTGCCACTTAAAAAATATTGTAACTATGCATATATTAGATCTGCAAAACTAAACAAGTCATTTTTTAATGACATAAGGTAACTGAGCATTTAGATTTATAAAAACAATTAAAACTGCATATTAACTGAAGAAAAAATAGTATTGCCCAGTAATGACCAGTATTGCCCACTTTCAAAGTATTGACGGGTGCGGGAAAAACCGGTAAAACCTGCCGGGAAAACCCAGGGGTGAGCGATACGTGCCAGCCCTGGTTCATACTCATCCATTTAAAGAAATCTCGGGCTGCAAGCTTGCAGATCTTCAACTACATGTATCTACAAATTCATCTTCCTTGCTATTCATTTGTAAGGATGTCCAATGCAGTGCCCAACAAATTTTATGCAAAATTCGGTCCATCCAACCTTCCATCTGCCCGGAGGCCCAGATAAGGGGCGTACACGCGTAATTTACGCACAAATACTTGGAAAATACGTAGAGAAAATAATAAGTTGGGTGTACATTTACGCGCAGTTTTTTCAGATCTTTGCATACAGGGGTGACTGGAAGACAGAAACAGAGACAGATGTTTTGACATACCTGCCTATCTGAATGTGCAGTTGATATATTCAGGAGTTAGCAATAAAGTCTTAAAATGTTAAGAATTATTTCTTGTTACATTTTTGTATTCAAATGACTGCATTAAAACTGATTATTTTTACATTGTATACTACTCTGGTCTTCTGCTCATATCGTAATGTATTATTGGATGTAAATATAGCCCACAAATCCTACATAGAGTGTACATTTACCCCCACAAATTCTGAAGTGACTGTACATTTACTCCCACATTTTCAAAAATAAGTGTACATTTAAGCTTATTTTACATTTACATTTAGTTTCCACGCAAGATCTCTGGAACTAATAACTCAGATGCAATGAAACTTTATATGCAGCATCCATAACAAGAGGATATGCACATAATGTCAGATTCTTCTGGATTGATTGTTTTTCGTGGAGTTACTGCCCTTTGATTATTAATAGAACATTAAAACAGATGTTTTTGTTTCCGTGCAGGATCTCCGGAATTAATAACTCCCCCTACCTCAGATTCAAGTAGGGCAGTTATCAGTTACTGGCGTAAGTATGTGCACTTAGTACTGGTAAACTGAATAGATCAGCTAAGCTTGCCCAGGAAAAGCGTGAATAGGTTAACTGACCATTGTGATATGACTGAACGCTGTTAAAAACGGCGAACAGTCCAAACAAACAAACCAAACAAACAAACGTACAAGTATATGGTCGTGTGTGATGTATTCTTAGCGTGTACCAAAGGGTAAGTTGCGCTTGGATGCTGTTCACTGGCAAATTGGTCCCAGTGTATTACCAGTTGATAATAAGAACTTTCTTTTCCAGAGAGATGCCCAAAACTCACGCTTTATCTGTCCATGTCGGCTTGGTCAGCCTTATGCAAGTTCTGCTTGTCAATACATAAAAAAATACATTTTTTTCTTAAATTTCAGAAAAGTCCTGGTCTTAAGCAGCTGAGTAACTGTGATTTCCTGCCAAATAAATGGTCTCAAGTGGAACATCGGCTGTGAAATAATTTTCCCCAGCTCAGAATCATATCTGCCGAACAAGGCCTGTAGCTGCTGCTTTACCGAATTGGTACGGCTTTTGTTTATTTGCCTTACAGCGAGTAGCTCTACATTCAGTACATCTTGCATGTTTATACATTTGTAGAGAACACATGTATCTGTTCGGCCTGTTTGATGTATCGTTTGGCGGTGTTTGTTGGAATGTGCACAGGTCCTATGTCAACTTCTTGAATGTGTAGTGCGGCCTATTCAATACACTTTATTTTTACAAGAGTGCTATCAGGAATGTTTCAAAGCTAAAGCTAGATGCATTTATTACTGCAGTGTGGTTAAAGCATCATTTTAAGGCTGTGTCTGCAACCTTTTGCAATTTTATGCACATACTATTTCACTGGATGCAGCTAGTGACAAAGTGAGAGAGAATATCTGGTTGAAAAGGATTTAATTTGTGAATAACAAGTGATGAAAATTATTGTTTAAAATGGCTGTACAAAAGTGTATATTCATTTAAAGCATATAACATCAGAAATTATTAAATTAAAATCATGAAGAAAAATCTAAAAAGTAAATGGTAAAAAGGAATGAAGCCCTCACAAGCAACTGGTGAGAGTTCTTTGACAATTTGAGCTATTCTATTGTGGTTTAGTTGCACATACACTGATTTGATAAGAACTCTGGTGTTAAACTGATTTCAATTGATATTTTATTTTATTTTCAGCAACAGAACATACTGATGCACCTGAAAAATGCAGATCCGACAGTTCCAACAGCATGTCCATGACCTACCAGGTGGGTGTTGTTCCTATTGTTGCTGTTTTCACTGCTGACTTCTTAATTGCTATTGAGGAGCTATCTAATACAAAGAATAAGAAATCTGCTAATCTTAACACTTAACCCCGAAATGTTATTATTTTACAAGTAACAGGGTTTTGACCCCTCACCACGCATAATCAGACTTAAATTAGATTTTACTTTGTTTTGTTCACTGAAAAACAGCCAGTTTTAGAGATTAATATGAATAAAAGCATCAGCATTTGGTCATTTAAGGACAACATACAAAATACGCCAAAAACGATAGTGAGTCTAATAGTTTATCTTGTGCTAAATCAACTTTAAAAGAATATAAATTATCATACTGCCACTCTTTTGCACCATTTCGACTTACTGGTATACTATTCCTTTCACCACAACTATTCTCAGTATTATAGCTCTGCAAAATTAACCTGAACTTTTTGAATAAATATATTAGAAAACCATTACGATGAAAATCTTTACATAATTTTACTACTGGAATCGTAAACAGAGTATAAATATACGAAATAATGCTGATACATGTTATTCATACTACAACTACTAAAATGACTGCTGTTACTGCTTATAATCCTTATTGTATAGGCACACATGCTGTCACAGCTAATGATTCCAGGCTCTTTGATAATGATTTTGGTGGAGAAATTTACAGTGAATTAACTAAACTCCACTTGTACCGATATTGCCTGTAATGATATATGCATATAACGACGCTGATTCCAAGGTCCGGAACCGATCCCTATATATTTCATTTGATATTGGTCAGTGTCCCTATAACTGCCTTGTTAAAACTGGACAAAGTTCAATATCTATAGAAAGACCATTTCTTGCTTATGGCAGTATTTAGAGACATCACAAGCATTCAAAATGATCATTGAAACGTTATATACAATGTACATGTACACATGCTGCGAGTAGCTCATGCGTGGTCTAGTGGTAAAACATTGGCTTCACAACCCAGGATTCTCAGGTTCGAGACCCTAACCTACTAACTTTCACTTGAGACATTAACCTGAGGTGCAGTGTACTAGGTGCTTCTCACCGTCCACTAAAAGACCCAGGGTTGCCTCTGGAATGGGGCGTCTCCTGTATCGCACATTATCCCCCATTATACAACTAACTAATTATTTTCAGCAACAGAACATGCTGATGCACCCGAAAAATCCACGTCCGACCATTCCAAGAGCGTCTCCATGACCTACCAGGTGAGTGTTGTTGCTGTTGTTGATGTTTTCACTAAGAAATCTGCTAATCTTACATGCGTGAAAGAGTTCACTATTAATACTGATTTCAGTATTTTGGGAAGTTTTCATCCAACAGAAACTACAATAAAAACTATGAGTTCAGTATTATAAAAATCTGATTTCAGTATTTTCAGAATTCTGTACTTTCACCAATGATCTTAACACTTCACCCCGAAATGCTAATATTTTTCAAGTGCAATGGTTTTGATCCTTCATTACCCATAATCAGCCTTAAATTAGATTTTAGGAAAGCAGTTTCTTTTGTTCACCTGAAAATGGTCAGTTGTGAGATTGATATTAATAAAAGCAGCAGCAGTTGGTCATTTAAGGACAACATACAAAACATGCCAAAACCCATAGGGATTCTAATAGTTAATCTTTTGCCACAAATTTGACTTATACTATTCCTTCAACCACAACTATTCTCAGTATTATAGCTCGAATATTTTCGAATTTTTGACAAATGCTATTTATTATCTCAACTGCAATCAAATTTTAAAAATTTGCCTTTGCTGGTACTCGAACCTACGATCCGATCAAAAAGCTCTAACCACTCGGCCATTCAGACTTACATCCATAGCAGTGAATTTTTAACCCTATGTAGATACGTGTGTTTTCCAAAATACAGAGGACAAGCGTTACAAATGCTTTATAATGTTATCCATTTCAAATGATGATTCTTTATAAACGACACTATATTTTCAATATATTGTTTTGTCAGGAGTGATATTTCGCTTGCTGATGTATAATGCATTTTTATTTTTGAGATCTATGCCAAAACTTTTGAAATTGTCAATTTGCCAATCCTGTGAACAGGTCCCTTAAACCTCACATTGAACTTATTTCATGAATATATTATAAATCCATTATGATGCATATCTGTACATTATTTTACATACTGGAATCGTGTTAAATCAGTGTAAGATCATTCTACTGAAAGTCCAGCTATGATATCAGTAAACATGGGCAATATGTGCACAAACAAAACAGAGTATCAATAATATTAAATACAGAAAATAATAAAGCAAAACTTTATGCTAACAAGAGATGTTTGTAAAACATGTATGCCTCCCGACTTGCAGCCAAGTTGTGAATATGTGCAATTGTTAAGAATTTTTTTTGATATGCAATCCCAAGCGAGGTATATGGTATCTATGTATGAAGTTTCAGTAAAAAAATATCTCTATGCGTTCTCAAGTTATTGAGCGGAAACCGTTTTAGTAATGGTGACCTTGACCCCACCCACCCCATATGAAATCCCAAGAGAGGTCTCAATATAAGGTATCTATGTATGAAATTTCATTAAAATATCTCAATGTGTTCTCAAGTTATTGAGCAGAAACCGTTTTTCTATTTTTAGCAACGGTGACCTTGACACCACCCAACTCATATGCAATCCCAAGCGAGGTCTCGATATAAGGTATCTATGTATGAAGTTTCATTAAAATATCTCAATGCTTGTCAAGTTATTGAGCGAAAAGCGTTTTTCTATTTTAAGTAACGGTGACCTTGACCTCACCCACCACATATGCAATCCCAAGAGTGGTCTTAATATCAGATATCTGTGTATGAAGTTTCATTAAAATATCTTAACGTTCTCAAGTTATTAAGCGGAAACCATATTCTATTTTTAGTAACTGTCACATTGACCTTGACCACACCCACCCCATATGCAATCTCAAGCAAGGCTTCGATATAAGGTATATATGTATGAAGTTTCATTAAAATATCTCGATGTATTGAGCAGAAACCGTTTTTCTATTTTTAGTTATGGTGACCTTGATCTTGACCCCACCCACCCCATATGCAATCCCAAGCAAGGTCTCAATATATGGTATCTACGTATGAAGTTTCATTAAAATATCTTTAGGATTCTAAAGTTATTGAGCGGAAACCGTTTTTCTATGTTTAGTAACGGTGACCTTGACCCCACCCACCCCATATGCAATCCCAGGCGAGGTCTCAATATAAGGTCTATATGTATGAAGTTTCATTAAACTATCTCGACACGTTCTTAAGTTATTGAGTGGAAACCGTTTTTTCTATTTTTAGTAACGGTGACATTGACCTTTACCCCACCCACCCTATATGCAATCCCACGCGAGGTCGCAATATAAGGTATCTATGTATAAAGTTTCATGAAATATCTCTATGGTTCTTAAGTTATTGAGCGGAAACCGTTTTTCTATTTTTAGCAACGGTAACCTTGACCTTTCACCTGTTGACCTCAAAATGTATAGGCGTCTTCCTTTCCTCCCAAGTAACCAGCATACCAACTTTCATGATCGTAGGTCAAAGCGTTCTCTAGATATTGTGCGGAATGGAAAGTGGAGGCTCTACCCCCCCCCCCCAGGGTTAGGTAAAAATATACTTTTTAGTACAAAATGAAAAGAAATAAAAGCATTATATCCTTGTCCCTACCCCCACAATGTAATTTTTTGTTCAAACAAAAACAAACACCAGAAGTCATTTTTATTTTTTATTGATCTTATTCATCTTTATTATGCAAAATATTACAAATATTTTATACAATGTTTAGGCCAAGGACAAAATATCAGTGGTTCAGTTTTCATGACGTAAAGTATTTCTTAAGGGAAAAAAAACAACGATTTAGTATAAAAATAGTATAACAATTTCCTAAAGATTAGAATAATATTCCCTTCTCGAAAAAGTGCATTTAATACGCATTTAATGCGTATTAAACGCTGTGGTATTGGCACTGTATTTTTTTCTGCATTTAATGCACTTGAAAATGCAGAAAAAATACTTTTTACAGAAAAGTGTTTTTTTTTCTGCATTTTTCCTGCATTTACACACTTATGTGCATTTAAAGTATATTTTTCTCCTTGAAAAATACACAGTATCTTCAAAAAATACACTTCAGTGTATTTCTAGTGCATTAATACACTTTTTTGTAAAAAATGCAGAAAAAGTACAGAAAAAATACACTTAGTGTACTAAAAGTGTACTGAATGAGCATTAAAAACAAAAAAAATACGGTGCCAATACCGCAGCATTTAATACGCATTAAATGCGTATTAAATACACTTTTTCGAGAAGGGTTGTTATTTAGTGTTTAAGCAAAAAATGCTGTGACACCTAAACCACAGATATGTTTTCTTTGGCCTAAACAAAAAATGTATCATACATTTTTATTTCAGAACTTCTTCATAAAAAGAGGGCATCGCTCAGTAAGAACCTCATCGTCACCTTAGTTGCAGCAGTTATTGATCAGTAAAGCCAGCCGAAGTGTGGGACAGGCCTCTAATGAGAGCAGATTTTTCTATAAGACTTGATTTGGTGCTTTAAGAATTTGCTATTTTGTTATGGAGATGTTACTTGTTACAAGCCAGTGTTATGTATTATGTGGACAAATAAACATATCTGTTCCAGACTAAATGTATTCTTTTTTTGTTTTATGGAGTAATTCAAACCCAGCAGAAATGTTTCCAAAGGAAAAGTATGTATCACACAAGATTTAAGGCAAAACTATGATGAGATTTTGTTTGCTTTACATACACATTAGGATGGAAGTCTCTTGTCTCCACAGTTAGTAATACAGCTGAACTTTGTTATCTATTATTTCAATATTTTGGTTATGTTAAAGTGGAAAATAACATCCAACAGTCTTCCTTGTTGTATATAAAAACTATAACTTTGCTGCCAATTAATGCAGGAAGTTCAAAATTGTGTTGTCTTTAAAAGCTGTACTTTTGCAGTTTAGATGTTTTATATTTTGGATACAGTTTGTATGGCAAGTCTGTAAATCCAAATAAGCAATTTATATTAAAGCCACAAAATCCGTCTTGAATGACAATATTATTCAGTGTTGGAAAATATTTACAAATGTATGTTTCAATTTCAAGAAGTGATGATATAACTACAGCAAGTTTGATCAATCTTCCTAACATGTGTTGATGCTAATTTGTGTGATTAAATAAAATAATGTTAATTTGTGCGGTATTTATTTTGTGCTCAATGTGGATTCAGTGGCTTTAATTAAACAGCATTATTTTGACATACTTTCCCAGTATTTTCC
This sequence comes from Congeria kusceri, assembly GCA_027627225.1. Taxonomy (NCBI): domain Eukaryota; kingdom Metazoa; phylum Mollusca; class Bivalvia; order Myida; family Dreissenidae; genus Congeria; species Congeria kusceri. Next base: position 920,852 of record JAPFQT010000027.1, read on the forward strand.
ACTGATAAATGTGTTATGTGTAATCCTTACAACTTAAGGAGACAATGGAAACAAGTTTCACTAGTGCATACAACTCAAATTATAACAAAAAATTTTTGGTGTCAATAAAACTGACACAATCTGTGTTTGAAAATGAAAATGAATTCACAACATTATTACTTGCCTGTTAAAACTTAAGTTGTGCATATAAGGTCAGTTGATTAGGAGACAGATGACACAGGAAAGGTCCCTTATTCCAATAGCTCACAAAGAATGTTTCGTTTATGGAGCTTAAATATATACAAATATTAACAAAAGCATTGCACTGATTATATTAGTTCAGTAAATGAATTAGGGTGTGTAATATCAAAAGTGTTTACATGTGCCATGCACACATTTATTGCAAAATTCTACTTGTCGGCAAACAACAATTACTTGTCCAAATAAAAATATATTTTTTATTCTAGGCCTACTTGATATTTATCTTCATTTTATAATGAAAAAAACACAATTTGTTATTTGAATGTATGAGTACATAATAATATAATAATTAATTCCCCAAATTTAACATCACTTTCACTCCCTGATCTTGTTCTTGTCCATGGACAAGTAGACTGGAAAATATACTTGTCCGACAGTAAAATTACCAGCATCGGACAAGTCGGGTAAAAGATTCCACATCCCTGTGAAAATGTCAGTAATGCGCACATAAATCATAAGACAAAATCTAACCAAGCAAACCAAAAAAAAAACCTGACATGTAATAATTTGATATCTTTTTTCGTCCTTGGTTTAAATTTCAACCACTTTGTCATAAAACTAAATTTATGCATGACAAAAATGAAAATGAACATCTGAGGTGTGAAACATTATGATTTAATAATCCACCTTTTTTTTCCATATCTTGATCTGCTTCCAGAAAATTAATAAACTCTACATTGTCAGGTTTCTTTTATGGCTGAATATAAAAAAGCAGTATGAAACCATCAGTGGCGAGTTGCTCAAAACTTAAACAAGCCAATTAAGCTAACAGTCATTAGAATTTAGATGAAAATATTCATTGAAATTAGACATTAAAATTTGGAATGGTATAGTTTATTCTGAATAAACTGGTACATGTTATTATTCATTATGAATTAAGATTAAAATGCTTGATATGCAAATTGTAATATTTACATCTAATAGTAAGTGGAATTGGCCATTAAAACTTTCAGCAAAGGGCCAGATATTGCTTTTCATTGAACAGGTATACTTTCATTCTTACACTTCATGGCATTTGAAGTACTTGAAATCATCTATGCCAATTTGGAACATAATAACAGGACAACAAATAAATACACAAATAATACAGTAGCAAATTAATATTGTACATTAAACCTGAAATGAATAAAAATGCATTCTTACAGTAAATTTTAACATGTAGATCTACATGGCTCTTGCCAAATATATGATAACAAGAGCTGTTTGTAAAACATTTATGCCCCCTCTAGGTTAAAATAGCTCAAACGTCTAAATTTAGATAATCAAGGGCCATATCTCCACAGTTACTGGGACAATTTGGTCAATTATCAAACTCAACTGAAATAATATGCCTACAAAGATTTTCACCAATTTTGGTGAAGATTGGCTATGAACTGTTGGACTTATAGAACGGAAACGGCTAAAAAGGCCAATTTCAGATAATTCAAGGTCAATTACTCCACAATCCCTGGGGCGATTTTGGCTGATTATCAAGCTGAACCTAGATATTATTACTACAAACATTTTCATGGAGTTTGGTGAAGACTGGATGAAAACTGTTGGACTTCGAGAGCGGAAATGGCTAAAAGGCTAATTTTAGATAATTCAAGGGCCATAACTCCACAATTCCCAGGGCGATTTGGTTGATTATTGAAATTTACCTAGATTTTATGCCCAGAAACATTTTCATGAAATTTGGTGAAGATCAGATGAAAACTACTGAACTTAGAGAGCGGAAACAAGTGGTCGACTGACCGACCAAGCAACTGACATTAGCAAACCAATATACCCCGCCATCTTTGATGGGGGGCATAATAACTTAACTGTTAATTACTTTAAGCTAGTACTCATAAAGTGCATGGTATGTACACAATTCTAAAGAATGTATTGAATACAATGGACCTAGTTTAAATTGTAACATCATATAATGCATAGAACGCAAGTAACATATTTCAATATATATGGTCATCTTGCAAAAATATATCAGTAAGCAAAAACATGCATGCAACAAAAGCAAACAGTCAAACAAATAGTAACATTTTATGAAAGCTCCATTTTCAAATTACCAAGTAAGCAGTGATACAAGAAAAAAAATAAATATACAGTCTTGAAAAAGAGTTTCAACTCTTGATGAATGTTCCCAAAGAAATGTTCACATAAAACATACAATTTGGCTGCTTACAAGAAGGTACTGGAAAATGCACTTCATTTAATAACGTTTAATGTGAATTCCAATGTATACTTTCAGTTTTGTTTCACCCAAGTTCATAACATTAGCTAATGGTACTCTGGGCTATTACATCGTTGTACTGTATTTATATTTTTGCCTCCTTTTTAAACAAACATACAATCAAAGAAATATTAATTAAACCCACTTACAATCAACAGTTACATATTGCTACCAAGGCAGTATAATTTTTTACATAATATATGACCAGAACTGTTGAAGATTCACATATTATAAGCATGTTTATCAACTGAGCTCTTTGGCCTTCTAAAAGACGTTGCAGTAATCCTTGACCCACTGTGACCAGCTTGCCTCAACCGGAAGACGCTGCCCATTATAGAGTCTGTAAAACAGAAACAAACTGTAGACGGAAGACTAACCGCACTTTGTATTTGTGATCAAGAGTAACACTCAACATTTTGTATGGAAAGATTTTTATCAAAGGTAAATAGGTGAACAATTGTGATCAGTCAGTTAAAAATGTAAATCAGTGGAAATTAAGGGTGTCACATTATATTACAGCATAATTCTGACTGTTTGGTTCACTTTCAATCCATAACTGTACGATAGGGTGCAGTGTGAATATAATTTACAGGGGTGGGATTTCAAAGCATTTTAGAAGGGGAAAATAACCACCATCACCCATAATAAGGTTCACTACAAATCATTTCAAAATAGACCCAGCAAAGTTATTACTAAGTATAACTTGTAAATAAAGTATTGCATTCAAATCAGTTGAAAGGAGGAATGGTGTAGTGGATATGGTGTATGCCTTGTGACCAGGAGGTCCTGGATTTATGCCCACTCTGGGAGCATTCCCAAGATCTTTCCAAAGAAACCAAGTACTGGTTCTCTCCAGGGAACGGACTCGAGAGTGTCACTTTAAGCCAAGCTTTTGATGCAATTGAGCTAAAATAAATAGGCTTTAACGAAACTAAAAAAGGAAGAATCACACACCTGGTTTAATGTCTACACTGCACTCCATTATTTACATGATTGCACTGAGACCAACGACTCATACCCCTAGTTTTATGTCTACACTGCACTCCATTATTTACATGACTGCACTGAGACCAACAACTCACACCCGTGGTTTTATGTCTACATTGCCCCCCATAAGTTACACAACTGCAACAAGACAAACTGGTGACTGTTGATCATTTGATCATTTGTCATTTGCACTTTAACATTCAAGCAGTATCATCATGAGTATGATATATATGCATTGAGTTACAGTTTACAAGATAAAACATGTATCACAGTATTGTATCATTACTACTGTACAGCAATATGTTCCCACCTATCATAAGGCTTGCATATCATTGCGGTGGTCAGATGCCGATATTGATGCCTGCAATTGACGCTAGCTGCTTCAAGGTTGGCACAACTCAACCTAGTAAGGCACATTAACAAAACATTAAATGAAAACACAAATCTTTAGAGAATATAATTTTATGGACACACATAAGCTGTGCATGTTTGGTAAAGATTAGATGAAAAATGAAGAAATCGTGCACATGGGCAAAATATAATGATAGCAGATACATGATCCATGAGACAAGCACCGTTTGTATCTAGCATTGGAAAGTATCTAAACAATGGATAACTCTTGTGTGAATTTCTGTGCCAAACAGGGAATGCTGGGGATGGAGTTAATCAGATACCGATACTGTCAATGACTATCACCAGCTGCTTCAAGGTCGGCACAAACTCTAGAGAGACAGCAAAACACTTTGTTGACAAAATATCTGAGGTAGAAGTATTATTCTAATGATTGTCCTTTAGTCTTTTAAATAACATATGGTGTTGATGGTTAGTGTACAAATTAGGAATGAACACAGTATCAATGCAGACAAGAATATCGGTAAAACAGATGGCTGCTCCCTGATGCCGCTTTGAAACTGCTAGACAATATTGTCAAGTTAAAAGCACCACTCCGTCGCATTAAGGGAAACATTTGTGAAAGTAATTTAGAATCCACGTCAAGTCAGAGCTAAGGCAAACAGTGTCAATGTAAACTTTTACTTCTCACTAATATTTCTAAGAGTGACCTTGACCTTGATCTATGGACCTGGTTTATGTACGCTACACAATGTTTTATTGAGGCAAACATGTGTGCCAAGTTGCTTAAATATCCTAGGCCAATTTACAGCCCAGACAAGCAAGTGAATAATAGAAGAACTTAGCAGTACCATTCTGTTCCACCAAACCTTTTCGGGGAGCATAAAATGGGCAAAAGTTAAGTCAGTATTACAAATGATAATGCTGCACAATTCATAAAGTCTATTCAGTTCTGAATGTGTGCAGAAGCCTGCAAAGATAACCAAAATTATTCATTCAGAGATTTCTTCTTTTTGTTCTGTCAATTTTGTTTTATCAAATGTTTAATGAACAATTTTTAAGGCTTACAAGTATAAATATGTTACACTTTGTATTATTGAACAACAGCCAAAATACTTCTCACAATAACATACCAGTATACACATAAGTTTAGTAGTGCTTGTAAATAAATGCTTTTTTTATTTGAATTTAATCACACACAAAAAATAAATATTTGTGATGATTATTTGAAAACAAACCCATCATTCTGAACTTACCATTAATTCTAAGATGTCACACGCAGAGTTTTCTATAGACAAAGAACAAAATTCACCTTTGTTAAACTACCAATAAACAACTTGAAAAAATAGTTCTGAAACTTTAAAATATAGTTCGCATTGTAATTGCAGAAAATGTTGTCAGGTCATGATAGAATTAAAATAAATTTTGCATTATTTTTGTGTATCGGCTTATAAATAATGATTTGTCATTCTGATGCATACCACCCTCATGGCTTAATTCATACGCATCAGAACTCCAAATCATTGTTTATTAGCCGATAAACAACTCTAAATTGAAAAATAATTCTTAAATAAACTGCCCTTTTTTTACAAGCAATTAACATATTGAAACCATTTATTCATTTGGAACTACTGGTCTAGTTTTCTGACCACATGGGATTATAATAAAAAACAAGACGCTGTGTTCAATAAACACACAAGCCCCCAGTAAGTGCTGAACAGCCCATTTGAATTATTCCAAATTAGGTCAAGGTCAAGGTATGGTTGGGTGATATGGGTGGATTGGGAATGGTCATTAGCAACAACTGTGTAAGTATCCAAGTGCTGTAGTAAGCGGTGCTGGTGCTAGATGAAACGGTAAAATCTAGTTAAAAAAACAAGAAATAGCCCATTTGAATCATTCTATGTCCAAATTAGGTCAAGGTCATGGTCAACGTGAGGTTGCGTAATATGGTTAGATTGGAAAAGGGTCATAAGTAACAACTGTGTAAGTATCCAAGTGTTATAGTAAGCGGTGTTGGTGTTAGACAAAACGGTAAAATATACTTAACCTTGTCACTGACGGACGGAGAAAGGACGGACGGACAGACAGGACAATCACTATATGCCTCCGTATCAAGATGCCAGGGGCACAAAAATAACCTCTTTTTTAGAACTTTTACTAGCTTATTTGCTGATGCAGTGTGTGGCCTTATGGAGGTGATATAGTGACTGCTTGGAACGCCTCGACCATCATCGTTTAGTGATGCTAATGCGAGTAGCTCTGATTAACAGAAGACTTTCTTATTAAAGCTTGAACAAAACCTTTACTGGACATGTAAGAGTAAAATTGTTCTTCTATAATGTAACCATACTTGAATCACTAACTGATCTCTGACTTTTTCTATGACGTCCTTATAAACCTTACAACAATCCAAGCACATGTTTGAAATGAATATAATATGAAATAAATAACCAAACAGCAACAAAAATAAGACATCAGGAGTAAAAGAGTCACACTGGACATGGTGTCTGCCTTGCGATCCGGAGAGCCCTACCGGGGAAGCGTTCAAATGACAAGAAGTACTGGTTGTACCCAGGGAACAGACTCAAAAGTGTTTCATTAAAGACGTTCGCAACAATTTCCTTCATTTTTTTTCCAACGACAGATTTTCTTCAAAATTGGCACAAACATGCATCAATGTATCTTAAAACTAAAACAGTCTTAAAAAATAGGGGTCACCGGCCTTTCTCCGGAAATATTGAATTTTGAATACGGTACCTTTTTTAGTGTGTGTTACTTAGAATGTTGAGTAATATAAAGCATTCATATTCAAACAAAGATTGAGAATTTTAAATGATCTTTTTTTAAATGTTTTGTTTGGTAATATACAAGTGCAGTTTAATGATAAAACGTGCTTTATCTACAGTTATCATTTCATAAATGACTTTTAATAGACGCTGAACGAGGTTAATTATGCATAAAATATGCCTGTAAAAACATCAATAATTTATCAAATATGCGAATATCTTTGGTTCCAAACGACAGATTTTGTTGAAACTTCCCATACACATGCGTCATTGTATACAGAAACTAAAACAGTCTTTAAAAATAGCGGTCACCTGCCTTGTTCCGGAAATTTTGGGATTTGAATACGGTACCTGTCGAAGCCCCTTTTTTCAGTTTGGATTTTTTATCAATGTTTAAAGTATATAGGAGAGCTTTTTTCCAAACAAGGTTATGTTTCTTTCAACGGATGTTTTACATGTCTTGTTTGGCAATACACAAGTGTATTTTGGTAATAAAAAAATGCGTTATCTACAATTACTGTTAAAATAATGAATTTGACTGGACATAGAAGTAGGTCAAATAGGTACTAATAATACCTTCTGAAACGTCATTTATTATGCATCAATAAATTTTGTTCCAATCAACAGATTTTCTTAAATTTTCGCACATACATGCACCTATGTATACTTGCACCAAAACATTAATAAAAAGAATGGGTCACCGATATTGTTCGGGAAATATTGGACTTTAAATAGGGTACCTGTGTAGCCTTTTTCACGTTTCGTGTTTATGTAAACAACGTATCAATTGCCAAAATAGAATATTGATATTTTTATGAATCTTTTTTTAACTAATTTGTCTGGCAATACATTGTATACGTGTGTTTTTCTATTATTTTAATGCTTTGTTAACTTTTAACCATTGACTGGAACTTAATGACTTACACAGATTTATATTTATTGATTGAAATTAGTATATTGTAACCTATATACAGTAAAGAAATAATGAAGCAAAAGGAGAAATTAACCCAATTACTTTCACATTGTTGCGAACGTCCTTAAGCCTTGAGCTAAAACAAATAGGGTTAAACTAAATGTAAAAAATACTAAATTTCTGGGAGGCTAAACTTAACTTTGTTCTCAACCTTTTTTCAAGAAATTCCCACCTAGTTTCATCAAATGTTTGTACAACTGTAAATACGTCTTGCCACTGACCCACTGATCACAGTACTCCCACTTGCTCTAATGCCGCTACTGCCCATGAGTGTCACTATCTGCTTCAAGATTGGCATAAACCTAGAGAGGCAGAATAAAATTAATTTAAATATTGACACAAATCTGAGGGAACATTGTTGCAGGAATTACTTGTTTTGTTTGTTTGTATGGACTTTTATGCCATATTTTACAGTATTTTAGTCATATAACAGCGGTTAGTTAACCTACTCACATTTTCCTGGGCAAGCTTACCCGATCTAAGCAGTTAACCAGTACTATCGTGTCGTTTATCGGTTATCATCAAAAGAAAGGGATACAAATATGAAGCATTTGTAACACTTTTCTTGGTATTTTGGGAAACATTTGTTATCACTTACAGGGCATTAAAACATGGTTATGTTTGTTAGTCTCACTGGCGTGTGGTAAGCGTGACAGATTTTTTATCCGAAAGGTGGTAGGTTCGAGACCCGGTAGAAGCATTTTAAAAATACTTTATTTGTTTTCTTTACATAATATTTGTATTTTATTAGTCTAGATTTATTAATGACATTTTTAAAAACATGGAAACCTGCGATTGAGTCCCTTAAAGAAGTAATAATTGGATTTCAAACATCTCTGAAATTTATGTAGTTTTAAATTGGTACTATCACTACTGGTAAGTGAGAATTCTTTGGTACCTAAAGATTATTTTAATGAATGAGTACATGAAAGGGAACAACTAAATGCTGAATGGACACAATTGGGCCGTCCTTATGTAACAGGGTATTCACTACTAATTCTAGTGAGATTTTACTGACCACTAATCCAATTACAGAGTGAGAAGTGTCAGTGTGAGTGAGTGATTGGTGAACTGTTTTTACTAATGTCTGTCCCATGCTTTTATAGTGAGATGTTTATAATCAATAGGTGTAATAGATTTTTGTATCTTAGTGCATTCACTATTTGACTTTGTTCAAGATAGGTCTCTGTATGGCATTTACCATTTGCCAATAAGTAACTTATCTTTTACAGGCAATCAGAAGGTCGATTAGAGGACCAGCCAGGAGATGCGTGATTTCATTGGGTGAGAATGCTGGAGTTGATAATGTTTTGTTTAAAATTGACTCTTTGTTTGCCATTTCCTTTGACAACAATAATGTCATGCAGGAATTTTTAAATTCTTTTCAACACCCTGATGAGGTCCGTAACAGTTTTTGCCTGCAGACTTGAGTACATTTTGACTAGCTCAAATGAAACTCTCAAAATGAGTTCTGAATACAGAAATGAAATGTTGCGTTGTAAATTTTGGACATTCCTTTGCTCAGATAAACTCAAATCTCAAACTAGACACAAGTTTGATACTATTTTGTCCTTTGAGCAACTAATTAAAGAAATAAGGGCAGTCGAACATGAAATGTTCCTTAACACAACATCAGTTCAGCCTCTCAAATCTTCTAAAAAGGTTCAACAAAATGTTGTTTCAACTGATTCCTCAGATTTTGAAAGTAGATTAAATCTTTGGAATTGAAAGTTGAAAATCAATACAGTACTGTTAACAAAAAGTTAGACCAATTATTGGAAAATGTTTCAGGTACTGTAAAGTCTCAGTCTCAGTATGAGAATCAAAATTCGTATACATCTCAGGGTTTTAGGGGCCGTAGTAGAGGCCAAGGTTTTAGGGGCCGTAGTAGAGGCCAAGGTTTTAGAGGCCGTGGTAGAGGTACACAGTAATACTTCTGCTAAGCAAAACAGTCAAAACTTTCACCCAAAAGAGTAACCGCTTCTGTTGCAGGCCAAACAGAGGCTGGTGTACAAAATGGCCAACACAATTTGCATTCTAGATTAGTTGGGGAACCAAATAATAGCAAAATAAGTATCAATGGTTGTCCGTTCACAGCTTTGATTGACTCTGGTTCCATGGTAACCACCATTTCTGAAACTGGATTGAAATACATTAGTGAACAACCTGACATTTTACCATTAGATACTCTAGGTTTAAAACTTGAAACTGCAGATGGCTCCCTGTTGAAGTACTGTGGATTTCAGTTCCTTTTATGTCAAATGTCACTTTTGATGTGCCCATTTTAGTTATCAAAGATAACTCTTTTAACAGAAATTGTCCTGTTATTGTGGGTACCAATGTAATTAGGCTTGTACGAGACATTGTCTCTCAGGATGACAGTCATGTCATACCTGAGGAGTGGAACATTGCAATTGCTAGCTTAAATGTGACATCATTAACACCCAAATTATCTAGCAAAAGACCAGTCAAGTTAGGTCCATATGAGACTGTGTCTTTGAATTGCCTTGCTAGAGGGGTCAATCATGCCATTTCTAATGTTGTCACTGAAAATTATGACCCATCTGCTAATTACTCTGTGTGCCCCAGAGTAATCAAATTGCAACAGCATGGAAATTGTTGCAAAATTTCTGTCAAAGTTTTCAACATGACTGGCAAACATATTGTTTTTAAACCAAAATCCCAAATTTGTAGGATTTCTGAAGTTGAGGTCATTGATGATTTGTCCTCAAGTTTTCAGAATGACTCTCAACAGGAAACACCAGTAGATGAGTGTACCAATGACCTAGGATTTAAGATAGTCACTGATAATCTCACACCCGAGCAATTACAGTGGGTGCTACAAATCCTAGGAAATTGGTCACATGTGTTTTCCAAAGGTCCTACTGATATAGGATGTACAAATCTTCTTAAACACAAACTTGTGCTAGAAGATCCAACACCCTTCAAGCAGTCTTACAGACGCATACCGCCAGGGTTGTATGAAGAGGTGAGGCAACACATTAAAGAAATGTTGGATGCCAATGTCACTCGAGAATCCGAGTCACCCTTCAGCTCCAATGTGGTGTTGGTAAGGAAGCGCGATGGATCGCTTCGGTTCTGTATTGACTGGAGACAGCTCAATGCACGAACTAGGAAAGATGCATACAATCTACCCAGATTTGACGATATTGTAGACAGTCTTTCTGTTGCCAAATACTTTTCCAAACTTGACTTGAGGTCAGGTTATTGGAATGTTGAGTTAGAGGAAGAAGATAAGCCCAAAACAGCCTTTAGTGTAGGAAACCTAGGTTTCTATGAATGGAACCAAATGGGTTTTGGACTTTGTAATGCCCCTAGTACCTTTCAGCGACTTATGGAACGCTGTATGGGGGACTTACACTTAAAGGAATGTCTCATATTCCTCGACGACATTCTGGTCTATTCTAAAACGTTTGATGAGCATGTTGAACGACTCCAGTCAGTATTTTCTCATCTTGCTGAAAATGGTTTAAAACTTAAACCTGCCAAATGTGAGCTGTTTATGCCCTCTGTTGTTTACTTAGGCCATGTGATCATTGAAGACGGTATCTCCACTGACCCAGAAAAGACCATTGCTGTGACAAAGTGGCCTACACCCAAAAATATTAAAGAGCTCAGGCAGTTTATTGGCTTTGCTGGTTTCTACAGAAGGTATGTAGAGCACTATGCTCAAATTGTTGAACCTCTCAACGACCTTCTGAAGGGCCATGATACCACAGGTAGAGCCAGCAAGCACAAGAAACGCTCTAAAAAGTCCACTAAACCAACTGTTTGGTCATGGCAAGAAGCTCAAGACCAAGCATTTCAGGCAATCAAGGACAAACTCACGTCGTCTCCAGTACTGTCATATGCACAGTATAACCAGCCCTTCGTACTGCACACAGATGCATCAGGCCATGGTCTTGGTGCTGTCTTATACCGAAGCAGGATGGGGTGGAAAAGGTTATTGCATATGCTAGTCGTGGATTGAGGCCATAAGAGAAACGCTACCCAGCACATAAACTAGAATTTTTAGCATTAAAGTGGGCTGTTACCGAAAAATTTCATGACTATCTTTTCGGTAACCAATTTGTTGTCACAACTGATAACAACCCACTGACATATGTGACCACCACAGCCAAGCTTGATGCGACAGGCCACCGTTGGCTAGCAGCACTGGCTGCATATAATTTTAGCATCAAGTACAAACCAGGGAAACTTAATGTGGATGCTGATTCCTTGCGCAGAATACCACAAATCTCTTCAGATATGGTCCAAGCCTTTAAACAGGCATCTGAAGTTGAAATGCCACTAGCAGAATGTGTAGCTATTGGTGTCTGTCCTCTTTCTGCAGAAGAGGCCAGACCTCAATTGCCACTTGCCTAGAGGACCGACTGGAGTAAAGCCCAGGCTCAGGATCAGTAACTGGCTAGAGTACTTGACCTCTTAAGAAGTGGTTCCCGCCCCAGGGAGGAGGCACTCCGTAAGGAACCACTTGAAGTACAGCTGCTACTCAGAGAATGGAAACGCCTCATTATTGAGGATAATGAGCTGTACCGAACCACTTCTTTAGATGGTCAAGCTGTTAAGCAACTTGTTTTACCCCGTGCATTCAGGGAACAAGCCCTCAAAGGTGTTCATGACGACGTTGGGCACCCGGGTAAAGACAAGTCACTGTGGTTGGCCAGGCAGCGATTTTATTGGCCTCGCATAGAACGAGATTTAGACCTAAAAATACAGGGCTGTTTGAGGTGCATTCTCAGACTGCTGGTCTGGTTAATATCACAACAACTAAGCCCATGGAACTTGTGTGTATGGATTTCCTTACATTAGAGAAATCTAAAGGTGGTTACGAACACATTCTGGTGATCACTGATCATTTCACTAGATACGCACAAGCTATCCCATGTTATAACCAGACAGCCCGTACAACAGCAAAAGCTCTTTATAACAACTTCATAAGATATTACTCGTTTCCAGAATGCCTTCACAGTGATCAGGGACGTAATTTTGAAAGTCGGGTGATCCAAGAACTCTGCAAGATAGCTGGAGTTTCAAAATCCCGAACTACTCCCTATCACCCCATGGGTAATCCTGCGGAACGGTTCAATCAGACACTTCTGAAAATGCTTGGGACACTAGATCCTGCCCAGAAACAAGATTGGAAATCCTTTGTAGGTCCCATGGTGCAAGCCTATAACGCCACTAAAAGTGACGCTACAGGATATTCACCCCACTATCTTATGTTCGGGTGGCATCCCAGACTTGCCCTTGATACGTTCATGGGTACCGAGCCCGGGAATGAAGGAAATCCAGATCCTACTGGTTACATACACAAATTGCAAAATCGCTTGCAGCAGGCTCATAAGCTAGCTGCTGAGGCCTCAGCGAAGCAAGGTGTAAGAAATCAGGCATTTTACAATCACAAGGTTAATGCCACCAGTATAGAGGTCAATGATAGAGTTTTAATGAGAAAAACTCATCTTGATGGGAATCAGAACCGTATACAGTCTTGGAAATCCCAAACCCTGACATACCAGTATACAAAATTAGGCGAGAAGATGGCATTGGTCCTATCAGGACTTTGCACAGAAATCTACTCCTTCCTATTATGTCTATTCCCTTGTCCAAGCAGAATAATCAAACCACCTGTCCCAAAACTAAGTCCCAAAGACTCCAAAAACCTAGGCCTGTAGAAAGCTCTGACACAGATAGTGCGAGTTCTTCAGGGCCATACATTATACCCCAGCATCGAATTGGTTTCAGGTCATACAGACACAATAGAGTCCAGAATGAGTCTTTAACACCATATCGAGCCCCAGAGCAGTCTCTGTCTAGAGATCCTACTGATAGTTCCTCTATCTCAGTTGAGCAGTCCCAACAGGTTATGGATTCTCCATCCATTAATCAGACAGTGTCTATGTCCCCAGCTGCTAACCAGGCTACTTCTGTTCTTCCAGAACTATCTGAATTAGCTGATTCAGTTCTGCCGACTACCGGTATGCAGAGTTCCCCATCCATAAATCAGTCTAATTTAGATTCAAATATGATTAAATTAAAATAATTGTTATTGTTTCAGGCCATCATTTGGATCATACGATCATATATAATAAAGTATATAATTTTATCACACCCTGCTACACTTAATAAATTGTTGGTTTGGTGTAACCCTACCCAGAATTTTAGAGGTGGGTAGGTAGGTAGAGTATTATAATGATTTTTTTCTTTCAATGTTGTAAGTTGAATATATAGTTCACACTTACAATGTGACCATTGTACCTATGTACTTGCAATTCCGATGTTTTATTCGATTATAAATGTGTTAAAATTAAAAAAACTCTACAATAGATTGAAACAAATTTTAACAAGAACATTTCAACATATTCAAGGCAATATAAAACTTGTAATTTAAGTTAAATACATCCAGAATATATGCATCCTTTAAGACTAATTACTGAGGCAATCGGTGGCTGTAAACAACGTTTGTTACTAGCATTATTCTAAAGAACATTCATTAAAGACAATTCATACATGGACGTTAATCACTCACTCAAAATCGCTTAGAAAACAACTCATGAAATAATATTCTACACAACGACATCAGCGTTTATCTCCAAAAAGAAGAGCATCAGTGGGCTGAATTCCACTATATTAAACAAAATGAGCATACAGGACACAAACATAACATTTGTTGTTGTTTTTTTCACTGTTTGCTTGCTGAATTTTTTCTGAGGTAGCAGCCATTTTCATGAGTAGGTGCAAACAAACAATTTATTAAGGACGGTCTTGGGTACATTTTTTGTAAACAATACCACAGCTGACAAAATTTATAACAACACAGACTCAGGTCAATCTGCGACAACCACCCTTACAAAATACAAATGTTTTTACATAAATACAAGACATCTTTGTCACACAAGTTAGTAATTTTAATGGCTAAATGCATTGTCAATCAAATCTCGCCAATCTGTAAATTACCTTTGCACTGTTACTGTTAAACACTTCAAAGTGTTGTGATCTCGGTGGTCTGATCGATTGCTGGCCTGTGACTCGTCAAACACTGAATTCTCAGAAACCTTGTGTCTGTCGATCTTCACAAGCAGATTCTCACTGATGTTGACACACTGGTCGGAGATGTGAATGTTTGCACCCTGAAAATAGTAATTTCATTATGAATAGGAATAAGAAAAAAGATGTTTAAAAGGAACACAGTTTTAAAACTTTGGGCAGAAAACATAGGCTAAGACTTTAGGAAAATATTTGTATAACATAGTTGTCAAGGGCTCTGATGCAATTCATGGCAAAATGACTAATTTGCTGCCAGTTTTCTAAAGTTTTCTAAAAGCTAGGAAAAAGTTTAAGCCAGGTTTATTAAATTGAATTGATAGCTTTGTTTATATGCATTGATACTACAGAATATCTGCATTTTACAGAAAACACAGTGTACCATACCTTGTAATCATTTATATTAAATTAAAAATGCTCTCACCAACGGTATACAATCATATAAGATCAACAGCGGAAGAAAGATAATTCGAACTGCCAAGAGATGACTACAAAAATAACACTAGAAATCCACAAGCACGATACTGCAATTATGCCAAAAATCACACTTAACCTTGCATTTATGTCTACTAACACTTCTCTAAAGTTGAAAAAATGATTGCACAAAAACTTCTCAAGTTACTAGACACTAGCATTAGTGGAACTATTTTTTAAAAGGGGCATAACTCAATTATGCGAACAATCGAACATAACCTTCCTTTTATGCCTACTAACACTTCCCTGAAATTTCATAATGATTGCACAAAAACTTTTCAAGTAATTGCAAGCCAGGCTGAGGACCTCAAACACCACACAGGGGACTCGAGCAAAACCACTCTCCTGTACCAACTGTGACTGATACCTGAAAGAGAAGAGAGCATAGACACGGCAGATGCAGATGAAAACATTATAGTTAATATAAACTGCAAGAGACAGCAGACAGCAAACATCCCAGGACATACCATGTCAATCAGCACCTGTAGTTGGACCTACTTAGACACAGACCGAGCAGCTACGTGCAAGAGGGACAGCAGACAGCAAACATCCCAGGACATACCAAGTCAATCAGCAACTGTAGTTGGACCTACTTAGACACAGACCGAGCAGCTACGTGCAAGAGGGACAGCAGACAGCAAACATCCCAGGACATACCATGTCAATCAGCACCTGTAGTTGGACCTACTTAGACACAGACCGAGCAGCTACGTGCAAGAGAGACAGCAGACAGCAAACACGCCACAGGGGACTCAAGTGAAACTACTCTCCCGTACCAACTGTGACCAATACCTAAAAGAGAAGAGAGCATAGACATGGCAGATGTTGATGAAATCAGTATTGATAACAAAAAATGTTTCAGCAACCTAATGCAAGAAGTTCACAGACAATCTTGCAACAAACCCAGTGTGGAAGTCACTAATGCATGAAAAATCTCTTCGTATTAGTACCAGCTAAGTGCAGCAGTTGCCATTTTCAAACAGTACCTTTTGCTTGTCTGACCCAATGAAGAAGTCACAAGGCCCACCAGCTGGTGACCTCAATGATATACGTGTGTTACCAGTCCTCAGGTCAAAACTGGGAATGGCGGAGTGCAATTGACCTTTCGCAAAAACATAGATCGCTCCACCTGTCTGTTGGACTAAGGTTGTTTGTCCAACGATTTGAAGTAATATGATTGATTTATGCAAGCATGTGCTATATCTAAAATATAACCACTGAAATATAAACCCATAATTGGTCAACTCAATCACTGATTGACAAGTAGCAACTGGTAAATTGATTATGTATGTAAAACATTCACTGTGTCTGCCATAATCATTGTTCCAAAATAGTGCAGAAAGTATGCCAGCCTATGCATCAGAAAATGGATGAACTAGCCTGCCCCACTATGTCCCACAGCTTTGTCAACCATAAAATACTGGCGCCTATTTTTCAATTATTTTACAAGTATATCAAAATTTGGCAGAGAAGGGCTGCTTATCAGTAGTTAAAATGCACTGGCCATCAATAATGCTAAAACAGCATAAAGAATTAAGTTTGTTCTTTTTATATATATTTTTTTAATTTTCTATCTAGACATGCATACATTGTGGTATTTTATTCACTTTCTAACACATGAACCTCCAAAGCATGTGGGAGCAGTGGTCTAGTGGTAGGACACTGGCTTTGGGATTGTGAGGTCCCTGGTTCGAATCCCGCCCAGACCACTGGAATTTTTTGAGCGAAAAATTTATCCCATGATTGGTCCTCTCCACCTAGATGTATAAATGGGTACCTGTGAGGGAAATAAGCCAATGTGCCATGGCTGCATACTGCTCCGAGTGTTAATGAACGACTTATGATCCAGTGATTGGGGAGGTAAATGTTAAAATCGGCTGGAGATGTATATCGTAGCAGACTATAAACCAAACTTTTACCGTTACCTTTTAATGCATTCAATATCACTTGTCAAGATAAATGCAGCTGCATTTTTTGCAATGTCAACCAAATCAGATTATCACCATCTAACAGTGTCCAGGACAGTATGCAGAGATGAAGGACAACATTTTTCATAGCAATTTAATTACGTCATTCAGATTTTGCTAAAAATTGTTGTTTAACCTTAAAGGAGCACCGTAACGTTTTGTGAGCCTGTGCATTATTCTGACACAGTCAGTGTTCTCCTTGTCAACTAGGATAATATAAACACCTGAAAATAAACGTACCACATTTTCATTGCCGCACTCATGAATCGTATGGAAATCTATCATGGATGTGCGCTTACTTTTTTTTTCATTCATCACTGCACAGAATGGAGTATTAATACATGCACGTTCCAACAGCATTTCTGCCCGAATTAATGATAAATTACAACTTTTCTGCGAATATGAGTGGTGACTGTAATTTATGCATGTTTGCATAAACACTTATTTTCCTTTGCGTAAATCGGAAGTTAACCATTCAGTTGTTTTTTTGTAAACTGCACTTGTAATCATGCTCTTTTAAATGATCTGCCAAAATGACATCCAGAGATACTAATCATCATGCACTAATTTGAGGTGGAGCCAATGTATATCATTAAGTTGATTCGTAACTACAACATCAATATACAGTTGACCCTCTTTATACAGTCTTTATAACGTCATTTGTCATCACTGAATATTTGACTTCCGTTACAATTTTGTTGGGAATTTACAGTAACCTTGTACCCGTTGTTACAGAATATTCGGTTTCCGACTCCGACGCAAAATATGCTGGAACCATTCAATAGAATGTGCACTAATTCGACTCATTCTAACAACATTCGGAACCAACAGCAGTCAAAATGTGTTAATTTGTCGCAGATCCTATTGATTTGCTTAATCAAGTGGTTAGTGGTACAAGCAGGTGTCACAGGATTAGCCAGATATACAATAAAGGTGTGATAACCTGTTTTACGGCGTAAACTTAATTGACATAGTAATAAATGCCATATGATTACCATAAAAGGTTGTTTGTTATGACAGTTGATCTCGTTTGTATTTTTTTATTAAATGGAATTAAAATTTACAAAAAGCAATTTTATTCAATCTAACCCCTGTGAAAATAATAACAAATGCTCGACTATGATGAAAAAACTGTAATACATATCTACAAAATCCGAATGTCTAGCAGATCTTTTTGTATCCTGTTATTCTATAATTGTATTGCCGGAATTCGCTATAATGGAAATTCGGTACAACAACATTTTTAATGGGAAAGGATTGTGTTGTTGTAACGAGGGCTGACTGTACTTTACAAGGACAACATTTTTGAACATCACATACATACAATTTAAAACTCCAGCATTCTTATCTGAAACTATGATTGCTAAAACAGTCCAAATGCTGCTCAATCTCACAGTATATGTATACATATTCTTTACAAATGTCTCCCTTGCAAGTTTGCACGTGACAAGCAGAGTTTTGCAGATATCAACACCATTTGAAAGAATCTGATAAGTGGTTTCAGGAAAGATGTTCACAGGAAAATGCTTATGACAGACAACACATGACAAATGACAGACAACAACTGACCAGAATAGCTCATCTTAAAGCGTTATTGCTCAGGAGAGCTAAAAATAAGACTATTTGAAAAACATTACTATATTTAATACTTGTCATAGCATTAGTTTGTTAGTATTAATGATTAAATTAACAAGTATTCATTATAAAAGCTCTAATCATTACAGAATCAGACATTTATTGAAAGAATTTTTATCCCATCTCATGCTGTCATTGACGAAATAACACCCTGTAGGATAAACTTAGCTGTATTTAACACTGTGGAAATATACTTGTCGCGTGCATGGAGAATGTTTTCACGATAGAGTCGCAATGTTTACTTTTGCCGATCGCATTTTCTGGTCAGTCATTTGAAGATAATTTACATACATTGTATTTAAACATGCAGTGTATGTAGTTTCATTAAAATATCTTGATGCCTTCTCAAGTTATTGAGCGGAAACCGTTTTTCTATTTTTAGTAACTGTGACCTTGACCTAGACCCCACCCAACTTATATGCAATCCCAAGCGAGGTCTCAATGTAAGGTATCTATGTATAAAGTTTCATTAAAATATCTCAATGTGTTCTCAATTTATTGAGCGGAAACCGTTTTTCTATTTTAAGTGATGGTGACCTTGACCCCACCCATCCCATATGCAATCCCAAGCAAGGTCTCAATATAAGGTATCTATGTATGAAGTTTCATTAAAATATCTTGATGCATTCTCAAGTTATTGGGCCAAAACCGTTTTTCCATTTTTAGTAACGGTGACCTTGACCACACCCACCCGGTATGCAATCCCAAGCGAGGTCTCAATATACGGTAACTATGTACAAAGTTTCATTAAAATATCTCAATGCGTTCTCAAGTTATTGAGAGGAAACCGTTTTTCTATTTGTAGCAACAGTGACCTTGACCTTTGACCTGTTGACCTCAAAATTAATAGGGTTCTTCCTTTCCTCCCAAGTAACCAGCATAGCAACTTTCATGATCGTAGGTCAAAGCGTTCTTAAGATATTGTGCGGAAACAAAATGGTCTACCGTTTTCCTATTTTTAGTAACGGTGACATCGACATTGATCTTGACCCCACCAACCCCATATGCAATCCCAAGCGAGGTCTCAATGTAAGGTATCTATGTATAAAGTTTCATTAAAATATCTCAATGCGTTCTCAAGTTACATAGGGTTCTTCCTTTCCTCCCAAGTAAGCAGCGTACAAACTTTCATGATCGTAGGTCAAAGTGTTCTCAAGATATTGTGCAGAAACGAAATGGTCTACGGACAGACCTACCTACAGACCGACCGACCTACCGACAGACGGACGGACAGGTGCAAAGCAAGATACCCCCACTTCTTCGAAGGGGGGCATAATGAGTACTGACAGGCTCTGATGTGATAGCACCATTACTTACAGATCTGTATTCACTAACTACAGCTCTTCCTCCCAGCCATGACCCTGGCATTTGAGGTCGGGGGAGACAGACAGTGCCTTCAGATGATGAAGGACTGGTCATCCTCCTCCTTTTGATCATCATCATCATCTGGTGTTGGAGTGCTTCATGCTGGTCCCTGCTTCTTGGCCTGTAAGTAGATGGATACCGTAAATTCTCATGTATAGGACGCCCCCACGTATAAGACGCCCCTAAAAATTGAGATCCTAATTTGTGGAAAAAAAAATCTGCTATTTGAAAGCTTCTGAACATCAAAAGCGTAAATTTTGTGTCCATTATTTATTGACACTGTATATTTGTCGTGAAAATCGCAATGCCGATACATTACACTAGATGCGTTTTCGCTGTATTGAGGTGTTGAGAAGTCTCAAGTGTGAACACCTTTAATGACACCATAAGCGGTAATTGTCTGTTTGACAAACACAGTCAATTTTGCAAAAATCATCAATGACAGTATCCTTTTTGTTTGCAGAACAGTATAAAAGGTGTGAAGTAGTTTTTCAGGTGGTATTTACACTACGGTTCATTAAACCCTGGTTCTTATTTTTTTATGTATTATGTTTTATGGCATATATATTTCGGAAAAATAAGAATAAAGAATATAAAACACACAAAATAAGAATAGATATTATATAATACTATATTTTTAAAAGATCCCAATATAAAACAGTGTAAAATGTATCAGGTACGAATACTTGATTATATAAGCATTTAGTGACGTCGATCGAGCGTCTTTTCAAAATGGCGCCCAAAACACCACAGTTGATATTTATGAAAGAAAAATTAGGTGATTTTGCTTATATCCGTGTATAAGACGCACCGGGAAAATGCTACGCATTTTGGCTGAAAAAAAGTGCGGCTTATACGCGAGAATTTACAGTATCTGAATAGTGTGCACACCCGCGGCAGCAATTTCAGTAGTGTACTTAATATTGTAATGTATTTATCATCATTCTCATCCACATCATCACCATCGCCATCATCGTCATCAAACATTGTGCAATAGCATTAATAGTTCATTTCAGTTTGGCGGGACATTTATACCAGAGCTAATCATCATCATCATCATCATAATCATCATCATCAACATCAACCTCATCATCCGCGTTGTGCAACAGCAATAATGGTACATTACAGATTTTTGAGACATTACTACTAGAAGCAATCAAATCTTTTCATAATTTGCTTATAATAATCAACATTTTTATCATAATCACTATTAACAGTTTTGTTGTAGTCATATGACAATTTAAAATTGTTTTTCTGTTAACAATTTGATCTAGACTACTCAGTATTGCTCGATAACCATGTTTAGATACCAGTACTTATAGCTTGGACAAATTACATGGCACTCGTGAACTCGATTACCATAATTTATTGCTTGAATTATTCCTTCTATATTTCTACTAGATTTTGTCTGTGCATGTGTTTCACATATTTATAATACAATAACTGTATGTTAAGCGGAAAACTCTTACATCCATTTTTGAAGTGCAGCCATAATTATTCTAAGCGCTTGAGGTCTGGGTGTGGGCTCGAGAGGAGGTGCCGCCTCATCTTCACAACCGACAGCCCTCACTCCCCACACACCCAGTAGGAACCCTGGGCTTTCCAGCTCTGCCCCCTCTTAGCCTGTTTGTTGGAGATTAGCACCAGTGAAGGTCGTTGGGAAGCCAGTACGATGCGGTCCAGCATAAGTTAAGCATAAGTTACATGATTAACATGAGATTGAAAAAGACAAGTAATTGATTATTTTACTGAATATAAATAGCAGTCTGTTCTGAGTCAAGAAACACAAAAATACCTCAAATATTCAATAAAGAACATTCCGAATCTAAATAAAAACAAACATGACACATCTCATTTTTAGACAATTCCATAGTCTGGTAATCTTGCGCATTTGTGATAATGTTGCCATTTAATTCAAAATGTAATAGTATGGTGTCCAATTTATATCAAACAAACTTAATTACTTTCCAGCTCTGCCCCGTCCGCGCCTGTTTGTCGGAGGTGACCACCTTCAGGTCAGCACCAGTGGAGGTCGTTGACACACCAGTACACTACAGCATTCAGCGCCACACATTTGACACATTCTGGGGCTACTCCTGTTGGCTGGCATCTGAAATAGAAATGAGATGTTTGCAAAACATGTATGCCCCCCGACTTGCAGCCAAGTCGTCAATATGTGCAATTGTTAAGAGATTTTTTTAATATTGTATGTGCACATTAACAAATGGGAGGAAATTCAAGTTGATGCTTTAGAAAGTCAATATAAAGCTGAAAGAAAGATAGAGTATAATTATGGATTTATTTGTACAGTCTATTATATAAAGATACCTGTTTTCTGTTTGATTTAAACATCAAATAGGCCAAAACATCTCTAGATATCCTGCGGAAACAAAATTGTCTACAGAGAAAACAGTTTTCGTGTTACAAGCCCCTGTGACCTTGACCTTTGACCTGTTGACCTCAAAACTGATAGGCATCCTCCTTTCCTCCCAAGTAACCAGCATACCAACTTAAATGATCGTAGGTCAAAGCGTTCTCTAGATATCGTGCAGCAACGAATTTCATGTTACAAGCCCTTGTGACCTTGACCTTTGACCTGTTGACCTCAAAATCAATAGGCGTCTTCCTTTCCTCCCTAGTAACCTACCAACTTTAGATATCGTGCAGAAACGAAATGGTCTACCGACAGACCGACCGACCATCCGACAGACGGACAGGTGCAAAGCAATATACCCCCACTTCTTCGAAGGGGGCATAATTACATGTAGGCCTTGTAGAAACAACACTGAAACATACTTGCATTGTTGTTGTTGTATGGGTGCTGAAATTTTTTTACCAAGTGACGACCATTTCTCAAAAAACAACATGGTGGCATTGTAGAAGAACATTTATATATAATTACTGTTTTGGTAATAATGTATTTTAGTATTTGATTTTTTTTAATGTTTAATCGGTTTAATCTTACTTGCATGTGCTTCTATAAGAATTTGATGAGATCGTACATACCCTCTTTAACAACACATCCCAAATTCACTTTGTGGAGATGTTTTCACATAGAGACAATTCCTAGGAATAGTTACCAAAGGCTCCTATGTTTGACCAACAAACAGAAACTAATGCTGATCATTTATTTGTTTGTATTTGTTGATCACTTGGTTTTCTTACTTACATTACCGTCCCTTAAGCTGAATGCAAGACTGCTCCAGGTTGATGATTATTGATCGTCAGGAAGGCTGCATCTCTTCAAGCCAAGGTCTTGTTGTGGGTCACCGTGACTGTGTGGTTCTGTTTCCTAGTCTTTTCGGTTTTTCCAACGTTATTGTACTGTAAATTATAGTTATCTATATTTTATAGGCTTATCAATGTAACAACTACCTGTAATACTGACTCGTGAATAATGTGTTTTATTGGCTTCAGTATGATTATGTGATTAAATAACTCTGAACTTAAAATATTTGTGTCAGTCATACTGTGTGCAACAATTTAAAAATGTCCGTTACTGGCTGAAAATTGAACATAAATTCCAGTTGCCATGTGACATTTTGTGAGAAAGGTCAAAGATTACAACAAATTTCACACAATTCAATCAGTATGATCATAGCTGTAGCTCCAGTAATTATTTCATAAGGAAGGTAAACCTGAAACCATCATTTTACTTCTGATTTTTTTATATCCTGTAAAAATGTGTTAGTTTGTGGAAATATTTATGTACACCAGTCAGTGTTCTGCCGTGATTTTGGACTATTTGGGACAAAAATGTAGGGACACAGACAAAAAAGTTGTTCACCTCATGAATATTCCCAAAGCAGATTTTTGTTTTGAAAAGTACGTACTAGCTGTTTCCATTCATGTTTGTTTTTTTATTTTCTGTTCAAAAAAGGATTAATACATAATACTGTGTTCTTAATTAATTCATAACGTTCTGTTGATCAATATTACACTGCATTTCTTAAATACCTTATAACCTTGCATTATTAATTTTAATTTGAACAAACAATAAAATCCTTTATAAACACAAGGTGTTAATAATGAAACCTGTTAAAACTTCAAAGTGTAACAGTGTTACATCATCAATTAGCCGGGCTTCCAAAACTGTAACCCGTTAGCAACACTTATAGCAACGGTGTTGGTAATTCGACTTCAAAAGTCTTTGATGTTTCTGCCGAAATGCGGCTGTCGTCCAGCAGTTTATCGCTGAAAAGCGTGTTTCACGCTTAGCATGTGGACCGCGTGTACAATTATCGATTGATACTACTGTATCTGAACTGTTCAAGCGCTGCCGATAAAGCGTTAATGAATTAGTGTTCTAATGAAAAAATTGGTTATAAATTGACGTCACGATCAATGATATAAATTTTACTAAATACGCCGAATGATTTACTTGTAAATTGTGTACGCCCGCGGACCCGCTTACGAAAATTTGGTAGGGACAAATCATTTATTTTTGCGCAAATGGCGCAAGGCCGCATCCACGGCAGAATACTGACCAGTGTTTAATTTTTTCACTGCTTAGGCGAGAGTTTTTTTATTTCTTGGTTCTCGGATCAACCAACCCGAATTTTTTAAATAAATAAAATAAAATAAAAATTTGTAGAATGTACCCGATATTGTAAAATGACCTTGTGAAAGGGTTTCAACCCGTTAAATGGAATGCAAAACAAATGCTGAAGAAATGACTAAATTTTATGTAACATGCATTGTGACTGTATATTGCTGTATGATTCATATGATCTGCTCTGTTATTTTATACATCATGCAACACTGAAGGTCAGAAGAAAATACTCAGTAAAACAAATTACGACCTTAGAATCATTATATTAAATACACATTTATAATTTTATCTTAATATTATAATAAACAAATTTCATTGGTGTATATTGATTTATTAATAAGATATATTCAGTTAATTTTCACTTTGTTAAACATGCTGTCATACATATAATATGGCCACTGCCCTGCGATATCTGACGTACTGTGTTTAAGTGTTAGCATATTTTACCAGTAGTTTTTATATGATAAAGACTGCCTTTTAATGTTACTATTATTGGTATTAATGTCATGTTTATCATGCAGTGATTAAATTTAATGTTGTGTAATATGATTTTGTTTTAAGTAATAATGCTTCAGATTTTAATATCACTGCCAATTTGTATTTGTGAAATTCTAGTCATTAATTTACTTAATTCTGTATTGTTGTTTTGTTTTGGTTTTTTTAATGTTTTTCCCTCCTCCAACCATCCACTTTTCCAAAAATGTCTGAGAACCAAGAAATAAAAAAACTCGGGCCTTACTGGTTCCTTCCTCTTTAAAGCAATTACCCTTTCTCTGAAGTGGTATAGCACCCTCGTACAGCAGCATCAAAACACATCATTAATGAAGGTGACATCAACTGCAATACAAAATTATAAATAAATAAATAAAACATACATGCCATACTTTTTTTATTCATTTCCGGGGCTCTGCCCCCAAATTTCCGGGATTTTTAATGATTTTCTGGGACATGTACGTTTGATAATTATTTGTCCAGGTTTAAAATATATATTTATTTCAATCCAATGCAGTGTACTTTTATTTCATGACGTTAAATATTGTTATGGTGTGCAAGTACTCGTGGTAATAAAAATATTCATTAAAAAAATGCTGAAGATCGCAAAGTTATTGCACTACGAACGTTTTATACAAAAAGTAAAGATTTCAAAGTTCTTAAGTTTTTATTCTCAGTTGACACGTCTATATTCAGCAAATCACATTGTTGCTACCAGTACGCTTTCCTTGCGTGGAACATAAAGTAGTTAGTGTTTCAGACATTCCCATTCTTTTCTAGTATGACACAGGTTTTACATGACACACACAGACTATCAAAATATTTTGTTTACAACACTTGAACAGTAAAATTGGATAGGCATTTTGGATATACAAAAATGTATGTGTGAATTCAAAGTCAGAATTTTCTACATTCTCATTTTGAAACAAATCATTATTTTACCCAAACTTCCTAGGAAGTAATTAAAAACTATGACTTATTTATGAGGTAAATTAAATGTGGATATTAAGAATGGAAACGGGTGAGTAAATTGCTTGTACTTATGGTAGGGAGTATAGATACTCTTTTGTTATCAACTGACGCATTTATAGACTTACTGATGTCTGTTTAAATGTGTATTATGCCGATTGGTCCATTGTTCACGTCATTGGCAAACTGAAGTAACGCTGCATTTTAATTGGTTAATATGGATTTTTCTGTGGGAATGAAGCTCTGCCAAGCTCCGCCTATGGGGCGGAGCCTCTCTTATACTGATTGGAGCTTAAGAATGCAGTCGATTAGAGTGAAAGTGTGACAACTGCTGTTAATTGCTCATTTTTAACATGTTGCCTAATCGGGTATGTATTGCCTTGGCGACAAATAAGGGGATTAGTGGTCTGTTAAAAAATCAACTAACATAGTTATTCACGGTTTCTAATGATTTCCAGGACATCTGAACGAATTCCGAGACTGTGGGATGGCACTGCATTTCTGAGACAATCCTGGACAATACGGGACATATGGCATGTATGATCAACTGCATGAAACATAATATAACATATACATATATTGATTGGTTGTAGAGACAGGACCGCTTGCGTGGGAGCATAGACACCAGAGACAACTGAATATACAACTTGAACCTGATCTTGTTTTGTTGCTGTTATAGTTAAGCTGTTATACCACACTATGAACAGTCTTACTGTTGGGCTAGCTCTTTGGCAACATGATTTAAGTGTCTGCCTCACACGTTGTAGGTTCAACCCCCCCAGATGTTCAGTGGTACATTCCCTGCAGATGTTCTGGGGTTTTCACATTATGACAAATGGAATGTAAATAAACCTGACCTATAAATGGACCTGTGGTGGTAAGGTTTTGTAGAAAACTACTGTCATCTCAAAAAGCTGGACAATGTGATTATAGTCTAAATGAGTTTGGGATTCATCATAATCACACAAGTGGCACGTCACAGAAAATCACAGACATTCTGAGTTTGAGTTTTCGACATCGACACATAACTAACATGCGTGAAACACAGTTTGTTAAGTTCATTTTCGTTGTTTTCTTTGTAAGAAACTGTCATTAAATCCCTTATTACCTATGTGCCAGTTGTTACGTTGAGATCTTATTTTTAAGCTTTTCCAAATCAAAGTATCCGCCATTGTTACAACAACAACAATGTTGGGTCAGTGCGGCCAAATTCCATTACGGCCTAGGTCGTTGATATGAAAAAAAAAGCAAGAATTGGATCTACATTTTTAAGATTAAATTTCTTATTGAATCTCAATTATAGAGTCTACACACTTATTGCTACATAATAATTTGGCTTTCATGGACATGGCCGTCGTGGCCTGGTCCTTGAACGGCATTGGTCGCCCTGATCTGCATTCATTGTGTTATTCTGATTCCTGATCATGAGTGATTGTCGCATGGTCGGTGCTGCAACTTAAACACCGTTCACATCAACCGTACGATTGTTTAATCAGATTTGGGTCACGAAGAGAAAATCGCACGGGTCATACACACAGGAAGGCAACAATGTGATTGATTAGAGTCTCATCCATGTTTACATGGTCAACAACAAAATATCTACATAAAATAAGTATCTGCTGGCCAGTCTTGATAGAAAAATATAGTACATAAGATGTACACAATTTAAACGTACCCTGGTATTGCACAAATATCTACATATTCAAACAATCCATTTTCAAAACATACTGGTACTTTTTATAACAAATATGTACTTTCAGAAAATCTTCATTTATTTGTTTATTATTTGTCTAAAGCTATTAATCTCCACATCCATGCGTTCCTATAATCAATTTTTACAAATTAATTACATCGTACTATGAATTACACTACTTAAAGTTAACACACTGAATTAACAGACTAACCATTCTTGATTTCAACATATATTTATTAGCCGTTTAATAAATATATGACGTTATATTTTGTTCCAACACATTGTACATTTTGATTTCTATGATTGTATATTTTTACCATTTTAGGTATGTTTTGACCAAGAAAAAACATTGTACGTTTTGGTTATGGTACGTTTTGACCATAACTCGCAAAACCTTCTTGTATCCACCATTCGACATTGGAGGTTTTACACGTCTTGAGAGATCATTTAATGTTTAGTCGTTTGATACCTTACCTTGTTACATTGCATTAGATAATGTTTTTTAATTATTGTTACATGCTATACGATATCTGAATAAATACTACAGTTGAACCATGCGTCTTTATTCCATTTAAGAATTTATCTGTCCTTGAAATAATAAAATAAATTAACAAACTGTGTATCTTGATTCGCCACTTTTAGCAGAAAAAATGCACGACAAGCCGTGTTTTACATCGACATTAAAAGAAATTATCGTTGGGAGGGGAAACCCCTCTCGTACCCAACCCTTCCGTGGACCCGATGTTCTGGAGTTACCTGCGCGCCTGCAAGACAGACGTATGTTGCTTGTGTGTTCATCATTGAATTAGCGGGGGTGCGGATATACCTGGAATGAGAAGCGTCTGCAGCTTACAGTTTTTTTTCAGAACTCGACAGTAGAACATCTTGTGATGGCTATCCAATTCTCTTGAAGACAAAATCACCCGGTCCTCCACAGCCGAGCCGATCCCACGGATGCAACCGTACTCGAGTGATAACAAATGAACATAATATGAAGCCACAGCACATTACATCAATGTGTACTTGTAGCGACTTAGGCTAATTCATTATAATGTTTAGGTTGTTAAAATTGTTACAGTGCATATTGTAAATGCATAATGCAAAATCTAGTACAAATCCAAGAGACTAGGAAACCATGTCATTTATTTGCTATTTAAATTAGGAACCATAAATAAAATTTTATATTTACATTTGTTGTCGTTATTTTATGTTTAAAAGTAGTCTTTTTTACTATAAAATAAAACAATGCATCATGGGCTAATATATTAATACGATAAATATATAAAATTCACACTATCAGCAAATCATTAAAGAAAAAGAAAAATGAGGCCGGTTTGACTTTTTTCTAATGTCTGTGTAATCTGACGTCAACCAATCCATGGCCGATTACTCATGGGCAATACAATATGGCAGACTAACGGTATGTCATACATAAAAACATAGTTTTCTAAATTGTTTGCGTTCGTTTTGCATGACGTTGTAACCAAACATCATACTTCATTTTAGTATATCGCGATCTTTTAGTGATTTTTATTTCGTTGAACGTATATCGATTAAATATACTGAATAACCTGTCTGAACATCCATACATATATTTCGGATATTCGGACGTGTTGTTTACTATTGAATAAAATCCATCAGAAATTTAGTAATGCTTATTTATATATCTTTAAATACAATCTTCTATTATTTAATATAATAATCAACAAATTATACATTTCAATCGTATGTTAATAAAAAACATTATCCTTATTAAAATAATATGAATTGGTCAAACAAACCATAAATAAATAAATAACTAAATGATTAATGTATTGATATTAATAATTTATTTAAACTGTTATATTTTTTCAGCGTGCAGTTTCCACTGCAAGGCATCAGTACAACAGTAAGAAGATAGAAAGAACAGAAAAAAGCCACAACATGTGTGATACTGATCTCTTCCAACTTCACAAGACAAGAAAGTTCATAAACAGAAATTTCGCTGTTCATCTGTGTGATTACTATTGTATCTAGTGGATTTATCATGACATTATAAATGTTCAAATTTAAAAAAACAAGTTTCTACAATAAGAATTTTGTATGAGTAAGTTATAAAATGTGAATATTAACCGTGTGTAGCAAACAAAGCAATAATGAAGATACTCCAAGCATATGTTGTCCTTTTGAAAGGTGAAAGTAAACTATTCTATGTTTAAAATGATAATTTAATTAATTGTATCTGTAGCTTTAGAGAACATTGAGCAATTAAATTTAAATATGTTCAATTATGTTGTACTGATTTGTTTGATGGTGTGCATTGCCTGAGCCTATACTGCGTAAAATTATTTCAGTGAAGATTTCAATATAGATATTTAACTTTAGGAATATGCCTATTATTTGTATACAGTTGAAATGGTTGATTTGCAAATACATATAAGTAATACTTCACATCTTGTATACATCTATTGTGAAAGTAAACATGTTCAGTCATAAAAATATATTGTATGCAATAAATTGACAATTGTATTTCACTGACGAACATTTATTGCACTTATGTACATTAGTATTGTGTCATTATTAACCAGAAATATATATGTAGATGTTTTGGTTTAGAAAAGACACAAGAATATATGTGTGAATTAACTGAGTTATTATTTGTTTGATTTGAAATTATAAATCAAATAAAGGTTTAAACAGTGTAATGAAAATTTGTTAATTATATGTATGGCCAAATAATATCACGTATAAGCTGGCATAAGTATTGTACATAAAACGATTTAGTCAATATTTCCAGTCATATCACTGTAATAAGAATGACATGTACAGTTTTTCAGCTATAAGTTTCAAGGTATTTTCATTAATTGTATAGATTAATTGTAATTTCCTTTCTCTGTAAGGCATGCCTTCTTTTCCACCTTCTTAATCATAATACCTAAGGTGTATATGATTGGTTCATTAATACTGGTAATAATGAAACATAAATTAAAAAACACCACTGTGCAGAAGAACGTTTTATTTTATTTTATTTTTAAAATATATAACAGTCAATTTCAAGATCCGTTGAATTGCCAGTACAGTTGGCCAACCATGCACATAAAATGAATCCAGGATTTTCTAAATGAATCAGCAACCTGAAAATAAATACAAAAACAAGAATTATACAGTAAGTTCTACTAGCATCAACTACTTCTAACTATATCTACATTGTTAATGTATTTCCAAATGTAATAATTTTTAAATGGTGATGCAATAAACATTTACTTTTGCTGTAATACTTACTTTAACGCTAACTTAATATACAATAACGTGATTGGTCTTTATAGCATTATTAGAAATCAAATTAACTACCAATACGCATTAACTGCTTACACTGAATTAGTTCCTGAACACTTATCCGAATATCCGAAATAGACATCAAGTTAATTTGGGTGAGCTTTTTAACCAAGCTACCATTTATGCTGAAATGGCAAGCATGCATCTAAAAAGACAAGACAAAGTTTGAATGAAAAGTGGAACGATATTACAACGACATGTAAAGATGCGTAATTTTCAAGCTCGTTTAAAATTGCCTATAGAAAGTAACGTACCTCAGCCATCTTGGTTTAACCGGTGTTACCATAGGAGATTTGGGTGATGCCAGACCTTTACCACGAAGTAAGTAATGATCGGGTACCAGAATAATGTCTGTATGGTCGGTTTGACTTGTTTGTGGCCGGTATGACGTGTTGCCAGTTTAACTTGTGGCCGGTTTGACTGTATAAGAGATTTACTGTTTTCTAACCTATTCAACTTCCGGTCTTTCCAAGAAGGCGGAATAGGAAAACACGTTTATCATGTAAATTTATAAACGAATATCACACTTAAAAAGACGTGACAAGGGTAAATATTGATTGTTACAATGTGTGAATACTATAAAGAATCTAACTAATCAAATAATTAACAAAGACGTGACTGTTACATTATGAAGAATTAACACAAAGCAATCGTGAACTGTACACACGTTTACACTTGAATAACAAAGACAGGCCATTTTTTGAATTTAAGATTTATATACACTACTATATATCGTTGGAAAGGTCTTTCCAAATGCAAATCAATGCACTTTAATTGAAGCCTCTATCATAAAGGGTATAAAAGTTATTGCATTTTGAAGTTGCCATGTATATCAAAAAGGTGAGGCAAAAAAAAAGAACGTCTGAAGTCTATGCACTTAAGGCAATTTTACTGTGACAATCCAAGTGAAAAGTCTATCAAATCATACATCAAAAGAAAGATATTTCAATCAGGAGATCAATGCACTTTAAATGAAGCATTTATCATAAGCGGTCTGAAAGTTATTGCATTTTGAAGTTGCCTTGGTTAGCCAAAAATTGAGGGAAAAATAAGAACGTCTCAAGTCTATGCATATAATGCAATTTTACTGTGACAATCCAAGTGCAAAGCTTCTAATGTTACACATCAACAGAAAGATATTTCAAAAAGGAGAGCAATGTACTTTTAATAAAGTATCAGTCAATGAGGATAACAAAGTAATTGCATGTTTAAGTTTCCATTACTATCATCAAATGTGCCTATAGTTTATCGTATGTATAATTTTCGATGCATCTCAAATACAACATTGAAGCAAAATAAACATGTTGTAATATCATTTAAAACAAAAAAGATCCACTGTAGAAGAATTAATTTAAAATGAGGCTTTAATACTACATAGCTGGAAGTTATCGGAAAAAAAAGTTGTCATGGTAACTAAAAAAAGTTAAATATTGATTATTGATAGGAAATCCATCATTATATCATCAGTTTCCGGCCTACATTGGAAGATGTCTGTATGCCGAAGACCCATACCAACAACATGGAAACAACTTTCTTACTTTGGAAAATTCCGTGGCTTACACATGTCTTCAGAAATAACTCTGTTTACCAGGAGGCCAATGATGGACTGATTACCTTAATATGAATTGTTATTAGAAATTAAAATTGATTATTAAATGTGAGAAGTATGAAGCAAGAAGTATGTTCATTACAAGCTAACCATTCAATCTTTAATTATGGGTCCAAAAAGCAATTGCTATGGTTAATATGTGTCGTTTGTGTTATTTTGCAACTAAGTCTAATGAACAAATCAAATAAACTTGAAACAAAGTTGTATGGACCTTGACATACAGGCTATATTTTAAAAGTGACATGCCGGTTATATTTGAAAAGATAATAAAAGTACAACTTATGTCAGGGATTTTAACTAAAATATCGGTGGTCCATACAACATTATTATGGAACTCCTGAAAAATAACCAAAAGCAAACACAATTAGGCCTAAATTAAAATTCTGTGTTTCCCCATTTATATACATTGTTACTGTTAATTGTAGATGGGATTTGGATAGGAGAACACTGTTATATATTATGAAATTATGTGTTGGTAGGTATTTAAAGGGAAACAAACACAATTTTTATTTAAGCTTCATAGTCAATAAGAAAACTTTGACCAATGTGAACTTCAGTTAGACACAAAACAAATGCACTAGACAAGACACACACGTACATAACAAACGCACAAACATGAATAAAACTGGGGTCACCGCCTTGGAACGGTCAATGCAAAAGAACAACATATATTGAAAATGGGTTCTGTGTGATACAACCTTAATTAATAATGTACCATATAAAAGTCTAAATCTCAAGAAAACATCTGGACAAACCATTTATTTTTATGGTTAAACGAGTTCCATGATTGTATGAAATTTCCAGTTTGTGATGATGAATGCTGCGAACACTTAACTCTAAGTTCTAACAATCATAAAATATAATGATATAATTATTAATTATAGTTCCTAACAAAATAACAAGAACATCTGAAAAAGGTCAAATTTCTAGAGGTCATTATCTCTTCTAATACAGTTTGAATCAACTAAAACAATATTGTTTATTTATTATGTTAATTATTATTAACAACATGCACTTCAAATAATATGAATAATTTGTGTATCCGAAATATAGATTGTCCGAAATATATACGCTCGCAGCTCATCTTTGTGTATCCGAAATATTGAATGTCCGAAATATATACCCTCCCACTTCAACTGCATCGCGGCAAATTGCGGCAAAAGATATTCACAGACATGTGGGCTCAATGTTCTTATAAATGCATCTTCTTTTTAAAAATCATAGTACAATTTATTCCAAAACAGTCTAATTAGCAATACGCAT
The DNA here is from genome assembly GCA_027627225.1 of Congeria kusceri. Lineage (NCBI taxonomy): Eukaryota > Metazoa > Mollusca > Bivalvia > Myida > Dreissenidae > Congeria > Congeria kusceri. The sequence goes on from JAPFQT010000027.1 coordinate 954,800, forward strand.
GATCAAATATGGGTCATTTCTTACCAATTCGCTTGATTTTCTGTCTCGTCGTTTTTCATTACGTCTGCGCTTAAAATGTCGCCAAACATGTGCTTTCTACATAATTGATGACGTTTTACACAAAAAAGCTGTCCAAAAGAAGGTAATTTGTAAAATATAGTACTGGGGTTTTCCCCAAAGTTCAATGTCATCCGCCATTTTTTATGCAAAACTAGGTCAGGTGTCCGGTTCAAAGACAGAAAAAAGGCATTGAAGACCATTGAGTGTGAGAAAACTTCATTGTTTTAGTAAGATAAGATATTATTTAGTTTGACTGAACCAATAAATACAAACATTTCATTTAAAAAGTACATAAAACGAACTCCCAAAAATGTATGTTTACAACGGTGACACAATGGAGGAGCCTCGATTCGGTATCCCATTGACCTTGTTAACTTGAACACAGGTGTCTATTTACAATGTTTATTTACTTTTAATGCGCTGATACAGTAGAGTATGTGTATAAACAGTATATAAACATCGTCACATTTACATGTGTAATTACCTGCACAAAGTTAATGGTAAGGTGAACATTTAAAGAAAAAAATGATTTGTACAGTGCAATGATCTCGGAAACACAAAATCAAGCGTATTTGGACGAATATTTTTTCAAAAGGACGCATGTCAAACCCATGCCAAGAGTCCTTCGGATGCATGCTTTTTGGCTTACTGCATATACCCTGTTACTTAACACATACATGAGTGCCTGCAGTAAACTGGGCAGTAGTCGCGATAAAATCAATATCGGCCCCAGTACACACCGCTGCTGTCAAAGTCTAGTCCTTTAGCTCTGCCCACAGCAGTCCCTTAGCTCCGCACACACCATTCAAGACAGTTACTGTTAATTTTAATTGGTAAATTACATTTGTCACTCATTGCTGTACTTTAATGCATAAGTCAATTAGAATGTGCGAAATCGCCGAAATGTGACAAAAGGCGTCCTCAATTAAGATCAGTTTTTGAACATAGTTGACAACTTAAAACAAACAACATTGTTAAAATGAGTGTAAAACAGCTTCAGCTGATTTTATTAATTTATATTGCCAATCCAGTTATATGAATAACAACTAAATCTCAGTAATACGGTGATTTTTTTGTTTTGACATAAATTTTATACGAAAATCTTGGGCTGAATTTTGACAGGGATATAAAAGCATCAATCAATAATCATACATTAAGGAACTTTCTAGTATATAACACCTATGACAAGACATAAATTAACAATATTGGCCGTAATTTAAGTACACAATTTTGCAATGTCACATATTTTCGCGACCTCTCAAAAATTTTCGTCGCTGATTTTACAGGTCACAAACATTTGTAAAACACATACTTTGGTGTTTAATATCCTTTTTACATTTTTGTGTTGTTAACCTGTTTCACAATTACTCTACTTGACAGTAACTTATGCTTTACTGTAATCACCGCATCATAACATTTTACTAGGCCTACACATTACAAATCAGTCAACAAGTTTAGACCATCAATTGCTAATTGTCCAGAATTTACCTGTTTTAAAGTTTAATATTGGTACAAAAATATTGTTTTATAAGACATGATTAAGTATTATATATTATCATTATAATTACATAACCCAATAAAAATAATATAAAGAATAATAATAATATAAAGAATAATAATAATATATATAATAATAATAATATATATAATAATAATAATTATTATTATTATCATGATTATTATTTTATTTATAACTGTCATATATTGTATAAATGCATAAATTGTAAAAATTTCATTCACTTTCGCGCGTCACATACTTAAATTTTATTTCTTTTCTATTTGGGACTCCTACTTTTTAGGGAGAAGGAGTCCCAGGACTCCTATTTTAAAATCCTAGTGAGATCCTGACAGTGAACATGTCATGAAATAATTAATGCAAGGAAAGAATGGAGGAAGTGGGTCCATGTGCAGAACTGTTCTTGGTCAGTCAGTGTCAGGTAGGCAGGATGATTACTGGAAATACTGTTGGTTGTTGACCCTCTTCATGATTTTAATTATGATAATAAGTTGAGATTTTTTAGCACATGTTGTCCACATGTATAAATGATAACATTCATTATAAATCATGAGGACATATAAACGTGACTTGAAATTGATAGTGTTTATGACAGGTGTTCACTGGCATCACTCAGGCACAAAGAGTGTTGACCTTCTCACAGAAAAGATTGATAGCTTAGACATTTATACATCTGAAATTCTTATTATAATATATACTTGTTTTACTCTTATTCCCTTTGTGGCCACATGATGTCATTGTCAGGGCTTTCGTTAACCTTTAAAACCCTTTATATCAGACAAGTTACCGTGTAGCTCCGCACATAAGGCGGATTTTTGTCGCTCAGAAAAATCTATATTGACCAACTAAAATGCACAATTACTTCCAATATTACTTCCAATGACGTGAACAATCGACCTATCGCCGTAATATACATGTATCCACACTTTAGTGAATGTACATGAGTTCGTTAGAGTATGTTTATTCCCGACCATTAAACGTTTAAAACACAATTTACTCACCGCTTCCGTTGTTGATAATATCCACATTTAGTTTAGTTCCTAAATATAAAGGCATTGTTTTAAATTACTTTCCTTTATATCTCGGGTAAAATTAATAATATATTTTCAAAATTTGAAATCCGATTCAGCGAAAAATCTGACTGACATCACATTTTGTACATCCGAAATATGTAACATGCAGTTTTAGTGTTGGAGTGTCATTAATACATTTTGTTTGTGTATTTCATGTAAATCCTTTGTTTTCTAGAAAAGCGCGCGAAAGTTATGCTGACACAAATGACGTCACGTTCCACGCATGGAAAGCGTGCGTGTATCGACCAAATATATACATGTCATCTGGGAATAAAAACTTCGTAGTGCAAGAACTTTGAAATCTTTTATTTTTTATAAAACTTTCGTAGCGCAAAAACTTTGCGATCTTTTGCATTTGGATAATTATTTTATTGCAGTTTATTAATATACTTTGTAACAGTTAAACAATATTTGCGGACTGTAACTACGTGTATTTTGCTAGGAAGGAAAGCCTGTTTTATTGTTGTACATGATTTGCGATTTGCGATTTCAGTGGTATTTTTAGTATGTAAAGAATATTCTAAAATCGTCTTAATAGTTATAATAATAATAAATAATAATAATAGATCTAATAATAATAATACTAATAATAATAGATCTAATAATAATAATACTAATAATAATAGATCTAATAATAATATTATTAAAAATATAACAATAATAATAATAAGAAAATAAAATGGAATAAATTAAAAATAAAATAAAAATAAGTTAATAAAAAAATAATATTACTAAATTATAAAATAAAAATAATTAATTAAAACAAATAATAATAAAAAGATAGAAAACTAATGGAAACTACACACAAAGCATCGACTCTTGGGGAATTTGATTTTGACTCTTGAAAATTAGACCCCAAGAGTCATTGACTCTTGAAATTCAAAGTCTAATAAAGCCCTGTTGAACTCAAACTTTGCATTGTGAACATTGATACTAGAATTTATCAATTGAATATATCAGACAAGAAATATGTTTGTAGCAGTAGCTGGAAAGTTGTCTGATACAGGTTGATCACCAACAGCTTACAACCAGCCACCAACACTGTCACACACAGGTTGTCAGTGGCAGCCAACTGTACCATTCAGCATCGAACTTAGCTGCCCATAATCAGAATCTGACACAACATTATCTAAATGTAGTCACTCATTGACCATGCAGTGTCCTTATGTTACGTTAAAATCAACTAAACTCTTTGAAGCTTAAGTAGAAACATGTTGTTTTGTATGGCAGACCTCAAAGAACAATCTGAACTCAAATGAACTAACCCTAACACTTTCTGAGATACCAACTACCCGTTTTAATTGGCTTGTAAGTGTCTCTATAAGCTATTTTAATGCTATGAGCTCAAGTAAATATATTGAAACTAAATCATTTCCCTTTGTATTGCAGACCTTGAGGCGAGATAAAAATCTTGACCTGTCCTGTGAGAAGGTGTTGACACTGGTTTTCGCAAAGACTGACCAACAATTTAGAGCCCAAACATGGGGCCATTAGAGACTCCATCAACCAGATGTGAGTGTCCTGCATCATGTTCAAGTGTTTTGGTTCAAAACATGCGGTTGACATGTGAAGTTATTTTAAACTTGTAATACAGAGTGACGTCAATGAAGACTATAAGTTGTTACCCCGGTACTTTCGCCATAGAAACCTGGGATGGTCATGGAATAATTGCTGAATGCATGTAATTTGAAAATATGAACATTAATTCTGTCTGTGAGTTCCATAACATTATGTTAAGCACTGGTACATGCTTTTGAAGTAGTGTGGTAAATGGTTGATTAATAACTAATTACACATGTATTTAACTGAAAGATAGGTATGTTCGATCATATGTCTGTTATTATCCTGACAAAAACTCCTTTGTTTGATAGGAGAATACTTCTCTCTTCGACTACCAGTGGCCTGTTGAGTACTCACAGAATGACAATAAAACTTAGTGAATTTTTTACTAATTCTTATACTTACCAACATACCATCCACATGAGCTTGTTATTTTTCTGTTGTGTATACACAGTTGAAGTATGGAGAACAGATTGGTCAGCCAGGGACTCAAGTACAGTAAGCAGCGGGAATGGAAGTCGAGCCAGATACTGGACCTGTACTAACCTCCCTCCTACCTAGGTGGAAGTGACTGGTTGGGATAGTTGTCAAGTCGAGGATTGCAACTCAAGGTCTTACCAAGGTAAAATGACATTGAAATGAACATATAAACATCCAGTTCCTGCCTCTATGGCATGCCGTTCAAAGATAGGTAGGTAGGTCGTGATTTTATTATTTTTTTTGGTGAATGGTCAATTCTAAAACTGAATAAATATTCAAAACATATCAGTAATATCCTTAAACATTGTTTATGGGTGGATACTATCAAAACAAAACACTTATTTATCCAAAACACATTTAATTATTTAAAAAGGTAAATAAAACAAAAATCAATCTGACAAACCCAATAAAATGTTCTAGGGTGGGGGCATTTTTTTAGGGTAGGTCGGGTTACCTGAAACGTATTTTGTTTACGCCCAACCTGAGGTTAAAGTGCTCAGTTATGAGCTATTGTGGTCAGTCATTGTCTGTCATAAGTTGTTTGTTGTCTGTTGTTGGTTATCAACATTTTGTATTTTGCTTTTAACAAATTCTCTGAAGCCACTGGACAGAAGTTGAAAAAGCTGGGCATGTGTGTTCAGTCCTCACATCGAGGAAGAATCCATTTTTGATATTCTGTGTTGTCAATTTGGGCCAGAAAAAGTATTTTACGACAATTATTCATTGAAATGACATTAGTTAGCATCCCCAGCTAATTTTTTTTATTCCAGATGTATTAATTAAATTATTGTCACATTAAAGTGCAAATGAAAACAAACTCAAAACAGTTTGAATTATTCAAATATCTCTATTACTTCCAAGGTTATGAGGTTTTGAAGTTGTGAAATTTTCGCAAAATTTTGCCACTTTTTTGGCAGGTTTTATTCTGTAGAAGACTGATTTCTCAGAAATTTGTGGCACCGACGCCGCTGATATTTTATTATAAATCCTTATTTGTTTTTGTATTTATTGAAATACCTTCATGAAAATTGGTAACCATGTGTAAATTTACATGCTCTTCATTTCTAAGGTCCATTTTGGTGTATCTGCAAGTGCAAACATTTTTTTCCCATAAAAAGTGTGTCCTCTATAGTTTTTTTTCAATTAAAATGTTAAGTTACGTTGCATTTACATGCCATAATATTGTAATGTCACTCTTCAATTGCTTTCTTGGTGATTAAAATTCATAAATCTTAGTGAACTTATTTAACATTTCAAAGACATTAAACAAACATGTTGTAAAACATAATACTTTTATTACATATACACAATACACACATCAATGGCATAATGCCGATACATTGTTCACTCTCAACTGCTCTAGGACTGTCTGTAAATTGTTGAGCACGGGAATTCACTTCCTCCTTTTGTGGAGAATTTGTAACTGCCTCTTTGGTTGGATTTTCCTGGAACATGTGCGTCTCTGTTGGCGGACCTGGGAAGTTAAGATGATCCGATGCCATCCTGAATTCATCCTGTCGGAGTCAGACTGGCACGTTGCACTTTACAGGGAATAATAATGCACCTGACAAATAATAAAGATACAGTAAGAAATAAAACAATGTAAAGAAAAAAGAAATCAAATAATTTTACAAAATAAAATAAACCTATTCAATAAATTTGTTAAACTTACTATTATTTGCACAAGTATTGGTTATTTGTTTACTGTTGTCATGATTCCTATTCTCGTAACATGACTTTAATACATACATGATACAACCAATATCCTAAACAAATGACATTCTTTACACATACACTTTACAGGTTTGTCGACTTCATAAAATTAAAAAATATTAACAGTATTCTGAATTATTTAATTTGAACGAATTTCGTGCATAACAATAACAATGCGGTAGTGTAGGAGTAAATAATGTGTTTTATAAAACGATGACCGAAATGCTGCCTATCCGAAACTATATGTACAATTGTTTACAAGCATTTTAAGTTTTTAACGTATTTATTTAAAAAACACAAACCTCTTAGTAACATATACCAGCGAAATGGACAAATATATTTTAAACTACACATACTTGAGCGTTTTTCTTGTGCTTATTGGGGCTTATTTACTGAATATAGCGTTCGTTTTTTGCTTATCGACAGAAAATCAAGATGGCGGCCATTGCATCGCCAGAATGTATTTTGCGTTTTTCCTGACCTTTGAACTTTGAACGCAAATGCGGTCGGGTAAACATAAACCGATTTAATCGTAATATATATCAAATTAAAGCTTAGAATGTGTATTTTTAAATGATATAACTTTCATATTAACACCGATTCAGGATCCGACAAATTCATGTAGACTTTGGTCATTTGTAACACGCTTGTTTACAGTCCGATTTTAACGGAAGTTGTATCACCATGAAGGGAAATTCCTCCTCTGATTGGTTAATTTAACTTCATAAATATTCAAATAGATTTACATCACCGCATAACCTGTGGAAAATACCCACCGTCACCAAACCGTGTCCGCGTTGATGGACTCAATAGCGGAGGTGTGAAATCGTCGATAATCCCCATTGTTCAATAATTAAACAATGATAAACAACACTTATCCTTTATGGATTTTCATGAAATAAAAACCATATTAAACAGAATTTAATTGTGATTAATCTGATATATGATTCATTAAAATATGTTAAGTGCAAAGCACCTAATTCATCCGATGAAATATACGACCGTCAGAAAATCAATATCAGTGAATGGATTATTGGATTTTGCTGGGGATGCTACATTAGTAACTTGATCTAATGCTTCAGTCGAGTAAAATTCTGAGTGAGTTGGGCCATGAAATGTACTTGTCTGTGCTTGCTCCCTGTAACGTCTTATATAAACACTTGTACATATCTCTTCATAAAGTACAGGAAAATTCAACCAAATTACACAGAAATTATCATTGGAGACCTACATTTTTATGAAAGGGTTCTTGCTAATGGCACTCTTATCCTTCGGATTAAAATGCCTGGTAGTCAATATTTCAAAATGTGTGTAGTAAGTTTTCCATAGTTCTCTTATTTGTGCATAAAATTGTTTCAAGTGACTGACCTTTTTTGGAACCACCACATGTTTCCAAAACACGTAATAGATTTAAACTATTGTAAGAGTTTAGCCTGTTAGATTTACTTGTCCTTGAAATCTTATCAAAACCAAAAGAAATTTGCGCACAGAAACACTCATTCAGTCAGTCACGACAAATAACTGATGTTTGTCCAGACAAAGTTACTTCCACGCTTAACGTCATATAGGAACGCAAATGAATACGTTTGGAAATGCAAGTGTGATTCCTGTGGATGATACAATGCACTGCCTTCAAAACAAATGTGGTTGAACATTATTTTTCTAATAAATGTCCATATATGTACTGGGTGTTAAGCATCTAATGTATGTTGTATAAAATACGCTCCGTAGAAAAAATGTGTTTCCTATATTATATTTGTTTTGTATAGGTATTTATGGATGGAAAAAAGTACAATGATATATATAGATGTGTTAATGATTCAAGTCTTTACGATTAAAAGTGTATACAAATTTTCTAAAGATATGTACTTCTTAAATTCCATAAAGCGGATGAAAATCCTCGGCCTCAAATTACTATCAGTTTGACAGAGTGAGTTAGTAAAGTTGGTAAATATGTGCATTTGGAGTTGTTTCCCTTAGACTGATTAATAATTTTTAGCTCGGTTATTCACTGAATAGTCAGAGCTAGTCTACTTGCCCGTTCGTTGTCGGTTAAAAAGCATTGCCAGAGCTTCACATTATAATAGTTTGCGTGTATATATTATACAATGTTTCCCTGTGTTAAAGGGGAAGTTATATATATAAAACTTTGCAGTGCAGGGGCAGTTCTTATGATAAGAATTTATGCGTGTAAAATTAATAATATGTGTAATTAATAATAGGTGTAAAAGAACTCAATCATGTGTATAAAACGCGATAATGAAAAATATAATACTAGGATTGTAAAATAAAACTTCTTTAAATATAGCTATACATTAAGATATTAATATTAAATACAGGAATTACCCCTATTGATTGTGACATCAATGCAAAAACAAGTCTGTGTGTTTACTTCTATAGAAGATTTGCATACGGATCATGAACGCTGAAACAGATAGAAAAGGAGCAAATAAAAAAAAACGTTTAAATTCTGTTCAGCCAATTAGCATTAGGCAGCGAGAGAAATTGCACTTTTGCATAATTGAAACAGACTGTTTCTGTTTTAATAATGAACATTATGACAAATAGATTTAAACAAATACCAATTAAAGAATAATTATTACTTCATATTTATTTTATGAACAGTAACATTCTGAATATATACCGAATATCTATCTATACACTTAATAAATATGGTATTAATTATTGTTTCTTTACTTATCTTTTTGTATGTCTTAATATATAAAAAGAGAGAGAAAGTGGGAGAAATCACAGAATTGGTATAAGAATAAAATGATGGAAGCACATAGTGCACTTTATGTATCATCATTTGTTTCTAAACCTGTTATGCAGTGTATGCTTTAAACGCTGAGAGTTTTAATGGGCAAGTAATAATACTTGAAAATAACAATATAGGGTGACATTGTTTGAAGTTATTAGATTAAGTTTTAATGTAAGATGTTTAAATAACTTTCATCTGGAATTATGATCTGGTTGTTTTGTATTATTTTACTTTATTATATACATATAGATAATCTGATTCAAATACTGGTATATTTTCCATATAAAATACAATAGGCCAGATAGAATTTCCATATTTTGCACTGTGTAATATAATTCTGTATTCAATGGCTGGAAAGCATACAACTTTTGCATTGTTGAATATCTATTTCTGTAACATTACGAGCGACATTGGAAAACAACCTGTTCTATTTATAGACATGACGCCGCGATTACATGATGTTTAATCGAGTCGAATGATGTCGATGTATCGGGCATGTATTAATGCGCATTTTTTTACTGTTTTGTTATTGTTTTGTTTGTTTCATAGCATATTTGTGGGGGATTTTTGTAACATAAGGAGACACGGGCTTGTGGAATACAGCGTCACACAATCAACTTGAGCGATACAAGCCACCCTAACACCAAAGTCATTTAATATTCCCATTTTTTTTTGTATATAAATCTTATTGTTGGGTGTTATAAATACATGCTTTGAACTAAAGCTGAACTCTTGTGAACAGGGAATATAACTTTTTGCTCTAACATGAGACCCTGTTTTTTAACTTAAAATTGTTGGGCTATATAGTGACATGTAGCCTACCCCACGGTGACAGTTTACGAGAATTCTAACAAGGCATGTGCTAACATTCATACAAACAAAGAAGGAAATCAAGTATGGGTTCATCTGCAATAACTTAAGGGCAGCACAAGCTACAACAAAAACAGACCAGGCAAAGGTGGGAATATATTTTCCCCATGAAATGTTGGGTCAAAATGCCATGCTCTGCAATCAAATGTGTAGCACTGACATTGAGCTTCCTGCGTTTTTTGTCGAATAACCTACGGACAGAAGTTTCGATGCGTGTTATCAAATCACTTGTGCTACATACTGGTGATTTAATTGCTATGCATCAAAACTTCTGTCGGTGAGTTATTCGACAACAAACGATGAAGTAAATTTATTATTTCTTAAACAAAAGGTTAAAGGTCCAATATACTATAAAACTAAAAACATACATTACATGCTTCTGGTTTTAATAAATGGCTTACTGTTTAGGGCCTTTAAAAAACACAAATAAAACAATATGAAACTAATAAAAAGATCTGACTGGACTGTACAAATATATACAAGTTAATTAAAACTGGGGAGCACATAAAAAGAAGACTTTATCTCATTGGTGATTTTAGGTACTTTGTCTCGTTCGTGCATTAGGTGGGGGAGGGGATTTTAGGCCGGCAGTGGTGGAATGGGTTTTTAATAAAATGTTCATTGTTAGATTGGGGTATGTCGTTTTGGGCATGCAGGCGTAGTGGTGGCGTCAACTTTTGATTTCCAAAAGTCTTTCTATTCTGATGCTGTCAGTGTATTTTTAGAATAATATTATAATAAATGTTGAGAGTAACTTACGTTTAGAAATGCATATTAAGAGAGAAATTTATAACTGAAATAATACTTTGCTGTGCAACCAACTAGTATACATGTATATACAGCATCTTGACGAGTCAGATCGTTGGCACATGCGCATTTCTTATTTTCTAATGTAAAACCAAATGTAGATGTAATGTAGCTATAGGATAAACGGGTCTGTATTGACAGACAACATATAGTTGCATTTTTAGCTTGACTATTCGAAGAATAGGTGAGCTTTCCTACTACCCCCGGCGTCGGCATCGGCGTACGCATCCGCGTCTGAATTTGGTTGAAGTTTTTATTCAAAAGTCTTGTAACTTCAAAACTACATAAGTTATTCACTTGGAACTTGGAATATACCTTTGTCATCAACTCCAGTGTCAGGGGCAACATTCCCCATAACTCTGTTTTGCATTTTGACAGAGTTATGCCCCTGTTTCACATTTTCACATAGATTTTCTTGTTACAGTATATATAAGTTTGGTAACTTCAAAGCTAGATAAGTTATTCACTTGAAACTTCAAACTAACCTTTGTCATCAACTCTGTTATCAGGGGCAACATTACCCATAACTTTGTTTTGTATTTTGACAGAGTTAGCCCACTTTTTACATAGACTTTGTTGTTAAGTTTTTGTTCCAAAAATTTATAAACTGTACAAGGCTTCACTTAAAAGTTTTGTATTTTAACAAATTTATGCCTCTTCCACTATCCAAAATACGTACCAACTTAAATACTTCGAATAGTCGACACGCTGTCCTCTGACAGCTCTTGTTCAGTCAATAAAATAGTTTTTGTCAATATTGACATTTTTGTATGTTATGTAAAACATTCTTGTTAGTGGGTAGTGAGAGACCCAAAATAAATCTGTAAAAATCAGACAGCCCCTCTTTAAATCGGAATAAGAAAACAATTGTTAACTCACTGAAGCATAACCAAAGATCCATTAACACATTTAAAATGAATTGTTCTCGTAACTGTTTGGCACAATGAAACCAGTGCTACTTTGACCCTTTCAGTTGAAAACAATGCAAACAACTTTAGCGGAAATAATATGCCATAAAAACATATTATGGTCCTACAAAAAATAATGAAGTTTGAAAACAAATTAGTAGACTGTGATCTGTCTAAAAACAATGTCAGCATGTTTAAATTGGACAGGATGACTTTTTAGCTCACCTGAGCATAAAGTACTCTGGGGAGAGCTATTATGGTTAGTCACCATCCGTCATCCTTTGCGAGTCGTCCGTCATCAACAATTTACTTCAAACTACTTCTTCTCTGAAAACCTTGGTGGATTTAAACAAATCTTTGCAGGTTTGTGCCTGGGTTGGTCCTTTACCAATTTCCTTCATTTCAAAGGAATATCAGTAAAACTCTGTTTGCCATGGCAAACATTCAAAATAACGTCATGGAAATGCTCCCTCTACCAAATTCCTTTAAATATAGTTTTGATTTGTTAAAAAAAACATTGCTCCCAGGGCCTGGCAAGTGTTCCCTTAGATGGCGATATAAGGCAGCTTTGACAGGCTTCTCCTCAGAAACCACTTGCTGGATTTTACAATAATTTAATAGAAATTTTCCTTGGGAGACCCTCTACCAATTTGCTTCAAATAATAAAATTCAGTTTACGCCTTCATTATCTGCCATTTTGTTCAATATATAAGAAGTCACAAAAACAGACAAACTAAAATTTATTGTTAGCAGGTATGTGTTACATAAACAAATAAAGAAAAACAATTGTGAATTAAATTTCTAAGATAATTTCTGGAGGGGAGAATTGACACATTAGAATTTTGGCTATGAAATTGGAAATTCAGTATTGGACACAGGACTCTTGCCCTCAATCTACTTTTGTGACAACTCAGGGTAGCAACCCTGGGCCACTTTGGTACTCTTGTATTATGTTTGAATGTATTTTTGCTTTGTATTGTTTAATAGGCATGAAAGTGTATCTAATTTCTTTTGTCTGTATTAACTCTGTTCGTTACTGGTTTATTTTATTCTTATCTTGATTGGTGTATATAACCACAGTTGACGAATTTTAGGTGTAAATAATATCATATCTCTGGCTAATAACGCTACACTTTTATGTGAAAACAATTGTCAACATACAAAACCACAATCATAAATCCTTAAACACATTGTTTTCTTAAATAGATCTTTGGTACAAGTGTTGCTTTGACCCTTTCAGCGGAAAACAAAGCGAACAACTTAGGGAGAAATGATACGCCTTTAAAACTTTCTATGGTCCAACGAATTAATATCGAGTTTGAAACCAAATGGGTAAACACATTAATATTTCAAATAGCTTGACAAATGTGATACACCTCCCCAGTGAATTCCTTTGTGCCAAATGGTCATGCCAAGCTAGATAAAAGATTTGTAATACCTTTTGGATTGTTTTGTAAAATGTAAAATACGTATAAGTTATGAATAAATGCATTTGATAAAAAATTTACTGGTTTATAATTGGGTCAAGTTAATGTGTTTTTTTTCTGCTTTCCAGATCAAAAACGACTATTGCTACCTTGTGAATATAAATCAATTTATTGTCACAAACGTATACATAAAATGTACTACTTAAGTCAGGGGTGTGGACATATCAGAATTATTCACTTGTTCACGGACAAGTTCATCTAAAAATCTAAATATGTAATGTACATATGCGCACAAGTATTACTGTATTAAAGTATTGCAAACTAATATAATTGTGTTCCTCGTCATTCTTTAACTAAGTAGTGCCTGGTAAAAATTAATAAATTGTCAGCAGAAACTTATATGTTTAATAAACATCTCAATTTAGACTGTCATTGAAAGTGATGTGACAAAGAGAACGAAGACTTGTTTTTTCGTTTGTTTGATTCTTCACACCCTTTTCCTACTTGTTTGCTGTTTGATTTTATAATCAAAACGCTGACAGCATAGAAAGACTAAAAACGAAACTAAAAGCAAATGAATTGTCACAGTATTTTTACCATAAGGAACATATATTGAAGTAAGTCACCTGTCTGTTATATCATTTCTACAAAACAAATCTCGAAACTCATAATTATACACTCTACTTGAAATAAATTGGTATAAGATGGTATTTGACCTAATTGAAGATGGAGATCCAGGCCACTATCTTTTGCAAATTATAACTTATATAGCACGCGTCTAATTCAATCCTATTTATCTACGACATTCTCTTTTTTAGTAATTCGTGGGAGGCAAATATTGTTTGTGCAAAACATTAAAAAAGCAAACAGAGTTATATGCATACAAGTCAGTCTACAACGAGGAAAAATAGTCGATGAACCATATAAGTTTGAAACAATATTCAGTACTTTTTATCACAAGCGCTATGCTCAGTAAATACCAATTTAATTAAAAATAAGTTACATTAGTTAAATACATTTAAAACTCTCTTTAGAAGCAAAAGGCTTTTCCACAATAGTAACAGTCGATCGAGTGGTTACAATTGCTCAGCTATATGTACTCAGTCAAAACACTATTGTTAAACTTACGCAATATGATGTTTGTTGGTTTGTTTGGATTTTGCGCCGTTTTTAACAATATTTCAGTCTTATTACGCCGGTCAGTTAACCTACTCACACTTTTCCTGGGCAAGCTTAGCTGATCTAAGCGGTTTACCAGTACTAAGTGCACTTACTTATGCCAGTAACTGACAACTGCCCTACATGAATCAGAGGTAGGGGAAGAATGGCCGTAGAAATTATTTCATGACCAATCCCCACACAAGTTATGAGGCCGGGCTAGGGTTCGAACTCACGATCCCCGGATTGACAGTCCAGCGCTCTACCAACTGAGCTAGCCGGGCCCGGTACTATGATGTAATACGCATGTCAACAGTAAACATCACAAACAGGTACACTATCATACCTATGTGGATAGACATAAGATGAATTCACTTGTAGATGCTGACTAAATGGATTATTATTATGCCCCCCTTCGAAGAAGTGGGGGTATCTTGCTTTGCACCTGTCCGTCGGTCGGTCGGTCGGTATTTCACGCGGTTGGATGGTCGGTCTGTCTGTAGACCATTTCGTATCCGCACGATATCTAGAGAACGCTTTGACCTACGATCATGAAAGTTGGTATGCTGGTTACTTGGGAGGTAAGGAAGACGCCTATACATTTTGAGGTCAACAGGTCAAAGGTCAAGGTCACCATTGCTAAAAATAGAAAACGGTTTCCGCTCTATAACTTGAGAACGCATCGAGATATTTTAATGAAACTGTATACATAGATACCTTATATCAAGACCTCGCTTGGAATTGCATATGGGGTGGGTGGGGTCAAGGTCACCATTACTAAAAATAGAAAAACAGTTTCCGCTCAATAACTTGGAAACGCATAGAGATATTCTAATGAAACTTCATAAAAAGATACCTTACATTGAGACCTCGCTTGGGATTGCATATGGGGTAGGTGTGGTCAAGGTCAAGGTCACCATTACTAAAAATAGAAAAACCGTTTCTGCTCAATAACTTGAGAACGCATCAAGATATTTTAATGAAACTTCATACATAGATACCTTATATTGAGACCTCGCTTGGGATTGCATATAGGGTGGGTGGGGTCAAGGTCAATGTCACTGTTTCTAAAAATAGAAAAAACGGTTTCCGCTCAATATCTTGAGAACACATCGAGATATTTTAATGAAACTTCATACATATATACCTTATATCGAGACCTCGCTTGGGATTGCGTATGGGTTGGGTGGGTCAAGGTCACCATTACTAAAAATAGAAAAACGGTTTCCGCTCAATAACTTTAGAATCCATAAAGATATTTTAATGAAACTTCATATGTAGATACCATATATCGAGACTTGGCTTGGGATTGCATATGGGAAGGGTGGGGTTGAAGATCAAGGTCATCATAACTAAAAATAGTAAAACGGTTTCTGCTCAATAATTTGAGAACGCATCGAGATATTTTAATGAAGCTTCATACATATATACCTTATATTGAAGCCTTGCTTGAGATTGCATATGTAGTGGGTGTGGTCAAGGTCAGTGTGACAGTTACTAAAAATAGAAAATGGTTTCCACTTAATAACTTCAGAACGCATCAAGATATTTTAATGAAACTTCATGCATACAGTAGATGTCTTATAATAAGACCTTTCTTGGGATTGCATATGTGGTGGGGGAGGGGTCAAGGTCAAGGTCAATGTTACTATAAATAGAAAAACGCTTTTTGCTCAATAACTTGACAAGCATTAAGATATTTTAATGAAACTTCATACATAGATACCTTATATCGAGACCTCGCTTGGGATTGCATATGTTTTGGGTTGGGTCAAGGTCACTGTTGCTAAAAAATAGAAAAACGGTTTCCATTCAAAAACTTGAGAGCGCATCGAGATATTTTAAAGAAACTTCATACATAGATACCTTATAGTGAGACCTCGCTTGGGATTGCATATTAAAAAAATTTCTTAACAATTGCACATATTCACAACTTGGCTGCAAGTCGGGGGGGCATACATATTTTACAAACATCTCTTGTTAGGGATGGCATCAAATACTGATTTAGGTATTCGATTTTTCGCAAATCCATTCACTCGAATATTCGAATATTCGCATAGAATTGCAGTAACTTTTTTTCTACCTGCTGCCGATTTAAGATTGTTGTTTATTGTGTTTCCTACCGAATACTATTATCGTTGTTGGCTTGTTATAATACACTATTGAAAAGAACATGCTATATTCATGTGCTAAGTAATATTTTATCAAAATAAATAACACCAAATTAGCAGAAACAAGAAATGTCTTTTAAAAAGACAATCGGCGTTGAAATTAATATTGAAATGTCATTTAAAAATTACCTAAACAGACGGCCAAGATGATCGGTTGCCTGACTTCTCAGACCCCAGATTTTTTGGTCCCCACCAATATTAGGAGACTAATTATTGGACCCCAGATTTTTCGGACACTATAAGAAAACTTCTCGGACCCAAAAGTTAATTTGAGATAAATTTATTCATTTGAAAATTCAATAAATTATCATTAATATCTATGCTGTGAATAAACCAGTCATACAGCACCATGTTTCCACCAGTGGTATATGAATAACCAAAATAATTTAGGTTAACATAATTGTTATCTGAATTTGTCAAGCCAATTTAACAAATTAACAATGTAGGAAAATAATTTTGGAAATGAATTAAAATTATTATGTATCCGACGAGTCTATATAGTTATTTATAGTACTGGTAATATACCATTCATGTTAGTTATTTAATATAATAACGATTTGAAGTCAAATAAGCATTTATACTGTGTATCCCAATAAAAAGCAATAGTCAGGGAACATTCAGCGACTTTATTTTTGATAACGCAAACATAAAAATTCATTAGACTATGACAATTTTAAATTATATCAGTAGAAATATGATATATCAAGGGTTCCAGTGTATAATTAGTATTGCAAATTGTGTATTCATGCTACGTGAATAACAATTCGATTCTTCTTTCATAACATTTTATCTATAGAAAATGTAGCATCGTTTTACAGATTAAATAACATCTACTGGAGAAGTTGATAGAAAGATGCAATTATAAATAATTGTTAATAAATCGTAACCACAATTTTAATTCAAATTAACAGTAAGTTTATAAATGTAAATTCCCCATTTATTGACATTTTTAGGTTTGTGATTCTCTGAACGCTATTATTGATGCATGTACGAGTATATTAACACAGCTATACAACTGTTCGTCGCTGTTCTGCGAAATTCGCGTAAGTCGATTTTGGTAACTTTTCAGGAGAGTGAAAGAAAGTAACAATTTTGTTCAAAAGTTGACAGAAGAAAAAATATGTTCACATATTCTTAAATGAACTATACGCTATATTACCAACCTACCACCAACCATTGATAATGTATGGCTTAGCTAATTCTTCACTTACGTGTTTTTCACTTTTATTATTTTTTCTCAACTTTTTTGTACGAGATGTTCCGGAATTTAGATCAGGTCCATTTCTCCTTTTTTGTCCATAATTACTATTACACAAAAATTTTCCGTTACAAAACTACCATTACAAACATAAAAAATTTAAGTTGTTGTCATAAAACAGATACAGTCAGGGTTGCCACTTAACTTGAAAAGTCATGGAAAAATTAGATCGAGGATTGAATACTACCAATAACAATATAGCTATAAATTAACAGTAAATTTAATAACAGCAAACAAAAATAAAACTTTTCTAACAATAAACAATGATCTCTAAGAAATTGAAATCGAATACCCAATGCAACAGCAAATAATTTCAATACGTTTTCATAAAAATGAAATGCTTCTGCATGTAACTGTTTACAGTAATACAAACGTGAAATTTATCAACTTTTAAAATGCTTTTTACAAACTATATATCAAAGCAGGTCATATCAAACAAACGAGTAAATAGATATTATTGACAGTTTTGTATTTAAAACTAAATAAAATCTCAATGAGTGAGGTATACGATACCATTGGACTAAAATCTGATACATTGGAATACTAAACATCAAGTAAGTATTAATTTTTTCTAACTATAAACAGTGAGCACTAAGAAGTAGAGTATCCCTATACCCAAACCAACAACTACAGCAAATAAGTTTGATACGTTCTCATAACAATGAATGCTACTACATGTAACTGTTTACAAACATAAAACTAATAAACTTTATACTGTAGAAGATCATATTCAACAAAAATGTTAACGTAATAATTGGCGATTTATATGGCACTATTGAACAAATAAATAGTATAAAACCGCAATGCGTCTTAAGTTTAAACTCAATACAAATTTGAATCTGATCAGTTTTAAGAAGCATAGACCAAATGTTCAAGATTACACGTCAATTAAATGAGAGTGCAATAAAACATGAATAGTTTTGTTCTATTATAAACCGTCAGGTACACTGCTGCTGAAGCACACTTATTTGCCAATGCAAAAGTTTGTCGTAAAAGCCGTGGTAATCTGTAGGTATAATGGCCTTCAATTGCTGCAAATGAGCAAACTTGGTGTCTTTGATACTAATGGGCCCAGTGCACAGCGATTCCACATGTTCTCTCTCGCTGTCACTGTGGGGCATTTCTGCGCTTCGGGATGTCACAATACGCGTCGGAATATGACAGCTTGTAGTGAATGGTGCCCTCAGGTAAGTACCTTAGGCTTCGTATATCTGTGACAACAGGATCTCCAATCTTGGTTCCTGGACGTATAGTGTCGTAAAAACGCAAACTGTTATAGTCTTTAAAGAATGTGTGGTCCAGGTATATGACCTGGTATGGGTGGTTCGGTCTGGCAGCCTTGATTAGTTCCACATAATTGGCCGGACAGTAAATTGCCCTTCGATGGACAGAACGCTCGATTGTGCTATGGACACTATCCACTTCCATCTGGGTGTGGCCTTTCTCAAGGTATTTTTGCGTTATTGTAACTTTGTGTTTAACTGCGAGTCGCAACAATGTATTTGCCATCGTAGCATTTCAATTTTGATAGCCGCAGCCATCACTGAAGACTATGATTTCTTCCGTCTGTGGTTTACATTTGAGTGTTTCCTCAATGTAGTCGTTTACGCACGAGGCAAAGGAGTTTGCCGTTAAGCCACCCTCACCCTCATGCCAAAAGTAACATTTAACATTCCTGGACGTCATGTCGTAAAGCGTGAAATTGTGGCACGACAATTTTGTTTTGTAATACATTGCGGAGGCTTCTACTTTCGGACACAACAAAACACTCTGGACATCCATGGTGATCACTGTAACTTTCTCATTTTCTTGCGCTATCTTCTTGTCATTTTCCTTTTCGGCTCTTGGTCCATCTTTGCGGAGAATATGAAGGGTGTATTCTTCTTCGCTGACGTTTTTGGTCTCGTAACCAACACACACATCGCATTGATCCTTTTTTGGCCTGAATAAAGACAAGTTCATCTCATCAAATATTTTCTGCAAAGCCTTTCTGCCTATTGCCTTTTGACCTTTTTCAATACAGTGCTCTGTATATACGCGGTGCAAATCTGCAAATGACGTAAAAACTGGTTCTAGATAAACCTTTGTAGACGTTGATCTACAATAATGTGAGGGCATTTTGGGTAACGCCTCCAAGAACTTCATGCCCACATCTACCCCTTCATTGCCCACTCTTATCCTTTCCTGCCTTTGATTTTCTCGTGGAAGCCCGTGATCATTCATAGTTTTCAACCAATCGTAAACCGTGTATTCTCCAATCCCTAAGGTAGACAAGAAGAAATCTTTGCACACGAGATACTTTTCATTATCAACCCTAAAGTAATATCTGTACGTGAAGTTTCGTCTACCGGACTCCCGTTTTCCCCTTACTTCACAACTACTTACTTGACTGGTTACATAGTTATTCTTTTCCCCCCCTTATCCATTCTACTCCAGAAGGCTTTCGAAAACTTCTTGCCGGAATGTGTCGCTGATATCAAAGCATTTTCTAGTAGCCCTGCAACGTTTAGTGCATTTCCGTTCGCTCTGGATTCTTTCACATTTCTCTACGCAGTGAGTCTTCTTTCCATCAACATTCTTAACACCTTTATACGCCTTTCCGACCATTCGTAGTTTCTTGTTCACATTCTTTAGCCATGTGTCGGGGTTGCCCTTTCCTTTCTTTGCCTTCTTTTTTCCACGTTCACTACTTTGCGTCACTGTTTCTGTGGCCACCTCTTCTTCGTGGTCTAATTCCATCTCCGTATCTACTCTACTGATACCGTTTATTTCATTTAATCCTGCGTCATTATGAGCAGGTGTCTGTTTTGTTAGGTTACTGTGGGTGATTTCGCTATTCTGGCTGATTTTTTGCGTATGTGTTTGAGAGGTTCTTTTTATTGGCTTTTGAATTCGTTTTTTTGTAACCTTTTTTCTTGATTTTGAACTAGAGTCACTGCACTCTGATTCAGATGAAACAGGTAAGCTGTTGCGTTTGCGTTCTATTTTCAAATTCCAGACCGGATCCTTTACCGAATCATCGGAATCACACAATACATCACTATCCATATTGACATTCTCAGATCCCAACAGTTCAGGATCTTTTGGAGTGTTGGCAGCGCATTTTTCATCATCGCTGTTATCCGTATCACTCAAAGAACTTTCCTTGCAACGCAAAAGACTATCAACGTTTATCACGGTCTTGCCTTGAATACGATAAGTGGATGTTTCAACGGTAGGTTGTTTTTCTGGCTCACTGGAGACGTTTATGTCAGTACACTTTTTAATGTTATTCATAAGCGCCATCTGCACTATACGTTTTCCACGAGACGTCATAGTGTGCTTTTTTAACAGCCGTTCACGCAGAATGGGTGGAATTTCATTTCAACAAATTCACATGTTCCATTGCGAATTTTCAACGTATATATATCTTGGCGTTGTTTCACTGTAAAGAGAATAATAGGCGTCCTGTAGAAAATTGAACTGTCGACCATTCACATTGTATTGTCCACGTTGTCGATTTTGTACAAGTTTACAAATGTTCACAGGTTTACAACCTGGGTCAGTTTTATTTCGTAACCACTTACTTGACATTTTAAAGTAAATAAGTTACATCGAGTTCAGAAGAAAAGTGACTTAACAGACTGTTCGAGCAAAATATTTCAAACACTTTTGTATGAGCACTTTCGTTCCCACGAGGCAGTAAGGTGTGTAGGTCCACTATTCCAATGGTCCACTGACTGCACTTGATATACCACTGCAACAACAATACATCTAATTAGATAATTATGTTTAGTAAACATTTGAAATATTGAATTGTCCATGCACAATAAATATAACAAAGTTAATGCCTTAATATGTCCGTATAAAACTGAACAACAATGTGATTATGGTTCTCAGACTAGTGCAGTCCATTTTAGGTTAAGTGCATGTATTTTCAATTATATATTAAGCTGGAATTGATAAGAATTGTGATATTTCGAATAAAGAATATGTGCGATTTGCTCGTATAAAGTTCGTCAGCAGTCTATTTCATCATGGGAAAAAATCTCGTATAAGTTTTTTTTTCACTGCTATTGTTGTATTTTGCAGCATTTCCCTTTTTTAGATAAACACGATCAATTAAATTATATCGTATGACTGTTTTGTGTAATATCTTGGAAGATTCAACTATACATCACTATTAAATAACAAGCAAAACTTGTCAACAAAACCAAAACAACGACTACCATACTTGTTTTAACATAAAATAAAACATTTCCTGCAAATAAGATCATGCGGCATCAATATATTGTATCACAAATACATGTTCCAACCAAAAACATATGTTATACTGACCGTTTTATTATAATTTCCCTCTTTTAAACAAGTCCATGTCCATTCGTACGGAAAACAATTTATACGAGGTTTTCGCAGATATAAAAATTGCACCAACGAACGTTCGAGATTTTGTCATATGATCAGTTAACACCTATCCCATTGGCTATTTTCTGCGGTATTTTCGCAGAATATGATATTGATTTTGAACAATAACAAGCGCGAACAAACGTTTTCGAGCCAGATTTGATGTACGAGATTTTCACAGAACAGCGACGTGTTGCTAGCTACGCGTGCTATTTTTAGAATGACACCACTGTTTCTGGAATGTGATGAACTCGCTAGAATCAATGGGCTACATGGAATGGCAACTCTGTGAATGAGATTTATGAATGGCAACATTGCACAATTGCTATTTATAGAGCGTACTGCTTATATAAATGTAGGCTAAACAAAATAGTTATTTTTTACGTGAATGAATATAGCATTCTGTTTATGGCATACAATGAGAAAATACGTTCATAATTAGCCTCAGTTCTAGAGTATATGTCGAGGATATGTTTATAACTTCATTTTAACCGCTTATGTAAACAATTATGTAAATTTGTAATCCCCCAAAGTATGCAACAGTTATTGGTATACATTAAACCATTGTTTGAAGTTTGCATTCCCTAAAATTAGAACATTTGCCCAATTCTATTGGCATTCAATTTCCCCGCTGCATAATTATCGCAAGAAATGTAGGTCAAAAGTGATCTTAGCTACGCCGAAAAAAACACAACAACAAACGTATTTTATCATGTAGGACGTTGTCTCAATCAGGTCACTCAGTACCACTCTCAGTTCCGACATGGCAAACCACTCACTTTCCTTCAGAGCTAGGTATTGGTCCGCTTTCTGTGTTACAGCACTATCGAGCATTATGTCGGACAACACTCGGCGTTGTTCGTTTAGCCTAGACAACATAGCGTGAGTACTGTTCCAACGCGTTGCTACATCCTGAACAAGCTCGTGCTGTGGCAAGTTCAATGACTGCTGTCGCCTCCTCATCTCTGCAGTTAGTGTGGTTGAGTGCTTGAAGTGGCCAAAGCAGCTGATATCACCCCAGTCACAGTTGTCACTCGCACGCTCCATATTAGGTGGTTATCATGAACGCACCACTCAATGCGTTCTGTGAGCCCAAATTCAAAAGCACACTCTCGGAGTCGCACGGCAAGGTTGTCCCCAGTGTTATGCTCAGGCATGGCTCGCGTCATAAGTACGCTGGATTCCATCTTCCAGTCCGTGGTGACATGGTGTTCCGTGACAGTTATATAACTGTCTGTGGCATTCGATGTCCATGTGTCAGTTGTGTTAGTGACACTATGCACGTTCTGCAAACGTTTCTTTTCTTCTACGTACCACTGCGAAATCCGTGCACGAATTGTGTTAAGGCAAGGAATGGTGTAATGTGGGGCCACATACGCCATTATTTCTTTGAAACCCTTCGACTCCACGAAGCTCAAAGGGAGGTAATCCACCACAATCATACTAACAATCTTACTTGTTATCACATCACTTAAACAACCACTAAAACGACTAAAACTACCACTAGTAGTGAACTGTTTCATTGATGGCTGTTTCTCACTAGAGCTCTCTAGTACACTAGGATGCTTAGCAGCGACATGACTCCATAGATTTGTAGTAGACTGTGCATCTGCAAAACCAATTATGCACACATTGCACGTGGCGGTTCTCTTATCCACTGATCGTGTGAAGTATTTCCATACTTCTGACGATGCTGGAGGCATTGTGATGATCGCTTAAGGTGATTCTTAGCTTAGTTTGTAATTAATCCTGTATTAACTTAAGAAATTGAACCAAATACTAATTTACTGATCAACTGCATATTTATATTGGTTGGAGAGTTTTAGTAATTCATTGTTATAATGTCTATACAAACTGCGCTCTCGCTTCTCTTAACTTTTTTTTTGCTAGTCTTTTGAAGCGCCTTAATTGGAAGCCTTATTGACAAATAACAGTTTGTGTGTCATTATGCAATTGTGTATACTGCAATTGCGCAATTGACGCTGATAAAGGCCCCGTTATCAGTTTGACAAGTGACAAGAGGACCGTCTTATCAAACCCGCTTGCACCTACGGTATTGGGTGGCAATTATCAATCTACCAAATGACCAAAAAAAATGTGTGAATATTGGAATGGCATTTTAGCTATTTGAATGCCGATCATTCAATCTAATATTCGAATAGTTTTGACCCTAATTATTATTATTGTTTATTAGTGTTTTAAGTTGGATCTATTTCTTGTCATCTATTCATAGACAGTGGCATCGATAACAGGAAGCCTCACTGCTCAGCCAGCGAAGTGCTGTAATTTATCGATTTACTGACTTATCGTAGCCTGCAGAGTAAAGAAATAGTTCCCTCAAGACTGATTTCTAAATACAACTACTTAATCCTGTAGGCTTGCGCCAACAGTGTAAAAAACGATCCATCGTCAAAAATTGCAGACACACTTTTAGCATTAAAATGCATTGATGAACACTAGCAGCATTCATTGCAAGCTTAATGCCAGGGTAAGAAAATGAAATTACTTCAAAGTGTTTTAAAAGTAATACTACCTGATTCAAGGTCCGAAAAATGAGCCTGCTGAACTTTATACAGTCATAACATAGGCCCGTATTATAGACGTTCCGGGGTGGCGAATTCTCAAAAAAACTTACTTGTCAACGGACAACTTATTATGAAATTTAACTTGTCCGTTAATGAAATCCACTTGTCTGTATATATATGAAAATGCATGTATTGAATGATGTGAAATATTCTGCAATAAATCAAAATGTGTATGTCTTGCTTGATTTTATTATCTGCATAGCGCATACTTTATATTAGTGTTTGATAAATAAAATTAAAGAGTTTTTCTTTGTACTGTTTAATTTTGCAAACAACAAGTACTATTATAGCAACAGTTTTATATCGACATGTATGACACATTCATACACTAAAGTCTTAACTATTATTTAGTTGCATATTTTACTATTGAATTGTGCCAAATTACTAAACACAGTCACATATATAATATTGCATATGCAAGATCTTAAGTTGTAATTTCTCTGACACATTCAGAAACTGCCTCAGTAGTAACAGCATAAACTCTGAGACTAAACTCATCAAGTCCAATATGTGGACCTCTTCGCACTGGGGCTCTGCACTGCTGCTGGTACATTTGGCAGACCTGGGCTTATGAATGAGGTGCCTTCCACCTTTGCTACTGTTCAAAAGTCGGATCGTATGTTGAAAATGCGGAACGCTTTTCAATGCGCTCCGTGTCTTGTGGGCGGCTTTAATCCTTATATAGCACGTTTTGCTCTGCAAATAGCACTGACAATGCAAACGCATGTCAACATCCGGTTTTGCGAAACTGAAATTCTGCTCTTTTTTATATATTCTCCAAGCTGTTTCTCAGGAAATTGGTTGTCCACGGACAACTTGATTGAAAAAATTCAGTTGCCCAGACCTACAAATGTACGACTCGGACAACTCGGACATTCGATTTTACAACCCCTGGACATGTCAGGGTTTTTCATAGGACTTAATTAGAATGTGGTTGACGGACCAGACCATGACAGCCCAGTCCTAACGGTTCAGTAAACTTAAACAGCCGCCATTATGATTGGTTTTAATATTAAATAAAGTGGTTATTGGTGATTATTGCAAATACATTTTTGATGTTTTTATTGATGCAAATACACTTTGGCCACAAGTCGGATATAACACTAACAAACAATGACTCATTAAAATTTATCGAGTTTGCCGTTATGGCCTGGCTCATTGTGTAATTAAACCTTTTGACTAGTCACAAATTTGCAGATACCTGAACCAAATATTCGAGTGTGCAATGATTTTGTTTGCACCATGGAAAGACTTGTTCATATTTATCGAGCTTCTATACATGTTTGCTCATTTTGTTACACCGATATTGTACTTGTCTGCAGACAAGCTGACAGAAAAAATACCTGTGTCGGACAAATTGGGCATAGGATTTCTGTACCCCAGCTTAAGTTCAAATATTTTCACAAAGATATTTAAGAAGACTGGCCATTGTTGTCTCTTCTAAGTAGCAATGTAAACTACTGGCTCTGTATTTAGACAAAAAACATCTTAGGTAAAATATTATCCTTAACTTTACATTCATAATTCGGGCAATTTTTGCAGGTGCTCTATAGTAATCACCCTGTCTGTCTTTCCGTCTGACTGTCTGTCTTGCCTTTCTGTCCGTCTATCCACATTTTTAATGTTTTTCCTATATAACTTAAAGTGTTTAAGCTATTAACTTAAAACTTCATATGTGGATAGATCCCATTGAGGAGAAGTGCAGTGCACAAGAACCGTTACCCTGCTTTTCATAATTCTGGAGTTATTGCCCTTTGTTAATTTTTATGCCCCGGGCATCTTGATGCAGGAGGCATATAGTGATCGTCATGTCCGTCCTTCCATTCGTCATTCCGTATGTGACAAGGTTAAGTAGATTTTACCTTTTCGTCTAGCACTAGCACTGCTTATTACAACACTTTGATACTTACACAGTTGTTGCTTATGACCATTCCCTATCCACCCATATCCCCCATTCTCACTTTGACCTTGACCTAATTTGGACTTAAAATAATGCAAAAAAGCCATTTCTTGATTAACTAGATTTTACTGTTTCGTCTAGCACCAACACCGCTTATTACAACACTTAGATATTTACACAGTTGTTATTTATAACCATTCCCAATCCACACATATTACCCAACCTCACTTTGATCTTGACCTAATTTGCACTTAGAATAATTCAAATGGTCTGTTTCTTGGTTAACTAGATTTTACCATTTTGTCTAGCATCAACATTTTGTCTAGCTACAACACTTAGATACTTACACAGTGTTGCTTTGACCTTGACCTTCACCTAATTTGGAATAAGAAATGGGCTATCCAGCACCAACTGGGGGCATGTGTGTTTATCAAACATATAATCTTGTTTAAATACTGGTACCGGTCGAAAGTCAAGTAAAGTTCTTAGAGGTTAAGCTGTATAATGTATGAATTTAAGAAATTTAGTTGTAGAGCATATTAAATGTCTTGCAACTGACTTTACGGCTTAAATTGGAAATGTGAAATGAATTGTCAAAGCACAGAGGCAAAACCACTATTTACATATTGATGTTTAAAATAGCTCTGGCACAAAGCTCTTCTGATATTTCAGTTGTATATAAAGCAAACAGCTTTAGTGGAAATAATATGCCATGCAATCGTTCTGTGGTCCAACAAACCATAAGGAAGTTTGAAAACACACCAGTAGATGCTTCAAGATTTCAATAGCTCTAGATGAATGTGATCCACCTCCCCGGTGAATTCTTTTGTAATTAATGATCATTCAAAAATAGCCATTCTTTTTTATTATACATTCTGGTGTGTTTGTGAAATATCTGTTTCTTACAAGTAAACCTTCATGATCTAAAGTCCAATGATTTACCGGGGTACTGTGGGATATTTATCGGGGTACTGTGGGATATTTACCGGGGCACTGTGGGATATTTAATAAGACTTGTCACGGTTTATGCCCATTCTGAATAGCAATGTAAACTACTATTTATCAACATTATAAACCTTTTGGATGGCTATATGAATTGCTCAGTGTGCCATTTTCACATCAGATATTACAGATTGCCGGAGACTTATTCATTAGCCCAGTAGTATTGATCTTTTTGAAATAAATCATATTGAATTTCTATTAGTTTCAGATAGACTTCACCAAATATTTATGTCGCAATATTCATGCCAAAATCAATTAAATAACAAATGTATATTATACCAATCATTAAATATTATTGCTTGAAGTACATGAAGTGGGAATACAAGAATTAATTTAATAGTATACACTTGAAGATTTCAGTAGGCATTTCCAAAAATTCTTGAATTACCATAAATTCTCGCATAAAGGACGCCCCCGCATATGACGCACCTAAAAATTGAGATCCTTATTTGTGGGAAAAAAAATCAGCTATTTGAAAGCTTCTAAACATCAAAATCATAAATTTTGCGTCCATTGTTTGTTGACACTGAAAATATTTTTGTCGTGAAAATCGCAATGCGGATACATTACACTAGATGTGTTTTCGCTGTATTGAGAGGTGTTGAAAAGTCTCAATTGTCAACACCTTTAATTACACCATAAGTGCTAATTGTTTGTTTGACAAACACGGTCAGTTTTGCAAGTATCATCAATGACACCATCCTTTTTGTTTGCCGAGCAGTATAAAAGGTGTGAAGTAGTTTGTCAGGTGGTGTTCACACTATGGATCATTAAACCCTGGTTCTAATTTTTAGCTCACCTGAGCACAAAGTGCTCATGGTGAGCTTTTGTGATCGCCTGTCGTCTGGGTGTGCATGCCTGCGTCCGTTGTTAACTTTTCATTCGAACAACATCTCCTAAACCACTTGGCAGATTTTTACCAAACTTAAAAAATCACCTCTGAAACCGCAAGGCCCAGAGGTTTCATATTTGGTATGTAATATCCTATAGTGGTCATCTACAAAGATTGTTCAAATGATGCCCCTGGGGTCAAAACTGGCCACGACCCGGGGGTCACATCATTTATATAGAATATATAGCAAACTGACTTTAAAAATCTTCTCCTCTGAATCCACAAGACCCAGAGGTTTGATATTTGGTATGTAACATCCTATAGTGGTCTTCTACAAAGATTGTTCAAATTATGCCCCTGGGGTCAAAACGGGCCACGCCCCGGGGGTCACATGGTTTATATAGAATATATAGCAAAATGACTTGTAAAATCTTCTCCTCTGAAACCGTAAGGCACAGAGGTTTCATATTTGGTTTGTAACATCCTTTAGTGGTCATTGACAAAGTTTGTTCACATTCTGCTCTTGGGGTCAAAACGGGCCACGCCCGGGGGGTCACATGGTTTATATAGAATATATAGCAAAATGACTTTAACAATCTTCTCAGAAACCGCAAGGATTAGAGGTTTAATATTTGGTATGTATATGTAGTCCTCTACAAATATTGTTCAGATGATGCCCCTGGGGTCAAAACTGGCCACGCCCCGGGTTCACATGATTTATATAGACTTTAATAGCAAAATGACTTTAAAAATCATCTCCTGAAACGGCAAGGCCCATAGCTTTCCTATATGTAGTCTGTAACATTGCATAGTGGTCCTCTCCAAAGATTGTTCAAATTATGCCCCTGGGATAAAAATATGCCACATCTGGCCACACCCCAAGGGGTCACATGGGTTATATAGACTTAAATAGCAGAATGACTGTAAAAAGCTTTACCTGAAACCGCAAGGCCCAGAGGTTTGTTAAGATTGTTCAAATTATGCCCCTGGGATAAAAATATGCCACATCTCGGAGATGTTAATTCTAATTGGGTTACAAGGTCTCGGGTGAGCGTCCTAGGGCCCTCTTGTTTATGTATTAAGTTTTATTGCATATATATTTCGGAAAAATAAGAATTAGGAATATAAAATACACAAAATAAGAATATATATTATATAATACTATATTTTTAATAGATCCCGATATAAAATAGTGCGAAACCTATCGGGTACGAATACTTGCTTATATAATTGTCTTAGTGAAGTCGATCTAGCGTCTATACACAATGGCACCCAAGACACCACAGTTGATATTTATAATAGAAAAACTAGGAGTTTTGCTTATATCCGCATATAAGACACACTGAAAAAAGGCTACGAATTTTGGCTGAAAAAAAGTGCGGCTTATATGCGAGAAATTACGGTACAAGATTTCAGGAAGACACATAATTATGGAATGCATAGTATACTGGAGATAAACAATTACAAATTAACACCTGCAAATTGTAAGGCGTATTTATCCAGAAAACATGTGTAAGACCATAATTGACATATAATATATGTGGAATGGTTTTCTGTAACGGTGCCTAGTGTCGCCTCTGATCTTTGGTCATGTATATGGCTACATGTTTCATGGCCACTAAGTTGAAAGTACTTTATGTAGATATGAGTGGGGGAGCACATCACAGGTCTCCCATAATGCAGCTGCAGCGATGAAGGAAATCATTATACTCTATAAATAATCACAGGCCAGTCATCAAACACCGATGTTGTTAATCAACCCTAGATTGATAAATGGTTCGCAAAACCTCATATTGCGCTGCTGTTTAGGGTCTGGAGCCCCATTAGCATGAGCAGGAGCATAAACTTAGATTGCACTTAAGTAAAATTGTTGTAATGTAATATGCTACAGCATTATGTTGAGGTTATTACTTATGTTTTTATGTCCCCACTTTCGGGGGGGGGGCTATAGATTTGCCCTTTCCGTTCGTCCGTCCATCGAATGTTTGTTGTTTCAGGCGTAACTCGAGAAGTATAACAGCGAGAGTGTTCAAACTTTATAAACATATGTTTGCATGTGCACCTGGGTATCTTGGTACATGTTTAGCTTGACTTTGTGAAGAAAAACAGTTGGCGTCAGCATTCAGGCTAGGTTAAAGTGTCAAGTTTTTCCTGAAAGCTAGTTTCCCAGACAGAGCTTGAGGGATTTCATTTAAACTGAAAACATTTATTTCCCATATTTAAATGATCTTATATGCTAAGTTTGGTAACTCTAGTTAAAAATTGTCAAAATTATGTGCCTTTTTACACTTAGAAATGTTACATATAAGCTATTGAGATATGTATTGAGTTTTTAAAGTTGTTTCTCACAAATGGCTAGAGGGATTTCATTCAAACATACAACACTTATTCCCTATATTAAAATGAACCCATAGTCTAATTATGAAAACTAAAGTTTGAAATTTGTCAAAATTATGGTCCTTTTTACACTTAGACATTTTACATTCCCGTGGGTGGGGTGGCGGAATCAACTTTTGATTTCCATTCTCTTAATTGAGAATGAATATTCATACATAGATATCTGAAAGCAATACTTTACTTGGGATTGCATTTGGGGTGGGCTGGTTGGGGTCAAGGTCACTGTTACTAAAAATAGAAAAAAAAGTTTCTGCTTGACAGCTCGAGAGCAAATGAAAATACTTTACTGAAACTCAGTTTAGAGATACCGTATAGCGAGACATTGCATGAGATTGATGAAACTTTATAGCCTTTATAGCCCAATAATCATGAAACTTGCTCAGAACATTTGTCCCAATTATATCTTGGACAAGTTCTAAACCGGGTCACATGGGGTCAAAAACTAGGTCACCAGACCAAATTGAAGAAAAAGGTTGTGAACATTCTAGAGGCCACATTCTTAGCCGAATCTTCATGAAACTTGCTCTGAACAATTTAGTTCCTTTGCCCTTTAGATGAGCCACCTAGGGCCTTATGGCCCTCGTGTTTAATGTTCATAGTTAATGTGAAAGTGTATCATACAGGATTTGCTCATGCCTCTTCCTGTCTAAATTGTGTTGGTTCTTTGTCCATTTTTCCTCTACTATTACATTGTGGCATACTTTGTTAAAAATGACTGTATTTGATGGTTCAGTTACAGATACCAGAATCAGTAGAAGGTTAAATAAAATAAAACACTTCTCTAAGTATAGAAATAAAGACATTTAGTTGCAAAGCATATCATATCTCTTGCGACTGACCCTAAATTGGAATGTGAAAGCATTTGTTAATGCACAGAAGCACAATCACAGATCTATTAACATATTTCTCTTTAATATATCTTTGGCACGAAGTTACCAGTGCTACTTTGATACAAAATGCAGACAAGTTTAGCTGAAATAATATGCCTTCCAAATTCTATGGTCCAATTATGATATTCGAAAACTAACCAATAGACACTTTAAAATTTTGAAAAGCTCAAAAAATTAGATTCCCCTCCCCAATTAATTCCTTTGTGTCAAATAGCCCTGATCAAATAACCACAAGTTCACTATGTACAAATGAAGTAAAATTTTAAATTTTATTTGGATATTTAAGAATACTAGAATAGGGTTATATCCATTCATCTTAAAAAAAAACAGCAAACTTTGGTATACAAAAATTTCCATTAAGTGCACCTTTAGTTAAAATATTTTCAATAGGATATCGGTACGAGTATTTAAGAAAATATACCAAGGATTATGCCCATGCACGTTGGCATTGTAAACTTCTGATCAACATTATATACCATTTTGAAAAACTTTTTGTGTGATTCACATTTCAGATATTACAGATTGTTAGCAGTAAGACTTGCTCAGGAGCCTATTCTCATGATTCTGCTCTTTTGAAATACAACCTATTGAAATGCCTTAATTACCTTGTACTTCAAGACCTAAACAATTCATGTCCAAACCGATGAAAGCCTTGTTTGAAATCGTTGTAATGGTTGTAATATTGGAACTATTTCAGTAGGCAATTCCAAAATGTCTTGCAGTTCGAAGATTTTAGGAGGAATCTTAATTTCAAGATTCACTGAAGATACGCAATCACAAATGTGGTACTTAAAGCAGCAGTCCATAAATATGTAGTAAAAATTTTGCAGAAATCGTTCCTGGACATCTTACCGATTAAAATACGAAACAAACTAATAGAAATCGCTAAAATAATACCGTTTTTGTATTTTTTTTATGGTTTTGTTTCTGTATTTGATAGCTGGTGATGCCTCTGGAGTAAATCAGCATGTGCATGAGTGTGTATTCTTTCGCACCAAGCGTTTTCGAACCTAGACATTATAAATTGCATTTTGTAAATAATAAACAGTTTTCGGGCCAAAAAAACGCATTTCCGTTCATTAAAACTTATGCCAGTTGAAGATGTATTGAATTATATTCTGAGGACTGCGACTTTAAATCTTAGAAGAAGAAGAAGAACTTTATTCCAAACAGTAAGCATAAGCCCATCCGTTCAAACATTTATAAAACAAAATAATGGACATATAAACACGCATCTTAATCATTGTCAGGCCAACCTTAAAAAAGTGTTCGTTTGCCATTGCCTACCCAAGGTTGCTGGTAACATTTGGTTGGTGGGCAATATATATATATAATTTTTTTTAATTGCAAATTTATGATCCATTCATCGTCAAAATATAGTGGTTAACACAGATGGTGCTTTTGATAATATCATCAAGTGTCTGTTGATATGACGAGAACTTGCTAGCAATCATCTTTAATTAGACTATGAATGCCAACAAACAGTCGGTAGTTTCACAAATTTGATAAAACATGATAAGAATTGCATTTTGATATGACCTATTGAAATGCAAGGACCTAGCTGATACAGTTAATTTGTTAACCCAGTAGAAAACGACCAAAGTGGAAGAAGAGCAAGCTTTTATTTAACCCAAAGAAAATATAGAATATTTGGAATATAAAAAACTGGTTTGATTTAACGAAGAAAAACCTGTTGAGTCGGGACTTTCGTTGGGTAGGTAGGCAATGGGCAAACAAAGTTAATTTTAATGTTGGCCTTACATAAACATATCAAATGACAAATATATGTAAGATTCTTTCGATAAAATTTACATTACTGTATCATGGTATCATGGCGTGACCTGAAAAATGTATGTGCTATTTATATGTATTCATAATTTGGTATTCCCTTTAGTGGTATTGAGATGGAAAAAATATCATAGCAGTTAAAGTTGTTATTTCAGCCATACTGTAGACAATCTATTGAGTATACAGATATTTTGGTTAAAACCATTATGGTCTCAGTTGTGGAGGAAAATCAGTGCGCAATAAAATTCTCTTTTTGGTACAGGACTGCGGTTTATTGTTTAAATAAGAACTGGAAAGTGTAATTATAGCGTAATTATGTTCCATTTGTCATTTCAAATACTTATTTTAAAAAAAACTACAGATTATTTGGAAATGAGAGCTTGTCAACATACCGAAAATAATTGTGTATCCTTAGACTATTGATAGAATATTATAAATACATTTTGTCTGCATTTAGATACCTGAGATATATGAACAGATCGTCTATGATTTATGGCCCAATTATAATTATCTCCGAGGGCTACTGTGATTTAGTATAATCATAATTACATACGAAATTGAAAATACCTTGAATGCTGTCATTGTGCTTTAGTGCTGGGGTTATTTGCTTTGATTCTACGATGGATGCAATCTTCAATGACGAACGTTTCAATACAAAGGCAGATATTTATAAGTGGTCGCTTATTGGTTTGGTATTTGCTCTGTATTCATAATTGTTGGAAAATAAGTGACACAATTTGTAGATTCAATCTGTTAACATTAGAAATTAAGTAATTTTCATGTCAAGTAGCAGTGTTGTCCTTCACTTGCAACAGATTGAATGTAATTTAGTTAACTTTTCTTCAATTTAGCATTAAAATTGTCATTAAAAAAAAAAATGTTTTCCATGTTTTTTTGTGGATAAGCAATTCAGTTATTTAGGGAATGTACTGTCATATCAGGATTTTATTAACCGCATGAACATAGGTTATAGATATGTTTAGGCACATCCTAACACTTGATGGTGTACATAAATAATAATAATAACATCAAAACATCAAAACGGCTTCAGCGTCCGCGTCTGAATTTGGTTAAAGTTTTATTCAAAAGTCTTGTAATTTCAAAACTACACGTTTTATTCACTTGAAACTTGGAACATACCTTTGTCATCAACTTCAGTATCAGGGGCGACATTCCCCATAACTCTGTTTTGTATGGTGACAGTGTTATGTCCCCTTTTCACTAAGATTTTGGTGTTAAAGTTCATGATCAAAAGTTTTGTAACTTCAAAACTACAGAAGTTATTCACTTGAAACTTGGAAAGTACTTTTGTCATCAACGCCAGTGTCAGGGGCAACATTCTCTATAACTCTGTTTTGTATTTTTACAGAGTGATGCCCCTTTTTCACATAGATTTTCTGGTTGAAGTTTATATTCAACAGTTTTGTAACTTCAGAACTATACAAGTTATTCACTTGAAAATTGAACAATATACCTTTGTCATCAACTCCAATAACAGGGGCAACATTCCCTATGACTCAGTTTTGTATTTGGACAGAAATATGCCCATTTTTCACATATATTTTCTGGTTAAAGTTAAATTCAGAAGTTTTTTAACTGCAGAACTACATAAGTTATTCACTTTAAACGTCTTTTAATACCTTTGTCTTCAACTTCAGTGTCAGGGGCAACAGTCCCTATAACTTAGTTTAGTATTTTGCCAGAGTTATGCCCCTTTTTCACATACATTTTCAGGTTAAAGTTTATATTCAAAACTTATTTGTAACTTAGAACTACATAAGTTATTCACTTAAAAATGGGAACATACCTTTGTCATCAACTCCAGTATCAGGGGCAACCTCCCTATAACTCTGTATTGCATTCTGCCAGAGTTATGCCCCTTTTTCACATAGATTTTCTGGTTAAAGTTTATATTCAAAACTCTTATTACTTCAAAACTATGCAAGTTATTTAGTTGAAACTTGGAATAAGTTGATGAAATAATTGCCATAAATCAGTTGTGTATTTCAACAAATGTATGCCCCTTCCACTTCCCAAAATATGTACCAACTGAAATACTTCGAATAGTCGAGTGTTCTTTCCTCTGACAGCTCTTGTTCAGGGAGTTATTGCCCTGTGATCAGAAATTCAACATTTTCTAAGGAAATGTTTGTTTCCACACAAGACCCTAAGAACCAATAACCCAAATTCAATGAAACTTTATATGAAGCTTCTGTACCAAGGTGACATGCGCATATTGTCAGGTCGTTCTGGTGTGATAATTTTTCAGGAAGTTATTGCCCTTTTTATATTAAAAATAATAAATGTTAATGGAATATTTTCATTTCCGCACGAGATCTCGGGAACTAAAAACTTGAATCCAATGATACTTTATACGCTGCATCCCTATCAAGAGGTCATGCTCATAATGTCAGGTCGTTCTGGTCTGATATTTTTTCAGGGAGTAATTGCCCTTTGATTATATATTGGCTGTTTTTGCTTGTCCACACTATAACTTGGCCATGGATGGTGGATCTAAGAATTACTTGACACAGATGTTTGCTTTAATGAGCTGGTGTGTACCCATCATATATCAGGTAACGGTCACACCTAGAAGTCAAAGGGCAAAATTGACACTTTGCTTGTCTGTGCTTCAACTTTAATGGATTTAACAAACTGCCTGGCACAAATGTTATCTGCAGTGAGACAACATGAAGTGCATATAAGCCAGATAAATATGTCAAAGGTCAAGGTCACTCTTAGTGGTCAAAGGTCAAGATCAGCTTTTGCCTTGTCCTGACTATAACTTTGTCATTGATTGAGCTATTTTGCAATTAAATATCACGAATTTTGCCAAAATAAGACGACATCTTACGAGCATGAACTAGATCTGAAGGTCAAAGGTAAGTGTCATACTTAAAGGTCAAAAGTTGAAATTCGACTTTGTTTCTGCTGACTTTTAACTTCTTAAATGGATTTTAAGACTTTAAACGAATGTTAACCTCAACATGACAGTGTGTCTCCATATGAATCAGATTCTTAGATTTAAGATCAAGGCCACATTTTGAGGTCAAAGCAGCATCGGGGTGAATCCATTGTTGATCTTGATGATATTTATAGCTTGGTGTAGGCCAGTATCAAGCCAAATGCCATTGGCAAGTTCCAGCTGTATTGTGAGTGAGGTCCAAATAAATAAATTGTGCTTGTTCTCTGCAACTTTTTATTAATTATAATGAAATACTTAGTACATGTTCCAGTCCAATGATTATTTATTGACTTGTGGTCCCTGCTTTCTAACCAGACGTATTAAAACAGAAATTGTGCCTTGCCCAAGATTAATTCTTTTGTGCATTTCATCCCTTGAGTGTGCCTGTGTCAGTGGATCATTTTACTCTTTTAACACTGGGCAGAATTCCAGTCCAACAATTATTTAATGACTTGTGGACTCATTTGTTAGTGACTTGTGGCCTCCTACTTTCCCACCAGGCGTGTTTTAACAAATAATTTTCAAGCCCAAGATATATTTTGTCTGATGTGTGTGCCTGCATCAGTGTGTCATTTAACACTTTAAAACACTGAGCAGAATTCAAACAAATTACACAGAAATTTGTCTTGGGTAATAGAGAATAAATCCATTTTTGCATACAAGTAAATATTATTTGTCTACATTGCTAGTACGACCCGATGAATAATCTAACATCTTCAAAAACATACAGTAAAGGTTCTGCTCAGTGTCAAGTTTTGAATTTTAGAAAAATTATCAAAGTACAAATTCGCTCCCTGTAGTTGTCTGCCACTAAAAAACAAAACCAACTGCTTGTAGATGGACTTTTCAATTTCACTTGGTACATATAGAGCATTCTTGTTTTACTGTCGCCAGTTATACATGTTATTTCTCTATTAAATGCCATTCATTTGTGAATCCCAATAAACCTAAGCCCTTGCTTGTTTTTGTAGCAATATTTTACCATTTATCGTTTACAAAAAAAAACCAAAAAACACTTTTATTTCGCAATTTGTACAACTTCATTTCTTTCTGGGTATAAAAACCAACGATGAAATTTTTATATCGAATGTTTGTTATTATTGGCCATGATTACTTTGATGAGGTGCACCGATACTAAGTGTTTTATCTAGACCTAATCAGCATGGCACCGTGCCACGTCCCTTTATTGATCCGCCACGCTGGCCTTTTCAAAGGCATTTAGCGCCTCTTTCCCTCTTGTCTATCGACTGTATTGCCCTTTATGAGGACCCTTAGTGATGGCATTTTATGGTATATTATTCAGTGACCAACTGATAAGATCAGTCACTCCAGATACAATAAAACATGATAGTTTTGTTTTAAAAAATGTGAGTAAATTGTCTGCTTTTAACAGCCTCATTTTCATATGCAGTTTCTAACATGTTTTTCTTTCGTCAATATTTATGATACACATGATGGACAGAATGCATATTAATGTAGACTCAGTATGGTCTTTAATCACTAATTATGAAAAAAAATGCATGTGTATTATACAATATTTCTTCCAATCATTTCAATTAGAATGACAATGTTTGTTTTGAACCAAATTTTTCGAAGAAAAATTTGGGTTATTAGATTGGCGGGCGGGTGGGTTTTGGGCGGGCTGAGAGGGTGGCGGCGTCAACTTTTTGTTTCCGCTCTCTAACTCGAAAACAGATTGAGCTATTGTAATGAAACTTTATACATAGATACCTTATATCGAGGCCTCGGTTAGGATTGCATATGGGATGGGTGGGAACAAGGTCGAGGTCACACTAAAAATATATAAACGGTTTCTCCTCAATAACTTGAAAACGCATGGAGATTTTTAATGAAACTTCATACATAGATACCTTATATCGAGACCTGGCTTAGGATTGCATATGGGGTGGGTGGGGTCAAGGTCAGCGCTATTAAAAATAGAAAAATGGTTTTTGCTCAATAACTTGAGAATGCATCGAGATATTTTAATGAAACTTCATACATAGATACCTTATATCGAGACCTCGCTTGGGATTGCATATGGTGTTGGTTGGGTCAAGGTCAAGGTCACCGCTCCTAAAAAAATATAACAATTTCCGCTCAATAACTTGAGAACGCATTGAGATATTTTAATGAAACTTCATACATAGATACCTTATATTGAGACCTTGCTTGGGATTGCATATGGGGTGGGTGGGAACCAGGTCACAGGTCATACATTGATACCTTATATCGAGACCTGGCTTAGGATTGCATATGGAGTGGGTGGGGTCAAGGTCAGCGCTAAAAATAGAAAAACAGTTTCCGCTCAATTACTTGAGAATGCATTGAGATATTTTAATGAAACTTTATACCTAGATACCTTATATATAGACCTTGCTTTGGATTGCATATAGGGTGGGTGGGGTCAGGATCAAGGTCACCGTTACTAAAAAATAAAAATCTTTCTAAAAAAATTGAGAACACATTGAGATATTTTAATGAAACTTTATATGTAGATACCTTATATCTAAACCTCTCTTGTGATTGCATATGGAGTGGGTGGGTCAGGGTCGACATTACTAAAAATAGACAGTTTCCGCTCTGTACCTAGAGAATGAATGGAGATATTTTAATGAACATTTATATGTAGATACCTTATATCTAGACCTCGCTTGCAATTGCATATGGGGTGGGTGGGGTCAATGTCAAAGTCACCATTACTAAAAATAAAGAAATGGTTTCCACTCAGTAATTTTCAAACAAAAATTAGATTATTAATGAAACTTCATATGTAGATATTGAGACCTTGCTTTGGATTGCAAGATCAAGGTCACTATTTCCTAGCCATAGGTTTATGACCTTCACCTTGCACCCAGAATTTTCTTTCATTATTGTTATGGCTTTTATTCATTTCGTTAGAAAAATTTTGTTTTCATGGAATTTCCACGTTTCTTGTCTAAATTTTCTATCTTGAATTAAGCTTTTCATCATTAATCAAAATATTGGCAGCAATGTCATCATCAAATGCAACAACATATAAACCATACAAGTAAAAATACAAATATTTCCTACAATACAAAGTTGAAAAATAATACCAGGGTATAAGTATTTTACAATTAATAAGTAGCTTTCTAAGTTATTGATAAATGGTTTAATTGGGTCATGAGCCAAGTAGAATCATGGACCTATTATATAATCCTTACAATATTCATTTTACTTATTGTCGATGCCAGGTAAGGTGTTTATGTGTGGTGTTTAAATATATATAACTTCATTTTACCATAAATTATTTTTTGGAAAGAGCATATTATCGTGTTTGCTGGTTTTGGCTTTCAAAACAGAACTTAAATTCAGTGATTTTTATTTTCTTCACATAAGAACACTGAATGAGCTATAATCGCAACTATCATATTTTACCAATAAAACATTTGTAAGTTTATAACCACTGTATTTAAGGTGACATATGATATGGCATACCTCTCTAATTGCCCAGATTGTCCATGATAATGCGTCGGGGTTTTAATGTTAAGTTATTATATGGTCATTTAGGTGACTTCTTACAATTTTATTTTATTTACTGGTTCTAATATACAATTTTAATATTTTTGTAGTTTCAATATACAGTAGATTCCATTTAATTGAATATCGGATAATTGAATATTTCGCTTAATTGAATAAAGATTGAAAGCACCAAACCATTTGCATTCATTCCCATTGTAAAAACACGGCCTAATCTGATAGAAAATATGGTGTCACCGGTTAATTGAATAGCCAATTATCAGTTGTAGATGTATAGGCCGCTCGATAATCTCATAATCTCCGAGGATACATATCATATCGCTAGTTTTTACAGCCACGCTTCACTGACCGCCTTTGTTATCATTTCACACCACGAATGTATGCAGCGTCTGTTGAATGTCACGTGACTAATAGGTGTAATCTGCGGGCCAAGTTCAGTGCATACACTGGAGTCTCCGGTTTCAAAACAGGTGTCTGCATTGTTTGTAAACTACATGTACATTTTTTGGTATAATTCCTTATGTATAATTCCTGTATGTTTTATTTAAATTTTATTATTTTTGGTAAACATGCTTATTAAATGCTGTAATTTCTATGTGTACTAAATAAAGCAAATAAATAAAGTAATTCAACGAGTTTAGTTACATGTAATACGAACAAAGCGCAAATACACGTCATACAGCGTATATGCACTTTAGAACGCAATGTAGCCTGTGAGTGATTATCACAAGTGAATTATTTTTTTAATGCACCGTATAATGGATAACAAACAACTATGAACGCTTTTCTGCATGTTTAGTAGCATTCTAAAGTATGAAACACTTCGTTACGCAACAGGTTAGGCAATATATCATCAAAATGGATTAAATAAGACCATAGTTTATCTGATTAACATTGAAATAATTGAAAATATGACTGATTCCGTATATACGAATACTCCGGATATTTGAATATTCGGACGTGACAAATGGGCTATTCAATTAAGCGAAATCTACTGTATTTGCAAAACATTCTGCAAAACACACCAGAACGGGTTTATTGTACTAAGTTATTTGGACGAGTCGATAAGATCCATCGGACGCTATGATATTGAACAGTGCACTAACATTTTCAATAAATACCAGCACAAACGAATGTTATAGCAGTCATTGAATGTTATTCTTGATTGCTAATATACAAAACTGTAGACAGAGTTTTGTTTAGACACAATCTCAATAAACTTTCTGTTTTATTTAAACTTGTGTTGCTATTAACATTTGAATATAATGAGTTGTGCCCAATGTTATGCAATAGCGAACAACTGCAGTGCCTTCAGCGCTTTGATTCTAATCTTGCATTGGTGTATATTTTGTTGATACTGGCTATATTAACTTTTTGAAGTTTTAGTTCGAAGTACTAGTATTGGAATTAGTAGAAATGTAAAGTTAAAATGCTCAAAATATAACCACTGGTTAAGAAAGTCATGGGTAAATCATTTCATATCTCCTGCAAATGACTTTAGGACGTTATATCAGAATGTGAAAGGGAGGAACTTAAAGAGAGACTGTACGATTTTGTAAAAAAATTGTTACATTAAACCATCAATCTATTCTGATGATGTCACTATATTTTTAGAATAATATTATAATAAATGTTCAGAATAACTCATGTTTAGAAATGCATATTAAGAGAGTAATTTAAAACTTAAATAATACTTTTTGTGCAACAAACTATTATACACGTATATACAGTATCTTGAAGAGTCAGATCGTTGGCACATGTGCAGTTCATATTTTCTAATGTAAATCCAAATAGAGCTGTAAGATAAACAGTCTGTATTGACAGAAAATATATAGTTTCATTTTTCAAAAAATAAAATAGTTTTTGATGATATGGACAGTTTTGTATGTTATATGAAACATTCTTGTTAGTGGGTAAAGAAAGAGACCCAAAATAAATATGTAAAAATCAGACAGCCCCTCTTTAAATCGGAATGAGAAAGCAATTGTTAACTCACTGAAGCTTAACCACAGATCTATTAACACATTTAAAATGAATTGTTCTCATAACAGTTTGACACAATGAAACCAGTGCTACTTTGACCCTTTCAGTGGAAAACAATGCCAACAACTTTAGTTGAAATAATATGCCGAAAAACAACAAAGTTTTAAAACAGATAATTGGAATGTGATCCGTCTAAAAACAATGTCAGATTGTTTAAATCGAATTTCCCTTATCATTGGTCAGGATTACTGTTATTATATGTTATTATATTTGACTGTACTGTAGAAGTGGATATTTCTGCGTGTCAAACTTCGCGAATTTAAAAATTAAGACATTTTTGGGGAATATATTGTCATAATATCACGCCTAGGCCAAAAGAAAAAAATTCTGTGTTTTGGGCAACCGGACCCTACCTTACGAAAACTCCCCGATCCTAAAGTTTTTAGCGAAGATTGTTTTCCATGAAATGCCTATTCGTCATATTTTAGATTTGTTTCAACGTATTTTGACCGAAATGTGTCTTTAAAAAAATTAATGAAAACAAATCAATCCCGAACCTAGCTAACTTTTTTGAGACCATTGCCCAAAACACTGAATTAAATTGTTGTGCCCTAGTAGCGATTACTGTGACTGGCACCCGTGTAGTGCAACAAACAACAACTTGACCCACTTAAGATAAACAAGTTACAGTTTGGCATCATCAGCTTATATTG
>JAPFQT010000027.1:1682500-1828899 GCA_027627225.1 Congeria kusceri
TTTTTCCACTGGATTATATAAAGCATGTTTAATATGTTAATATATTTCTATTTGTATTTGTATTTTTAGTTTATATTTTTTTTACAGTTTACATGTTGCATGTAACGTTTAAGGGGTTTATCTACGGTAGATCGACAATTACATTTGCAAACATAAACTTCATTAACAGAGAATTAATATTGAAGCATTGTTAAATATGATGTCCTTGTGTCTATAAACAGTTGACCAATATATTTAATTTCAATATATACTAGGCAAATCTCCCAACGCATATTTATATTTGACCATAAAACCTTATTCATAAATGTATATAAATGAACTTTTCAGACATTACTGCCAATTATCAAATCTTTTCAACATAATAAAGATTGGTAACATTTATCGGTCAGCTAAGGTTTTGCCTAGTATATAATATTTATGGGAAATACCGTCGATACTCGCCTTTAATATTATGTTGACTTTTCAAAATGGTTTATGCTATTAACTTGTGTTAGCACAATTATTTTATTAGCTCGACTATTCGAAGAATAGGTGAGCTACCCTATTACCCCCGGCGTCGGCGTTCACGTCTGAATTGGTTAAAGTTTTTATGCAGAAGTCTTGTAACTTCAAAACTACATAAGTTATTCACTTGAAACTTGGAATATACCTTTGTCATCAAATCCAGTGTCAGGGGCAACATTCCCCATAACTCTGTTTTGTACTTTGACAGAGTTATGCCCCCCTTTTACTTAGATTTTCTGGTTAAAGTTTATATTCCAAAAATTTGTAACTTTAAAACTACATAAGTTATTCACTTGAAACTTGGAATATGCATTTGTCATCAACTCCTGTATGAAGGGCAACATTCTCTATAACTCTGTTTTGTATTTTGACAAAGTGATGTCCCTTTTTCACATAGATTTTCTGGTTCAAGTTTATATTTAACAGTTTTGTAACTTCAATACTACAAAAGCTGTTAACTTGAAACTCGGAACTAACCTTCGTCATGAACTCCAGTATCAACGTGAACATTCTCCATAAATCTATTATATATTTTGACAGAGTTAGCCCACTTTTTACATAGACTTTGTTGTTAAAGTTTTCGTTCCAAACATTTATAAACTATTCAAGGTTTCACTTAAAAGCTGTGTATTTTAACAAATGTATGTCCCTTCTACTATCAAAAATATGTACCAACTGAAATACTTTGAATAGTCGAGCGCGCTGTCCTCTGACAGCTCATGGTGCTTCCGTTATTATTTTTGTCCAGTCGAATATTTATACGATTTTTTGTTTTTATTTGAAACTTAATTTTATATAGTCTAATATTTATAAAATAAAATAATTATTTTATATGATAATTAAAGCTAAAAACTAAGAAACGTTGTGTTTCATTATTATATTTATAATACCCATTATAATAGATATAGAACAAATCACAAAACATTAATTGAGGCGACGACGAGTGCGTATGTTAAGTCATTTGAATCTGTCAATCGAATGGTCTTTAGACCAATTTGTCTTGGGACCGAACTGTCTTAGGATCTAATGATACATTACTTCCGGTAAAATGGCTGAAATGTCAACACAAATTAATACAGTTGCAGTTTATGAAAGGATTTAGCAATTAATTCGGACGTGACCAAGGTAAAGTTTGATTGTTTTCATTTCCATATACAATAATACAACAAATAACATAAATAAACTGTACTGACATATATATTTAATACAGAAAAAATCAAACAAAGTCATCGTCAAACGTTCACTTTATACAGTACATGAAGTGATTAAAACAGGCACTAGGTCTGGGATGCACCTATCAATAGTTTCTCCGGAGGGGTGAGCGGGGGGGGGGGGGGGGGGGGCAGGGGGGCTAACCCATGAGAAATTTACTTTTTTTGGTATAATTCCCCACCCAAGAACCAAGCATTTTTGTCTAATTCCCCACAGTTGGAAATGGTTGGGGGGGGGTCTATATTACCAGGATCTTAAATCCGACATAAGTCCTGGGACCCAGAATTATTTGACGTGTCAAATTCCCACCTGTCTGTAATCTCGTTCAATCTTAAGTCCCTTATATACCCACCCACACAAAAATATTCATAGGTGCAGGACACAGAGCAACTTACTTTAAGATGGCACTGAATAACTTTTTAGGCCCTTGGTAAATATTTATTTT
Source organism: Congeria kusceri (assembly GCA_027627225.1). NCBI lineage: Eukaryota > Metazoa > Mollusca > Bivalvia > Myida > Dreissenidae > Congeria > Congeria kusceri. The sequence goes on from JAPFQT010000027.1 coordinate 1,684,662, forward strand.
AGTAACTGTATATGGGCAACAGATACCAATATATAAATAGATGTCCTTACCCTGGATTGTCTAAATTCTTAGTAATAAGATGTGCAACTAATTTAGTGTTACTTTTTATATAGGACTAAATTCTAACTAGACAATACTGCCCATATAAAAAGTAGCTCACTATTGGCGACCAGAGCCTTCATTACAAGTAACGCTGTACCGTTGCAAATATACAAGTCACAGACCTTACATTGAAAGACCGTTTTCTTGGTGGAATGTTTTGCTAAAGTATGAACGCCTATTGCAGCAATAAAATGTCTGTTTGCTACTTTTACATGCTGAAATAACGTAGTTTGTGGCAGTTAGCATTATTATTCAGGCAAGTTGAAATTTTATGGTCTATGCCCGAATGGGCAAGTCTTTGAAAAAAACTATTGTGAAGACTGATACTATAGTGTGAAGATTGTGTTGTAAAAGATGAATTTGCAGCTTATAAAGCATAAAACTTGAATTCATACTTAAAAATGCTGTTGGAAACTGACATTAAACAAAGTTAAATTGGTATTTACAAAAACATAAAATATGAAAAACTTTTAACATGCATGAAAAATAAAGAAAAACACAACAAAATTCTTATTTATTGGGAGTATTATTCCTTGTGTCTAATAAGGTCATTTAACAGCGTTGTGTACCATGATATAGTTGGATAAGTACACAGCATGCAAACCATATTGGAAGAGTTGATAGGCAATATTATATATTGAGTGCATATAATATGTCATGTTTAATAAATACACTGTTCATACCAGGGTTTCCATAAAACCCGGGTTTTATAGTATTGACTGGCCCTGGCGGGTAATACTGGGAAAAACTGGGTTTTACTGGGCAATAATGGGGAAAAAAGATACTGGACAATTATGTTAACATTATATACTAATAATTAGTTTCTACATATAAACACATATCTAATAACAATTATATACTGTAAGTAACATTGTATATTTTTATGTTATAAAATATTTTAGTTGATGTTATGTTGCAACAAGACCCTCTTGCAGCCCAGTGCTTGTACATTAAATTAATGACAATAGTGTGGTATCATTTATGATACATCCACAATATGTACATCCTCTTAAACAAACACAAACATTGAATGAATTGACAGATGCATGTGCTCAACAAAGAGTTAAACTGGACCCTTGAATAAACATTAGACTAATCTCAAATCTCAATGATTGAGGGGCCAGGCAAAGACCCATGTCAATTAGGGGTCTTTTCCAAACCATAAAAACATGCATTGAATGGCACCTTAAGTGACTGATTCCTGCTGTTAATTGAAATTAAGTAATGAAATTAGAAAATATGAGTGATTTGTCCAGTCGTCCCCGGTATCATCCCCGGTATAATACAATATTATTAAATAATAATGACCGTGCTTGCATTATTATCCATGGAAGGTTTATTGTTAACAAAAAAAGAACAGTTCAGTGCAAGAAATAAAGAAGGATGAATAAATGTAGACATATATCAATATCAAGCGGAATCATTTCACAAACAACATAGAAAATATTTCATGATAAGCGTTGCCATCGACAAATGTATGAATAAACCAGTGGATATGTGCCGCCACTTAAAAAATATTGTAACTATGCATATATTAGATCTGCAAAACTAAACAAGTCATTTTTTAATGACATAAGGTAACTGAGCATTTAGATTTATAAGAACAATTAAAACTGCATATTAAGTGAAGAAAAAATAGTATTGCCCAGTAATGACCAGTATTGCCCACTTTCAAAGTATTGACCAGGGCGGGAAAAACCGGTAAAACCTAGGGGTGGGTGATAGGTGCCAGCCCTGGTTCATACTCATCCATTTAAAGAAATCTTGGACTGCAAGCTTGCAGATCTTCAACTACATGTATCTACAAATTCATCTTCCTTGCTATTCATTTGTAAGGATGTCCAATGCAGTGCCCAACAAATTTTATGCAAAATTCGGTCCATCCAACCTTCCATCCGCCTAGAGGCCCAGATAAGGGGCGTACACGTGTAATTTACGCACAAATAATTGGAAGATATGCAGAGAAAATAAAAAGTTGGGTGTACATTAACACGCATTTTTTTCAGATCTTCGCATACAGGGGTGACTGGAAGACAGAAACAGAGAAAGATGTTTTGACATACCTGCCTATCTGAATGTGCAGTTGATATATTCAGGAGTTAGCAATAAAGTCTTAAAATGTTAAGAATTATTTCTTGTTACATTTTTGTATTCAAATGACTCCATTAAAACTGATTATTTTTACATTGTATACTACTCTGGCCTTCTGCTCATATCGTAATGTATTGTTGGATGTAAATATAGCCCACAAATCCTACATAGAGTGTACAGTTACCCCCACAAATTCTGAAGTGACTGTACATTTACTCCCACATTTTCAAAAATAAGCGTACATTTACACTTATTTTACATTTACATTTAGTTTCCACGCAAGAGAACTAATAACTCAGATGCAATGAAACTTTATATGCAGCATCCATAACAAGAGGACATGCACATAATGTCAGATTCTTCTGGTCTGATTGTTTTTCGTGGAGTTACTGCCCTTTGATTATTAATAGAACATTTAAACATATATTTTTGTTTCCGTGCAGGATCTCCGGAATTAATAATTCAAATTCAATTAAACTTGATATGCAGCATCCTTACCAAGAGGACTTGCGCATATTGTCAGGTCTTTCCAGTCTGATGATTTTTCAGAGAGTTATTGCCCCTTAATATAAGGTAAATAGGATTTGTTAATAGGAAATTTTTGACGCACTACTTCTCAGTAACTAATGACTCATTTTCAATAAACTTGAGCATCTCCATCAGGAGGACATGCGCAAACTTTCAGATTTTCCAGTCTGATTTGATTATAAACATAATATTTTAATCAGAAACTAATTACTTGAATTCAAATAAACTTTATATGCAGCATCCCTGCCAAGAGCACTTGCACATATTGTCAGATCATTCTGGTCTGTTGATTTTTCGTCCATAGTCTATAATTTGTCAATTATGGGCAGGCGATAAAAACTTCTCTTTTCATTAAATCTGAACCAAACTTGCATGGTGCATGGTGCATGTATGACCATACAATCTCAGATAGGTTCAATAATGGGCCAGATCGAACCATTTCTACTAAGTCCAATAGTTTTCATACGATCTTTGCCAAACTTCATAAAAACTTCATTCTAATAATATATCGGCCAAGTTTGATCATCAGCCAAATCAATCCTGAAATTGTTATGACCCTTTTAATTATCTAAAATTGGCCTTTTTAGCTGTTTCCGTACTAAGTCAGATAGTTTTTATCCGATCTTCACCAAACTTGGTGAAAATCTTTGTGGACACAATATCTCGTTCAGGTTCGATAATCAACCAAATTGTCTCAGTAACTGTGGAGTTATAGCCTGTGAATTATCTAAAATTTGTTTTTGTACCTCTTGCCCTCTAAGTCCAGCAGTTTTCATCCGATCTTCACAAAACTTGATGAAAATGTTTAAGGTTATAATATAATATTTTAAGTTCAACGAACCACCAAATTGCCCCAGGAACTGCAGAGTTATGGCCCTTGATTTATCTGAAATTTGCCTTCTTAACACCTTCAGCTCCCTGTGTCCAACAGTTTTCATCAAGTCTTCAACATAATTGATATTTTAAAGATCGCTTTTAACTTAGAGGGGGCATAACAGTTTTACAAATAGCTCTTGTTTCATTACATATCTCAAAAGTTTAAGTGAGGAGTGTACGTAAATCTTTTTTGTACATGGAAGTGTGCCGGGCCAGGCTAACTCAGTTGGTAGAGCTCTGGACTGTTAAACCGTGGGATCGTTAGTTTGAACCCCAGCCCATAGACATAACTTGTTTGGGGATTGGTCATGACATTATTTCTGCGGTCATTCTCCCCCTACCTCATATCCAAGTAGGGCAGTTGTCAGTTACTGGCGTAAGTATGTGCACTTAGTACTGGTAAACCGAATAGATCAGCTAAGCTTGCCCAGGAAAAGTGTGAATAGGTTAACTGACCATTGTGATATGACTGAACGCTGTTAAAACGGCGAACAGTCCAAACAAACAAACCAAACAAACAAACTTACAAGTATATGGTAGTGTGTGATGTATTCTTAGCGTGTACCAAAGGGTAAGTTGCGCTTCGATGCCATTCACTGGCAAATTGGTCCCAGTGTATTTACCATTTGATAATAAGAGCTTTCTTTTCCAGAGAGATGCCTGAAACTCATGCTTTATTTGTCCATGTCGGCTTGGTCAGCCTTGTGCAAGTTCTGCTTGTCAATACATAAAAAAATACATTTTTTTTCTTAAATTTCAGAACCTGTCTTGGTCTTAAGCACCTGAGCAGCTGAGTAACTGTGATTTCCTGCCAAATAAACTGTCTCAAGTGGAACATCGGCTGTGAAATAATTTTCCCCAGCTCAGAATCATTTCTGCTGGACAAGGCCTGTAGCTGCTGCTTGACCGGATTGGTACGGCTTGTGTTTATTTGCCGTACAGCGAGTAGCTCTACATTCAGTACATCTTGCATGTTTATACATTTGTAGAGGACACATGTATCTGTTCGGTCTGTTTGATGTATAGTTTGGTGGTGTTTGTAATTGGAATGTGCACAGGTCCTATGTCAACTCCTTGAATGTGTAGTGCGGCCTATTCAATACAGTTTATTTGTACAAGAGTGCTATCAGAAAAGTGTTTCAAAGGTAAAGCTAGATGCATTTATTACTGCAGTGTGGTTAAAGCATCATTTTAAGGCTGTGTCTGCAGCCATTTGCAATTTCATGCACATACTATTTCACTTGATGCAGCTAGTGACAAAGTGAGAGAGAATATCTGGTTTAAAAGGATTTAATTTGTGAATAACAAGTGATGAAAATTATTGTTTAAAATGGCTATGTTTACAAAAGTGTATATTCATTTAAAGCATATAACATCAGATATTATTGAATTAAAATCACGAAGAAAAATCTAAAAATTTAATGGTAAAAAGGAATGAAGCCCTCACAAGCAACTGGTGAAAGTTCTTTGACAATTTGAGCTATTCTATTGTGGTTTAGTTGCACATACACTGATTTGATGAGAACTCTGGTGTTAAACTGATTTCAATTGATATTTTATTTTATTTTCAGCAACAGAACATGCTGATGCACCTGAAAAATCCAGATCCGACAGTTCCAACAGCATGTCCATGACCTACCAGGTGGGTGTTGTTGCTGTTTTCACTGCGGACTTCTTAATTGCTAATGAGGAGCTATCGAATACAAAGAATAAGAAATCTGCTAATCTTAACACTTAACCCCGAAATTGGTCAGCAATTGGTCATTTAAGGACAACATACAAAATACGCCAAAAACGATAGTGAGTCTAATAGTTTATCTTGTGCTAAATCAATTTTAAAAGAATATACATTATCATACTGCCACGCTTTTGTACCATTTCGACTTATACTATTCCTTTCACCACAACTATTCTCAGTATTATAGCTCTGCAAAATTAACCTGAACTTTTTGAATGAATATATTTGAAAACCATTACGATGAAAATCTTTACATAATTTTACTACTGGAATCGTAAACAGAGTATAAATATACGAAATAATGCTGATAAGAATTCGCGAGTGTCAGGCCAGTTCGTCCTAGCTATACATATGATTCATACTACAACTACTAAAATGACTGCTATTACTGCTTATAATCCTTACTGTGGAATCACTTGAATTTGCGTGGTACAAATTTCGCGCAAATGTGATTCGCGGACATATTCGCATGGTCTTAAATTTGCGCAAACACAATAAAAAAAAAATAGTCAATTGTGATTTGCAACAAAATATGTATCGATTTATCGGTGTAACGCTCTAGTGGGCAGAACGCTAGTAGAAGGTCCTATTATTACAGCTTGTTTACTGCAATAAACATGTGGATCAGTACTGGATTGGGTTATTAATTGATAACAGGGGTCCACGTCTCCACTTATGGATAATAGAGGCCGCATCATTAGATGAGCAAACCATAGATAATTTATATCACACTGTGTGAAACTGACCCGTTTTGTTCATTGAATGCCGACTAAAACATAGGCTCCACATCGGGGCTGCTAATTCTTTACTTGATATGTCAACTTGTGGAAACAAACTGTCAACTTGTCAACACATTACCTGTTTTATACCATTGACTAAATGTTTGATTGTGATGAATACATTTTTTTAAACAGATCTTTCCAATAAACGTTTATTTAAACCTTAAAAAATATTATTGAAATATTCACATCACGACATTCAAATATACCTGCATATGTTTATGAACTTCTACCTACATAAATATGAATGAATGTGTAATCTCCGTGGGTGTTTTTAAATTATAACATGGGGAATATTTGCGATGGTTATTTGCGCACTGGCGGGAGCGCGAAAAACACGTAAACTAGACCGCCGTGAAAATTAGTGATTCCACAGTATTTTACAGCCACACATGCTGTTACAGCTAATGATTCCAGGCTCTTTTAATGATGATTTTGGTGGAGAATTATACAGTAAATTAACTAAACTCCACTTGTAACGATATGGCTTGTAATGATATATGCATATAAAGACACTGACTCCAAGGTCCGGAACCGATCACTATATATTTCATTTGATATTGGTCAGTGTCCCTATAACTGCCTTGTTAAAAGTGGAGAAAGTTTGATATCTATAGAAAGACCGTTGGTTGCTTATGGCAGTATTTATTGACATCACAAGCATTCAAAATGATCATTGAAATGTTATATACAATGTACATGTACACATGCTGCGAGTAGCTCATCTGTGGTCTGGTGGTAAAACATTGGCTTCACAACCCAGGATTCTCATGTTCGAGACCCTAACCTACTAACAGAGTCTTTGACATGAGACATTAACGTGAGGTGCAGTGTTCTAAGTGCTTCTCACCGGGCACTAAAAGACCCAGGGTTGCCTCTGGAATGGGGCGTTTCCTGTATCTCACATTATCCCCCATTATACAATTAACGTGTCTTCTGTAATATGATCGGTGTTGCGTCTCTCACCTGTATTCTGATATGTCCATGCGGTTGTTTGCCTTATTTTGGATGTAAAGATATTCTGGTACAGGGATATATATTCTATGGTCCACTCAATATTGTTCCAAGTGGAGTTTACTGCTTAGAACATTATTATAGAAGCCCTTCCACACTGAGGGACAGCAACGAACCCGATCCTGACACCGAAGCATTCCAAACGATGCCGAAACCATGCACAGACTTTTTGCAGCAAAACATGGTAGCAGCGGACAATGTTCCGCCATAACTGGAGGTAAACGTTTTGAAAACGTTAAATGGCCAATTATTTTGATGTTTTGCGCAATACCGCAATAACAGAACTTTTAGTTGAAATAAGTTAGAATCTTCAAAAAGAACATTTAAAACATTTTTTTTTTATTACACATAAATTTATTTTTTGTTTTTATTGATGTTGTACAGGCAGATTTATATAATGTAATGCATTTTATTGCATACATTTATATTTTCATACGAACAACATTATTATACATCGAATTAAGCAAGGAAAGTGTTGAAGGTTTATACCGGTATTTGAACTCCAGTCCCACAGCTCTGTAGACCACTGCTCTATCCACTGCACCACTCTGGCTTGTGGTTTCATTGGTATTGAAAAGGGATTATATGGATAGAATGAGTGCTAAATATAGCAATCACATGACTTAGACTTGGTTACATGACCATTGTCCAGGTCATGTGATTTTTTTTACTGTTATGTTTGATTGAAAGGATAAATAAATGTTTCGAACAGCTACCAGTAGAAGACTCAATAGCTCAGTTGGTAGAGCAGTGGTCTTGAGAGGCTTGGTGTGTGGGTTCAAATACCGCTCCGACCAAGGGGAGTTTTAACAAACTCCTGGGGGGGTAGGGGGAGTGGCAGAACCTCCACGTTCCAAAGGTTCTACCCCCCCTATCCAGGGTTAGGTAAAAATATACGTTTTAGTACAAAATGAAAAGAAATAAAAACATTTTGCCATTGTCCCTACCACCGCGTTGTAATTTTTTGTGCAAATAAAAACAAACATCAGGAGTCTTTTTATTTTATTTTTATTGATCTTAGGCATTTTTATTATAAAATTGATGACAAATACTTTATACAATGTTTAGGCCAAGGAAAAAAATTCAGTGGATCAGGTTTCACGACAGACCCTACTTGCATCACCTCATCCTTAAAAATGTTTGAAGCGAAAAAAAAAATTGGGGATAAAATTTCACAAAGATAATCATAATGGCGTTCTAAAAAATATAAGCAGTGAAACCTGAACCACAGATTTTTTTCCTTAACAAAAACTATACATTGTATGCTAACCATTATATATTTCCAGAAGTCATTCACTGAGATGTATCGTCACCTGAGTTGCAGCAGTTACTGACCAACAAAGCAAGGCATAGCGTGGGGCAGGATTTCAATGGGAGACGTGAAATGTTATTTAAATTTCTGTTTTCTATGGACCTGATTAAGAGTACTTGTTACAGCATAAAATTGTACTCTGAATATGGTCTAATAAACCAATTAGTTTAAATCCCAATGTTGTATTTTCTTTGTTGTTTTTTTTTTTAGAAAAGGCACATGCTTAGAATTTAGAACCCCAGCCGAAATGTGTTTGGAAGGAAAAGTATGTCACACACAAGACTTTAGGCAAAACCATAATGAGACTGGTTTTAAATACACAGCAGTGTGGAAGTCAGGCTTAAGCTTTTGTCAATATTGAGAAATACATCTAAATTTTGTTATATCTAACTCGTTTATGTCAGAGTGGAAAAAATCTTGGGTTGTTTCTAGCCATGAAGGAAGTCTGTCACACATTGCAAACATCTTTACACGTTTTCTCAAGTTTTAATGACCATGTGTTACTTTTGAATTGAAAATAGATCACGTGTTAACAGTTCAATTCATGTATACATAATTGCTATTTTATGTTACAATTTTTCAAATAATTGAAACTCGATATTTATAAAAATTCTATAATCAGATGTGTCAAATTTCGGATATGCCAAAGTAATAATGAATTCCTGGCAACTTTGAGATAACAAAATTTAGTCGTATTATCGTATCATTGTCAAAAGAAAATGAAGATTTTGTAACACTATCACTGACCAATTAATGTAGGCAGTGAAACAGTTATATTTAAAAAGCATAACATATGAATACAGGCAAAAGTCATGTTTTATGGTGAGGCCCAAAAACAAATAAATTCTGTGTTTCGGGCAACCCGACCCTACCTAGTATAAACTTCCAGACCCTAAAGTTTTAGCTTCAATTGTTTTCCATGTATCCATATTCGTCCAATTTTATGCAATTGTCAATGTCTTATTTTTACCGAAATAGGTCTTTAAAAGTTATTAAAAAAAACAACTTAATCCCAACCCTACCCAACTTTTTTGAAACCGCTGCCCAAAACACGCAATTTATTTTTTTTGGTCTGAGTAAGTAATAAATCCCAATAGGCAAAATTAGATGATTTACATTAAAGCAAGCAAATCTGTTTTCAATGACAATATTGTCAACATGCTAACATTATTTAGAAATAGAATATATTTACAAAAACAGTTTACACTTGTCATGATTTAAAATAATTGTACATGCCAAAAAAGATCGTGTTATAAAAACTGCAGACACAACTACAGCAAGTTTGACATGATGATAACATTGTGAACATGGTTGATGTTATATTTTCGGATTACTTAAAAGTTGCTCTGTTGAATTGTTTTATGTGAAAAATAACAGCCGATTGTTGTGTTTTTTTATTTTATACTCAATGCGGATTCGGTGGCTTTAATTAAGCATCAAATTTTATGTTGAAGAACTTTTCCGATATTATCCGTTGGTTAATAAATGCGTCCTGACAGAGGGACAGACACACTTAAACTGTAGCCCTCCACCTTCAGTAGAGGATAAAAAAAATGAGAATAAAAAAATAGTCAAACTGGTGCATGTAACTAACATTTTAAATTGCTTGTTATTGGCGTCAGTGGAACTTACAAAATCTGTGCAAGTTTAATTCTTTGTAGTGCATGAAAGATCATGCTTTTTCTATAATAAAGCAATACGTTCTGGAAAATTCAAGTATCAGTTGTGCATACAAGAACTGACAACTGACGATGCAGGAAAGGCGGACAACTGATGACGCAGGAAAGGTCCCTTATTCCTAAAGCTCGCAAAGAATGCCATATTTGAGGAGCTTAAATATATACCGAACTTCAACAAAAGCATGGCATTGATATCATAAGCTCAATAAATGTAAATATCAGTAATGCACACATGTATCTTATACATTATACAAAATCTAACTACTCAAACCAAAATATAAGCCGGACATTTTATAGTTTGTTGTCTTTGTGTTAGTTAATTAAATTTCAACCACTATGTCATACAACAAGAATTTATGTATGAGAAAGGCACGTCTGTGTTATGAAAACATTGTATTTTAATAATCAAACATTGTTTATGCTGTACCTAGATCTGCTTCCCCAAAATTGACACACTGTAAGGTTTCTTTTTTGACCGAGTATAAATGCCTGCAATAACATTCAAAGAAGGAAACAACATATTTATGACATAATCAGTAGTGAGTTGCTCAAAATTAACAGACAAGTCAGGTTACAGTCGTTAAAACCTGGATGAAATTATTTATGTAAATATGACATTCAAAGTTTGAATAACAAGTTTAATCTGAAAAACTGAAATAATAAATTCTACTTAAACTGTGCATGCTGTTTGTAATACTAATTATATTTACACTGAAAGTTAACTGGCCATTGAAATTTAAAGCAACTGGGCCAAGAAATTACCAATTATTTTACAGTTGTATTTATTTTATCTTTTTTTTGACTTCATGACATGTGCAGTATTTTTAATAATCAATGCTAATTAGGAACAACGTAATATATGACATCAAATCAATAAACATACACTATACAATAGCAAACCATGATACATTTAACCCCAAAATCTAACAGATCTTTTTGTGTAATGTTGACTGAACTAAACAATTCTCATTTCCTTTCCAATTTTACACAAAAAAGAAATTCTGCATTATTTCAAATTCTGTTTTTATAAAGTCTATTTAGACAATTATTTCTGCATCAACAATTCATGGTTAACTCAGATTAGATGAAGTGACAAGTCACAAACAATGTGGCCCCCACAACACATGTTTGGACACAGACAAAGGGCATGTTACCAACACCAATATTTGCCTCCACAAATTCATTTTCATACATAATCTGTAGCCAAAGAATGACAAAGAGCCATAATTCTTCCAAAATTGGTTGCAGCCAAAATTTCTTCCTTTACGATCACCTGCACATTAAGAAGGTTCTTCAGCTGTGGAAGTTTGAGTGAAATCCGCTCAGCAGTTAACGAGGAGTTGAGAACACACAATTTTGGAACATATGTATGTACGGACAGACAGTTGGACGGACGGATGGACAAGTGCAATACCTAATGCTTCCCAATTTGTAAGGTCGTAAAAACTATATAGATTTCATGCATAAGAAGGATATTAATAAAGCTGTTTAGATTTCTTACATTAGAAGGGTATTCATAAAGCGTTTTAGTGAAAGATTAAGTAAACATCTTTTAAACTGCTATTTTGTTAACAATTCATTACAAATCAATTCCAACAATTTCTGAACAAAACAAACTTTGGTCAGCTTCTATCAACACAAATAAAAAGTTATGTTTTAAAAGAAATATAAGTGCTTATGCATTGTCAAAAAATAATATTAAATGTCTGTTGGCAACATGTTGGGCCTGTTGTCAAGAAAATGGTGACCATGAATTTTGTTCAAAACAATGGCAACCTCCACTCACAAATGAAGAACATCTGGTCCAGACATGCTGTATTATGCCCATATTTGACCAAATTGACCTTTGACCTCTAAGTGTGACCTTCACCTTTGAGCTAGGCACACAGGTCTTGCGTGCAGCAGACGTTTCCACATGGTGATAACACGGTGTTACAAATATTTAAAAATTTGCTGATGAATGATAAAGGTCCGGACAAGCTGTTTTATGCCCATATTTGACATTTGACCTCTAAGAGTGATCTTGACTTTTGAGCTAGGGTCTTGCGTACGACAAGATGTTTCCACATGCTGAACATTTGTGACAAGTATTTTAAAATTTTCTGGTGAATGAAAAAGGTCCGGACAAACTGCCCCTATTTAACATTTGACCTTTAAGGGTGACCACGACCTTTGAGCTAGGAACACAGGTCTTACATGCGACAAGTCGTCTCTACATGGTGAACATTTGTGGCAAGTAATTTTAAAATTCCCCTATAAATAATCAATTAACAGTCTCAACAAGCTGTATTATGCCCATATTTGACCTCTGACAACTAAGTTTGACCTTGACCTTTGAGATATGGACACAGGTCTTGCATGTGACACACCGTCTCTACATCGTGAACATTTGTGGCTAGTGATTTTAAAATTCACTGATAAATGATGAATTGACCTAACAACGAGATTTGATAGACATTGTGTTTAGCCATTCAGAAAGAAAAGACTTATTTGTTTGACAGACATTGTAAAAACATTCGTTTACTGTCAACAGTGTTTGTTGGACTTTATCCTAAGTAGGCGTGTTTATAAATCTCACAACGTATCGTCACTTAACAGTCCAAACAAGATCGCGTGGATCACGCACATACACCAAACCGCCATTCTGACAACTAAGTCGAGCAAGTGGGCTCGACAAAAATGGGATGTTATTTATAAATTTCAAAGGACAAAAATAAGCATTTTAAAAAAAAGGTGCAAATACATACCACTGTTACTGAGTAGGATCAAGAAAACGTGACCATATTGCCTGTAAGTTTTAAATAATTCTGTTAACACGCCCGTTTGTTATGACTCGGGATAGACAAGAAATTATGCTGAGGAGCCTATTCTCAGATAAGAAAATTAACAATTTCCAATATTTTTTCACTTATTCCAAAAATAAAACAACATGACATATATACAGAAGAAAAAGAAAATGACTGGCACTAAAATACACTGGAAATATTGCATAATGAATTAATAATAATCATTTGAAATTGATAAAAGTATAAAGCATTTGTAACAAGAAACATTTAATAAGAGGAATTCTTTGATAGTTTCCTTGAAATTTTTGAAAATGATAATTACTTGCAATGCATTTACAATACATGTCATTGAAAATTGAATCCTCTCGCCGATTGGTCAGAGGAGACTTATGTAATCAAAACACTATTAGCATAGAAAAACTTTTCGCACAAAAAGAAAAGAAATCAAGGGGAATAGAGTGCCAAAATTTTTAACAAAAAAGGAAACATTTGTTTGAATGAAATAGAATTTCTGCAATGCCCTTTTTACACAAGACAAATAAAAAAACTCATTGTTATAATGGCTACTTAATACTCAATAACTTGTTAGATATATAGGTTTGTATGTAAACTACTTAACACTCAATAAATTGTTAGATATATAGGTTTGTATGCAAACTACTTAACACTCAATAACTTGTTAGATATATAGGTGTGTATGTAAACTACTTAATACTCAATAACTTGTTAGATATATAGGTGTGTATGTAAACTACTTAATACTCAATAACTTGTTAGATATATAGGTGTGTATGTAAACTACTTAATACTCAATAACTTGTTAGATATATAGGTTTGTATGTAAACTACTTAATACCCAATAACTTGTTAGATATATAGGTGTGTATGTAAACTCCTTAATACTCAATAACTTGTTAGATATATAGGTTTGTATGTAAACTACTTAATACTCCATAACTTGTTAGATATGTAGGTGTGTATGTAAACTACTTAATACTCAATAACTTGTTAGATATATAGGTTTGTATGTAAACTACTTAATACTCAATAACTTGTTAGATATATAGGTTTGTATGTAAACTACTTAATACTCAATAACTTGTTAGATATATAGGTTTGTATGCAAACTACTTAATGCAAATGCAATGATATGCATAACAAATATTGACTAATCCTGAATGGACCCAAATAGTGATGGAGCATATACATTTGGGGGTATTGATTGTTAAAGCTTCGTAGCCTGCAGAGTAAAAATTAAGTCATGCAATTCAAACTCTATAAATTACGCTACTAAAGACTTGCTGGCTTCTGCCAACTGTCTACAAATATGAAATACTGTGATCAAGTCCCTTTAAGGGAGCAAATTATAGACTTGTGGTACTCCCATTTTTGAGATACATTCTTATTTCTAGATTTACAGGTTATAATATCAATAATGAATATGAAGGTAGACATAAAAACCTAAAACTATAAATCTTTGTTTCCAGCATGTCATACAATGTATCTTTTACATAGTATCATATAATGAATAAATTACATATATCGGTTTATATAGGCATCTTGCAAAAAATATAACATGTAGAAGCACACATACAAACAAGTAACAACATTTTATGAAAGCTACAATTACCAACAAATGTAAGGTAATCAGATAAAAAAATAACTGTCAGTATCTCCAAAGAAAAATGTATCTTAATCATAAAATATGATTGCTTACAAGAAGTTATTTGAAAAAAAAAACAGCACTTATTTACTTTACATAATTTGATATGAATTCCAATTAACTCTTGTCATTTCATTCCACAAAACTACATTAAATTCTATTTATAAGTACTGAACATTCAAATCGAAGTATGATAATAAAGAAGAATTTTGAATATAATAACATTTATACCAATTTTAAGGTTTTAAATTTCAGGAACCTCAAACTCGACCAATATATTTATGGCCACTGTACTCTAACTCTCAACATTCTCTAGTGTTACATGAATTTAATTTGATCTACGCCTCTTTTCAACATCCTTTATTATTACCCTAAGTTTCATTAAGTTACATGAAATACTTGATGAGTAATAATCAACAAAGAAATTGATTAGACCTGGCGACCACAGCATGCCCCAAAAGCAGTGTACACAAAAATAATAAACATTTTAACAGATTGTTTGAATACATAAGTTACACACATACGGACGGATGTACGGACGGATGTATGGATGCCTCCCACTTTGTGGTGGCATAAAAACACAATCAAAGGAATATTTATTAAATGAACATACCATGAACAGATATATTTTTCAACCAAACATATGTCCAGAACAGTTTTAAAACTAACACATAACAAGAAAGAAAATAAACTGAACTCTATGGCCTTCTCAAAGACGTTGCAATATTCCTCGACCCACTGTGACCCACTTGCCTGGACCCTAAGACGCTGTACATGATAGAGCCTGTAAAACAGGAACACAAACGCTCTTAAGATGGAAAAACAAAAACTGGTTTTTGCCAACCTGAGTAACAAGTAAAAACTTTTATGGAAATATTTATTTGATTCAAATCTTGTTATTATTGTATTTTGACATTAAGTTCAATTTAATAAAAAAATTATGAGTTTTGTACATTTGTTTGCCGTGTTGACTCCTGATAAGAAAAATAGTAACAAATGTACTCAGGTCATAATTAATTATGAAACAACAGCTGAAACATGTTTTTAGTTAAAATTAACATTGACTTTGGCTACAAAAAACAACAACATACAATCCTGACTATTGTCTGGATATGACCTACATAAACAGAGAATACATGCTTCGTGCCGGGATGGAGAAAGTTTATTTGGTAAGGCTTAGAAAATAAAAATAGGGCGAGAATTCGCTGTTGGGCAAATGAATGCACCGGTAACACAGGTTACTCACCTTTAATTCCATGGCAATGTTCGTCGTACCAGCTGCGTACTAACGCCAACTGCGCCCGATTAAGCTTTTCTCTGTGGTCCAAATGCGTCGGAGCGTGTAGCTCAAGGAGCCGTCTTTATTGCTCATCCGCAATTTCAGTCAGCTCCTTCGGGACGCATGCCCCTGAACTTGGTGGCGACTGACATGCAGGACAAGCTTCCCTCAACTGCACCCCCTCGATGCAAAGTTCCGCGTACTTGTTCTCCATATTTCTTCATCAATTTCCAAATCAATCCATGGCATCCATCTATTAAAAGACGTACATTTGATATTAATTTTCAAAATCATTCTTTTGTGGCTGTGTACATTTCTGGCAATCGTCACAGCAGATAAAATCTAACTATATTATAATTTATAATACCAGCTAAACAAATTGGTGTACACAATCATATAAATGCATATGCTTTATTATTTAGAAACAAATACTTACAAAACTTACGCAAATTTGATAAATACAAACAAGCAAACTATATTGATTTTAAAATACAACAGCAATTGTACAAATCTACAACATTATATTAGAGTAACATGGCAAAGATTATTAAGAATTAATTATTGAAAGTAATTTAATTCTCTTATTTCAATTACACAAATATCACTAATAAATGGATCGACAACTGTCATTATAACAGTAAACCAATACTGCTTAAAATCTATAAATGTAAGCTATATATATTTCGCAATATACACGCAAATGCATGTCTTCAGAGTTAGCTATCTCAAATATTGTCATTATTATTTATATTAATTAACACAGACACCTACCATGTATTCTATTTATCCTGTTTTCTACTCAATTGCATTTTAAAAGCAGTTTAATTAAAGCTTTAGCTTAAAACTATTATGTTTTATGACGAGCCTCAAACCTTATAACTCGCTAGCATTTATGCGTACTTCCCGAAACAATAGTCCTCCGTTTCTTACCGTCAATCTTCTACAATTTTAAAAATAATCTAATTTGCTGACACCAATAATATTCACGAACAAGAATAAGTATACAGACGCCACTATAAACCAGACATCGATTTTGGAAAGTTGCATTGCGTCACATCTACATCATTCGGTTTTGTTTACACAGTGTACAAACTAGGATGGATGGATTATGTTAATACCATTTAAATCAAAAAGTGTATGGAATATATGCCTGGAATTGAACCGGTTAGAAAATCCCATTTGAATTTCAATTTTCTAGAATGTACTCGGATTGTGGTTGGAGAACATCATGACCAACTTAATAAAGATTTTAGTAATTTATAGATGTATATCTACTTTTTGTTCAGTTTAATAACATTTCAACGAAAATTTATATAAAGGGTTATTTCTTTCTTGAACAGATTGTATCTTTGTTTTTGATTGAAGAAAGTCTATTCAGAAAGAATAACCTGCTTACATCAAGTGTTTTGAAATGGAATGGAAGAAAGATGCTGTTTACAACTATATCGATTATGCCATACATGTGCGGAGACAACTGTAAAACTAGACAACACGACAATTTTATCGATGAAAAACTCCGGTGAGTACAGGTGTATTTAATTTTTTTGCCTAGTCATTTTGGACAAGGTTTCTATTCGTTGGTTTCTATTCGGTGCGTAGGAATACACTACTAACTGGATAAACCTTGCCACTTCCTGTTGACTGGAGATAGGAAAATTTATACGGTCACCCCTTTATTAGGTCAATATTGCTGGTATAAACAGGATTAACACTTTTCATTTTGCATTTCCACTAAGATGCACCACACATCATTAGACTAGCTAACTGTTTTGTACCACTGAGGGGTTCATTCCATGATGGACCTGTAAAGGCTGTCCTGATATTGGGAATGAGATACACAATAATGTGGGTTTGGGTGACATTGAACCAAAGACCTGCTAGTTATAAGAAACATTAATTTCGCTAAAAGAACTGCATTCAAATATGAACTTCAATGAAAGACCGAAAATATTAAAACCATGCATACCTCTGGTGTGGATTTCTGTGTCAGCCAGGGAATGTCTGAGTTGGTCAGATGCCGATACTGCCCACGATTATCGCCAGCTCCATCAAGGTGGCCTACAGATGCACAATGACATAACTTAATACGATAGCAACTAAGAACAAACAAAAAGAAATTCTCTGACCAGACTGATTTTCATTGAATCGCATGATTTTGGAAGTATTGTGTTGTGTAGTTGGTGTTTTTGAACAGGATTTGGAACATTACTGTCATATATAAGTAATAGTATAGTGTAATGTAAATATGTTCATTTAGCAACTGCACAGAGACATGTCTGTAACTAATAACTAGAGGACCAAGATGGCCCTAAGACTCTCACCTGAGTCATAGTGGCTTGTACTATTCAATAGCCTGTTGAGAGATGTTTGAAGTAAATGTTTTTGAGAAAACATTAATACTTACAAGCTGTAATTTTAATATGTTTATTAATAAGAGGGCCCTAAGAGCCCTAGGACGCTCACCTGAGACCTTGTGACCCAATTGGAATTTGCATCCTCAAAGCATGGCTAATTTTTATCCCAGGGGCATAATATGAACAATCTTGAACAAACCACTGGGTCTTGCGGTTTCAAGTAAAGATTTTAAAAGTGACTTTGCTATTTATGTCTAAATAAAGTTTTTTTAAATCAGATTTGTGCAATTTAAGACTGCAAGAATATGTCCGCGATTGCAAGTTTGCGAAATGTATACCCCGCGAATTTAAGTGATTCCACAGAAACTCTAGTAGAAGCATATCATTTATAGTACACACTGATAAGACAATACATTAAAACATGGATGTAGTGTAGGCTAGTTAATTTCTCCTAATTGACATATTGATTTGTTAAAAAACATGATTCCCCTAAATACGTTTGTGGCTCTCAACAGGTGCAAAAGGTTTGCACCTGCCTGAAAAATTACTACACAGAGATATGAACCACTTCCTGGAGTTATCGAGGGTGAAAACCACAGTACATAGGAGTTTACTGATGCTCAAGTTATAGGTGGAAGCTTCTTATAGAAGTATGAACCATTTGGCTGGAACTTCGAGATGTGCTTGAGTTATCTTAGGTACTCGAGTTATCGAGGCTCCAGTTTCGATACATTTTACTGTATTTTAAAATTTTAACTTGCCTCTTCGCTGCTGCAGTTTGTGGCAATATGGAGTTGAGGTATCGACTACTTTACTATCAGTCCGAACGCCTGTGGCACCACCATCTTGTACTGATGCCACTGCACCTGAAAAATAAGAGTCCTGATGATTTACTAATGGCTTACCATTTCAAGATGAACACGTGGCACTTGTAACTATAACTGGTTCTGAAACAGAACAGAGCTTTATTCAGGCAATTATAATTTCTGGCTATTGTGAATTTCTCTGGCTCTATTCCCAGCAATTCAAATAAAATTACATGTTACATGTTTTTAAAGTAACGGTACACACGAAAGTGGCAGTGATTACTACTGATTATAAGCAGTTCAGAACATTCTGTGTTCTCAATGGTACACACTTAAGAGGTGTAAAAATATTCCATAAGATGGCAAACCTTTGTATAACTAGACCTGCCACTGTCATGGCACAAATACCCCCGCAGGCCGTTGTGCCACAATGATACTGATACAACCAACAAGTAGTTTTGAGGTGAACAAATATATTAGTTAAACTGGGGAAAGAAATTGACAAAGCAAAACAACTCCATAAATAATGCAGTTGATGAGTTATAATTCTTGTGCACTGCACCCCACATAACGAATATCTATCCATGTACGAAGTTTGAGGTCAATCTCTTTAGTAGTTTTTAAGAAAATGACTGGACAAGGAAAACTGACAAAAGGGATTCACTCTGTAAATAATGCAGCTAGTTATAAATCTTGTGCATTGCACTCAGCCTAACAACCATATATCCATGTATGAAGTTTGAAGTTAATATCTAAAAGGACAGAAGGAGGGACGTTTGAATGGACGGACAAGCTGATTCCAGTATATACCCCCTTACAACTTTGTTGCATAGGGGGGTATAAATAAGGTTAAACTGAATGTGTAAAATTGTAAATTGCTTTGAAGAAAGCCTTTTTACATCTTAAAAAACAAAAAAATGGAAAAGAAGTATGTAAGGTACAAGTTTGTTAAGCATTGGAAATAACACATAGGTCATGGCGAATGATAGCTGCCCTTAACTGAAATGCTGTAGTATCGGAGGAAATCATACATCTCAGGAAATTCCCATCTAGTTTCATCAAAAGTTTGTACAACTGTAACTAAGTCTTGCCACAGACCCACTGATCACAGTACTCCCACTTGCTCTAATGCCGATTATGCCAATGACTGTCAGCAGCATCTTCAAGGTCGGCAAAAACTCAACCTAGAGAGGCAGAAAACATAACTTTAAATACGGACACAAATCAGAAGGAAAATTGTTGCAGGGACGACTTAATTCTTTGTAAATTAAGTTTAAAGAACTTTTACGTACCTATAATAAAGTCTTTTTTGGAAGAAAATGGGTTTCAGTTTGTATACCATTTAAACAATATTATAAGCAAAGTTTAATTTATTTACTTTAGTAAAAAATGTAAGTATAACAAATAGAGAAAACAAAGGCACTAATATAAAATAGATCGTAATGTTGACAGATCACAGAAGATCTCAAAACTAAACAATTACATACACTTACAGTTTATAAACAAGACTGTACTTATTTTACAATGGAAAATAAAGGGCCTATAATGAACTATTATTGAACATTGATGGGAGTCCAAGGTAAATTGTATTTAAATGAAAACAGCAGAAAAAATATTTTAACTATTGTAAGACGTTCATAGTTTGCTTCTTAAAAAAAATGACCATGTCCCCTCACGACATCCTGAACAGAGGGCTGGGCTGTGCTTTGCAGATGTCCCTGGTGGCCATTGGGAGTTCTGGTAGCAATAACTTTGCATTCAACTTGTAGTGATGAGTAACTGTGCCTGTAATATGAGAGGTGCATTATTGTTTCAGCAGAAACAAATCTTTTATTGCAAAAAATGACATCTTAAAGGAACCTATTTAAAGATTGGCAAATTGATAATTTTCAATTTGTTTGTCACAGATTCCAAAACGAAAAGTACATTGTACATAAAGAAGCGAAATAACACTTCTGACACAGAAATATATTGGAAATATCGTGTCGTTTATAGATAATCACCAAAAGAAATGGATACAAATATGAAGCATTTGTAACACTTTTCTTGGTATTTGGGAAAACATTTGTATCACTAACATGGCATTAAAACATGGTTATGTTTGTTAGTCTCACTGGCCAAGTGGTAAGCGTGACAGATTTTTTATCCGGAAGGTAGTAGGTTCAAGACCTGGAAGAAGCATTTTTTTTTTACTTTATTTGTTTTCTTTATATTTATTTTTTTTTAGTCCGGATGTATTAATGACATTTTTTATAACATGGAAACCTGCGAATAAGTCCCTTTAAAGAAGTAATACTTGGATTTCAATCATATCTGAACTTTATGTAGTTTGAAATTGGTTTTATCAGTACTGATTAGTGAGAATTCTTTGGTATTTAAAAATTATTTGAAATGAATGAGCACATGAAAGGGAACAACTAAATGCCAAATGAACACATTTTGGCCATTCTTAATAAATTGTTGGTTTGGTGTAACCCTACCCAGAACTTAAGTGGTGGATAGTTAGGAAGGGTATTTTAATGGTTTAATTCTTTCAATGTTGTAAATTGAATAAATAGAAATACAGCTATGTGACCGTTGTACCTATGTACTTGCAACACTGATGTTTTATTGATTTATAAATGTGTTAAATTGAAAAACTCTGATGTAGATTTCTCATATTTGTTATTGAAACTGGTTTTCACAAGAAAATTTCAACATATTCAAGGTTATATAAAACTTGTCACTTAAGTTAAATACATGTGAAATATATGTATGCTTTAAGACGAATTAATGTGGCAATCAGTGGTTGTAAACGTTTATTACTAGCATAATTCTAAAGAACATCTATTTAAGACGATTTAAGCATAGACATTAATCACTAAAGAACAATTTACAGACCTTAACTAAGGTAATTAACATCCAACACTTACTCAAAAATTACTTAGAAAACATAATGAAATAATATTCTACACAACCACCATCAGCGTTAATCTCCCGAATGAAGAGAATCAGAGGGCTAAATTCAACTACATTAAACAAAAAGTACTTGAAATGAGCAAAAGGGACACAAACATAACAAAAACAATATTTTGTAACTCTCGCTTACTGAAATTGTTTTGGGGGTAGCAGCCATTTTCATGAGAGGTACGGTTACACCAAACAAACACTTTATTAAGGACAGCCTTGGGTACATTTTTTGTAAACAATACTACAGCTGACAAAATTTATAACCACACAGAAATAGGTCAATCTGTGACAGCCACCTTTTATAGAATACAAATGTGTTTACATAAATACAAGACATCTCTGTCAAAGAATGAAGTCCCGACTTATTTAATGGCTAAATGCAGTGTCAATCAAATATTGCTAATCTGTAAATTACCTTTGCACTGTTACTGTTACAATAAACTCTAACAATATTATATATAAAAATAAGATATCGGTTGTGACATTAGTGGATTGATCGATTGCTGGCCTGCGACTCATCAAACACCCAGTTCTCAGAAATCCTGTGACTGTCGATCTACACCAGCAGATTCTCACTGATGTTGACTCATTGGTCGGAGATGTCCACGAATGCAACCTGACAACAATAGGAATATAAGAACTTCCATTTCAAAAATGCAATTGAACAACAGTTAAAAGCTTTGGGAAAAATCATGCCTTTAAATCTTTAAAAATAATTAGAGGGCTGTAAGGCCCCAGGTCTCTCACCTGAGATCTAAGCAAGTTTCATGTAGCCTCAAGATTGTTCACAAGCTTTTTCTTTAATTGCCCTTGTGACATAGTTTTTGACCCCACTTGACCCAGTTTTGATCTCGACCACGATATCATAACAACAAATGTTCTGAGCAATTTTCATGTTGATTAGGCAAAAAATGTGACTTCTAGTCTGTTCACAAGCTTTTTCTTCAATTCGCCCTAGTGATCTAGTTTTTGAACCCACATGACCCAGTTTTGAACTCGGCAGAGATATCATTGGGAAAAATGTTCTGACCAAGTTTCATGAAGATTGGCCAATAAATGTGGCCTCTAGAGTGTTTACAAGGTAAATATGGACGACGCATGACGGACAAAGGTCATCAAAACAGCTCACCATGAGCACATTGTGCTCAGGTGAGCTAAAAATGTGGCCTCTAGAGTGTTCACAAGCTATTCCTTCAATTTGCCCTAGTGACCTAGTTTGACACCACATGGCAGAGTTTCAAACTGGATATGATTGGAACAAATGTTCTTGTCAAATTTCATAAAGGTTGGGCAATAAATGTGGTCTACAGAGTGTTCACAAGGTAAATGTTGAGCAATATAAGGAAAACTGCCCCACCCCATGACAGCCATGGTTTTAACAAATCAAAATGATTTCAAGGAATTTAGTTGCGTGTACCCAAGGACCATGATTGCAAAATTATTTTGAAATCCAGCATGCGGTTTCTGACAAGAGGATTTAAATAGTTTACTATAACGTTATATTAGGAAACATTTCCTGCACCCTGCCACACAAGTTTTTTCAACATATCAAAATGAGTTGAAAGAATTTGGTAGAGTGTCACCCAAGGACCATTTCTTTGAAATTAATCAGAAATGGTTTCTCACCAGAAGATTTTCAAAGTTTTACATATAGGTATATAAGAAAAACTGCCCCGCCCCTGGTCTGCATGTTTGTTTTTTTTTATGAATCAAAACAATTTAAATAAATTTGGTAGATGATCAACAAAGGACCATTTCTATGAAATTATTTCGAAATCAAGCCCGAGGTTACGGACGGACAAGAAGATTTAAAAAAAATTCAATATAACCATATAAGGAAAACTACCTCGCTCCCTAGTAGCCGTGTTTTTCAACGGAGCGGAACCATTTTAGAACTCAACCAAGACATCATATAAGCAAATGTTCTGAGCAGGTTTCATGTTGATTGGGCCAAAAATGTGGCATCTACAGTGTGTGTTTGTATGTGAAGTACATTTTTATCGAGTGCACCGGGATTCTCTCCCAGATTGCAATCGCCCCAGAAGACTTGTAAGTTGGGTTACGGGGGATAGTGCAAAATACAGGAGACGCCCTGTTCTGAGCAAGCTTCATGAAGATTGGGCAATAAATGTGGTCTATAGAGTGTTCACAAGGTAAATGTTGACGACGAACGAGTCACGATGAACGAGTAACGAAGAACAACAGACAAAAGGCAATCTCAAAAGCTCACCATGAGCATGTTGTTCTCAGGTGTGCTAAACAAAAATAAAGGTAGTACAAATTTGTATTAAAATGTTTCTTAGAGCTCATTCGTATCAACTTAATAATGTCAAGAAGGGAAAACATGCTATGAAGTAATTACAAAGCCTATTTCCAGAAATTGTTCAATAGCCATGGACACAGCAATTCTGAAAAAAAAAGTTTCGTTTGTTTACAGATATTGAGATCGTTAGATTCTGGACAACCGTTCAAACCCAGACCCCAACAGATTGTGTTTGAGACCCAAGAATCTGTGTTTTTCCACCTCACCCACCTGTTATAGATGCTATCGACAAGCATCACATGTTCTCTTGAGTTATTCACCTTTGTTGTATATGATGTAGTGGGGAGTCTGGAACATCAGGCATTCCCAGTAGTGGATCTCCAGGAACATCTTCAAATAAAATACAATGCCAAGTGTAAATAGAGGTCATCTGTACAGTTCAGATCTATTAAAGGTCAATTTGAGTAGATTAAGGTTTATAACAGGTCTGCTATTCTGATCACTTGCAACAGCATTTCATGGTAAAGCTGCCCAAGATGGGGGCATTGGGCGGCTGTGAAAGATCTAGCTCCATTAGGGGCTTCTTCAAGAAACCAATTAGCACCGCCTCATGTTTTTTATCATCAAGAGAGTTTGAAGGAATCTGGGAAATTATTTAGAAATCCAGCCAGCAGTCTTGCGCTAAGATATTCATATGTTGTATTCAACTTGGTAGTGCAAGCAACCAGAGATCTGAGTCAACTACATTGCATGCCCAATTTAAAACTACCATCTAGCTGAGATGTTTGAAATAAAAGTACGGCAATGGCAAAGCCAAGTACTAACCACAACATTCCTCATTTGAGATCTTTTGAGAACTTGCTTGTTTAAAATAACAACCAAATCATAATAGTTCTTTAAAAAAGCTCAAACATTACAGCTAGCCAAAACATTATTCAAAATTTGATTTAAAACCCGTGAGTACTTTTTAAGCCTTACTGCACGCTTTATTTGGGGCAGACAGATGGACACTGCAAACACTTTACATACCCAAGCATGGTGATACGTTACAGTTCAAAGGATCCTTGTTATTCTTCAATAAGGTCATAAATGCAGCTAGTAGTCTCGTAAAATAAGTGGCTAGAACTTTATCCATCATAAGCATTATTGTTATGTGAACCTGATTCATTATGTATGATATACAGTCAATACCCAAAGCCTCGAACTGGCTCGTCTCAAATTTCTCGTTGACTCGAAGTTTCTTCAAGGGACCGATATCTTATTTTTATATATTTATATAATTTATTGCTGTCTGGCTTGATTTTGCACAGGTTTAAATTTTAGGATGGCTTGAAGTGTTTATCACAGTCCCAGATACAGTTTTGACACACATAATTGTTTGGCTCGAACATGCCTCAATCGCAGAGAGACGTAAATAGATGAGATGTAATTGAATAGTGAAAAGTGTTGTGAAAATGCAGTAGTTGATATCACAGCCTTCACAAACTTAAAATAAATAACATTAATAAAATAAAAAAATAAATGTTTAATGCTTGTTAATAACCATTCAAACACCTGAATAATCTTCAACTGGATAATTTAATAATAAGGCAGATGGATTAACGCCTGTACATGTAAAAGTACACATTCTCAAAAACTGTTTAGGTCAAAGTTTTCCTGCCAGTTCCTGGAACTTCGAGCCATCGGGAGTCAACTGTAATCTTAACAGGGATGATGTATTGCTTTTTATTTTCTTCGATATTTTAATGTACCTCGCACTGCTGAACCTTCTGTCCAGACCCTGACAGCATTGCAGTGGCAGGCCGAGAGGGATGTCTGTTGGTTTGCTGGTAACGACATTCACTGAAATAACGCTTTTATGCAAGAAACAGTTCACAAACATTTTTTTTATCGAATTCCAATCCTTTTCTGCTAAAACTGTTAGGATTATAAGAAAAGACACTGAAACAAAACGTTTTCAAAACTACCATATCATCTTTTAAAAGAAGCAATTTTCAACACTGAAGATTGAAATGCATAATCGAGCAAAAGATGCACATAAAACATGAATCAGTGATTTTTAAAGCATCATCATCATCACCATCATCGTCACCATCACCACCATCATCATCATCATTGTCATCATCATCCTAATCATAATAATCATCATCATCATTGTCAACATTAGATGTCTTATCTTTTATCACTGTATTTGTGTGTAATAAAAGAATAATGTTAAATTTGTACATCATTATGGGTGCCTGTGTTTACAGCTTTCTGGTCCAGAAACCACATAAAGAAATTCCAGACCACTGCGTAGGCTGACCGGATGGTTGCTGGCCTGTGGTCACTCCCGAGGTACTTGTGTTCCTAACGGACCAACATGGCATCCAGGGACTGCATGGCATCAGAGTAGCAAGCGAGCGTCAGGAACAGGCCAAACATTTCATCATAATGGTAACTGAAGATAAGCTATCATTGAACAAAATATCTGGTACAGTCGACTCCCTTACCTTGAATTTGCCCAGACCAGCACAAAAACTTCGAGCTAACTAGAAACTATTTTCAGACACCATCTGTTGTTTTGAGTCTGCTTCTCCCAAACCTTCAAACTGAAGAGTATTTAAACATGTAGACCGTTTTGGGTGACTGAGTGAAGACTCTTTTGGCTCAATTAAAATTTTCTTTGCATTGATTTGCAATATTTCCAGACGAGTACATAACAAAATAATATTTATATGATGAACACTATAACTCTGTCTGCTTTTAACTAGAATTGCCTGCCGTATTTCTACAGATCTAATCTGCAATGAAGTTTTTCTACAAGCCTTGTGGTAGATTTAGGGAATTAATTTCGGACAGAACATAATAATTTTATATGAATGTGTGAAGGTTTTGAAGCCAAATATTTTTTGTTTTCCAATGGACACTTGACTTGTCATATTATCAATTAGCGACTTGACGGGACTACGCTATAAACAAACAATTTAAGGGAGGAAAAATGACACCGGGACCAGTACAGACGCGTAGAGCCATCAGAAACAGCACGACTTGAAAATTTGAGCCAAACAATTGAAAGTTTATATTAATATATATTGCGAACAAATTGGTACTTCAAAGAAATTTCGAGCCAAATGGCAAGTTTTGAGTAAGAAGGATTTGAGTGAAATCACTGTATTTAGCAAGTTCATATATGTTTCATTGCTATTGTTTAAGTTCTTTTGATAGTAAATTCCTTTAAGTCAATTCATTTAAGTCAATTCATTTAAGTCTAGATGCGTTACACTTTTATCAGTGAATTATTGTATCAGTTCTAAAATGTACAATGTCTACATGATTGCAGATTTACAGTGGTGTAGGTGTCCGCCTTCTGAGCTTGTGATTGTGAGTTCAATGTTCAATGTAAAAATGATGCAAATGTGACATCAACGCTCATACCCCTATCACACCAGAGCCCGTCCTTACCACGTCAACCACGTACTGCGAGGACGTGGTGAGGACGGCCTTTGACAAGTTGAGGACCAAGGGATATTCATCAGGGAAATTGCGTAGTGAGGACGTGCAAAAGCAAGTTGAAGCGCGTTTATGATGTATTAATGACGCAGTAAGGACTTCATGAATGTAATACCTACATGGGGACTTCATGTAGAGCTTTCTTCCCGTTGGTGCTACTCATGTGCAATGCGCTAATTTGGACATCTCAGTGTCACCATAAAGACAAGCTCAGCAGGGTTTCCCGCAGGATATTTTGAAGGCACGTTGGCATTCCAGACCCCCCCCCCCCCGCGAACCGCGGAAAAAAAACCTTAGCAACCCTTCTCAACGAAATCATCCGCTCATTTTCCCCCCTACCTTCTCGAAATCAGCCGCATCATAACTCTTTACCTCCCCGAGATCGGCTTCACCGATGGACCCCACCTGCCAGAAATCGGCCGCAATGCTTGACCCCACCTGCCAGAAATCGGCCGCAATGCTTTACCCAACCTGTCAGAAATCTGCTTCACCGACGGACCCCACCTGCCAGAAATCGGCTGCAGTGCTCTAAATCCCGGCAGCTAGCAAATCCGCCGCAAAGCTAGTCGCCATCTGCCCGAAATCGGCGGCAATATTTGACCCCACTTCCCCGAAATCGGCCGCATCGCTCGACATTACATTCTCGAAACCGGCTGCTATGCTCGACCCCACTAGCCAAAAATAGCCGCCATACTCTAAATCCCGACGGCGACCAAATTTGCCGCAATGATCGACGCCATCTGCTCGAAATCGGCGGCAATCATCGACCCCACTTCCTCGATATCGGCCGCAATGCTCGACCACATATCCCCGATATTAGCCAAAATGGCTACACTCGGCTACAACCAAATCGACCGAAACGCTCGACCCGACTACTTCATTGTTTTAAAGCCGTTTTTAATTCTATGAGTTGTTTTCTGATTCGAAATAAAACATCAATCGTTATTAGTCATACTACAGACGGACATTGAACGCCGAAAGACTCACTATTGTTATTAAATATTTGAAAACGTGGTTTTTAAACGGTATAAAATACGATCATGCATCTCCATGTACAAAGCGTGTTTAGCTACAAAAGCGCACAAAAATTGTGTCGACATGTACAAGTTAAACGTTCATAGTGTGGTCATGTGCTTAATTGCGTTATGTTTATGCGAACCAAATGACGTTTGACGACGTCTAATTGTGTTTTAAAATGAGGCACTATATTACATTATTTGTTTTAATAGTTTTGATTGTTAATTTGTGAAATGGATTTGGGAAATACAATAAAGTCAATTATGAAATGTTTAAAATGCCTGTTTGCTTTTCCTGGATAGCGCTAATATTTATTGTCAAACACTTATTAGTATAGTAGAAAGTAAGGTATAAACTCCGCCCTTAAAATCGTCGTATTTGATTGGCTAATGAGATCAATGTGGGCGGGACTTCACTGTTCAGTCCCTTGTCAATCAAACTGTTTGAAGCGAGACCTTATCGATCAATACGGGTTGCGTTTATGGCCGATCGATTAAAGATCTGTGTAATTAGATAAAGGCGGATTAAGGGTTGTTGCTTTAAAAATTAAAGCATGTCGGCGTTATTTAAGCATGTCGGCAAATTACTTTCTTCTTTGAAGGCATGTCGGACACGACACGTGATAAAGGCCTGCGGGAAACCCTGCTCAGGACTGCTACAAGTCAGGACCAGGTCTATGTACGCGTTCACAACGCTAATGAAGTCCTTACTGCGCATTTCCTACGTATGTAGTGCTTCAGCACTGGGTCAGTGGTAGATCAACGTAACATAATTCCTCTTAGTCAAAATTCAATGAGAAAATATTGATATATGATAGAGCGTTGCGACGTATTTATATGACAAGGTTGATGTGGACATGTAGTGTTTTATCCAGGAAGGCAGAGGGGTATGGCTCAATATATTCAAAAAGGGCATTTTAGCGCGCGGCGTCCTTTTAAAAGGGCACTTTGTTTCAGAGTATTGGCTATGAGTATCATGATATGATTAACTATTAATTATTATCATGTAATTACCTGAATATTTAAATGATTGATGTATTTTCAAATCAAACAGTTATTCCAAAACATATATTTTTATAATGAGTTTTACATTTTTATGCAATAAACAATATAGCAAAAGTTTTAAACAGAAACATAATACATCGACACAAAATGTACTATTATTATTATAATGTTATAACTATTTTTGAAAAGATGTTTTTTGGGGAGTGTAAAGAGGTGTAAAAGAAGATAAACACTAAATATACGTCTTTTACCAGTATAGATATTAAAATCGCCATCACGTCGCAGTGACGTACATTCGATCTTCAACTAGACGCCATAATTATTTCTATCGTCATCAGGTCTTTTATTTCCAGTCTAATGTATTACCAACGAAAAACTCACGGTGATTGATTTAATACCACTACAAGTAAATAGGTTTTTGAAATAACACGACATTTTATGCACTACAACATGTATTGATTTTTCTAGAAATAATAAGAACTATCAGTTTCAATAATTACAATACATTTATTATAATTAATAACAAAAATGTTCAAAAATATAAACGCTGTGTAGCAAGTCAGATGGTGCGAATCGTTACATGCGGGTGATCGTCATAAAAAGAGGGCAATTATTTACACGAAGTGCGCCATTAAAATTCCGGGATTTCGAATATAATTATGACAAAGTTTTGGCACACAAAATATTTACACTGATTAAACATAAGAAAAAAATCGTGTTTGTTGCATATCTGTCTGACTCGTTCGTTTTTTGCAATTCTCTTTACATAATGCTGGTAAATAGTTCGAGGCGTGTCCGTAACGTACCCAGTACTACTGAGAAATTTGGGAACCGAGGCAAGTTCTGTTGACCACATAATTATATTCTAATTATTTACTAATTGATACCTTATATTTACAAACATAAAGATTCGTAGCAAATATATAATTACTGTTCGGTTCCGTCTGTTCCCTGCACAAATTTTAATAAATTAACATTGTTTTTTGCCACTTTTACATTCTCCTTTTGAAGTTGTGCCAACCTCCGTTTACACGACGGCATTTTCAGTCTCACATATATAAACAACAAGTTATCTTAAACAACTTTTCCACAAATTTTTGTCCGACAATCGTTTGAAAATAATAGAGAATCTGTAATGAAAACTATTTGTGTCAATCTTAACTGACACGTCCGGGTATACTTTGTAGGGGCTAGAATTTTCTTGACACTTGCGGCCCAATAGGTGTTGACAGGTAAGTCATAATTGACACGCATACCAATATACAACTGGGTTCCCTTTCACACCTAAAGTCTCCTGCTAGAGAACCCCACTATTGGACTCGTGCAGTCAAGTTACTGACGGGTCGTCAATCAATTAAGTACATTGTTAATAAGTGTAAACACAACTGAGTAAAAATATTAAATTACCTGAATATATATACGATTATACACATCCATACTATAGTAAATTTTTCAGATGCCAATATTTGTAAGTTAAATGTTCGTTGTGTTAAAAGTATTTGCCAAGAGGAATAATTATTCATATTAATTGTAGAAAAAATCAAACGTAACCAGAGATATATTAATGTTTATTATGGGTCTTTGACGTAACGAACACGGACAGTGGTAGGGGGAATGTGGCAGTTAATTTAATGTACGTTAACCGTATATAGATAGCATCGTCATTTTAGTCGGTTTAAGAATAAACTTTTCCTAAAGCGGCTGACTATCAATAGCACAGTACTCGCTTAAATCTAATCGCTTAGAAATGTATGTCGGCAATAAATCGAGCACGGTAATCGATTAAATCTTATCGATTAGAAAACGAAGTATACACTGAATCGATCACAGTCAGATTGAACATAACACAAAATAGCGCGTGTCTTTTTCGCTAACAAAGGGCAAACAAAATTAGGCAAAATGAGGCAATTAAGATCGTTATCAATTGGGGCGAGTGGCGGCTTTTGGCTTTGAAAAGGGCAACGTGGCGCTTTAAAAAAAAAAGGGGCGTGCCGCGCCAAAAAGGCCTTGATAAAACACTTATATGGACACGGTGTTAGCATGGTACTAGCTACATACAGTATTCTAAGATGCGCCGGATACGCAGAAGCTGTGCCCTATGAACTGATTTGACATGAAGCACGAGGCATGACGAAGGGTGATGTGCGTGGTATTAGTGTTGACCGCCTGGTCTTGTTGAGGACCTTGTGTAATTAGAACTGACATACTCTGGTGTTATAGCACCATTACTTACAGATCCGTATTCACCAACTGGGCTACTAACAGTTCTTCCTCCCAGCCATGACGCTCGCATTCAAGGGGCGGGGGGGGGGGGGGGGCGAAACACAGTGCCAACAGGTGTGGAACGCCTAGTCATGCTCCTCCTCCTGCCTGGCATCACTGTCATCCTTGAACTAGATATTATGCCAACAAACATTTCCATGAAGTTTGGTGAAGACTGGATGAAAACTGCTGGACCTAGAGAGTGGAAACGAAAGTGTTCTACCGACAGACCAACCGCCAGACTTACCGACCGACATTAGCAAACCAATGTACCCCGCCATCTTCGATGGGCGGCATAACCAGCAGTGTTTATCTTGCCTTATGATACTGAAATGACTATTTGTTACAATTCAACATTGAACTTATGGATTGTTTATTTGCTAAGATGTTGCCTCCTACAAATATTGCCAAAATATTACATTGACATATGTCTTACTGTCATGTTCAAAATGGCAGATCTTGGATGGAGAATTCTCGTAGACCATACATTTTTTATGAGTGCATGTACCACAACAGTCTTAAAGTAGTGCGTGCATCACACTTTCTTTACATGTTTCACGCAGTGTTTTCCGTTTCTGACTGATTTTTCAGTTATAAATAGACTATGATTACCGCCTCGTTTTATGAAACCATGGTGATTGTATTTTGGGCATTGCACTGTAAACAATAATTTGAATAAACATGCCAAAAATTGGATTGTAACGAAAACATGTCGGTCACGATACACGATGACAAATGGAGTGGAAATAAACAAGTCATTAAAGAGACGCCTTGTGGTAAGGTTTTGCAGGAAACAACTTTAATCTCAAAATGCTGCAAACTGTAATTATAGCCAAAATGAGTTGGGATTCATATTAATCACACAAGTGGAACATCAACATGTGACAGAAAATGGCAGAGTCATTCGAGTTTTCGACATTAACATATAATTAATATTGGTGGAAGGTAATGTTTTTTGTTCATTTTTAGAGTTTTCTTTGAAAGAAACTATTATTAATGACCTGTGTTACCTATGTGTCAGTTGTTACGCAGAGTTATTTATTTCTGCAACCTTTCCTATCAAAATATCCGCCATTGTGGTGTACTTGTTTTGGACAACAACAACAAAAACACTGAAGAGCGGAAAGGGCATCCTATCTATCAAATGGGAATCGCAACGATATACAAACTATATAATCATCTTTTTAAATTAAAAACACTCGATTAAAACTTATACAGATATCCATATAGATGTTTTAATAAATATCTTTAAAATATTAATATTTACTTTTGCACCAGTGTTTCCAAACATAATTTAAAGACTCTTTCTGTACAAAGGAGCTCTTTTCGCTATTCAATTTTTATTGCTGTTTCGCCCCTAGGAAGTTTCGTTCATCTCACTTTTCGCCCCTTGCACGTTTCCACGAAAGCAATTCGCCCCACTTTTGCAATTATAGAATTGTGGTTTCGGCTCGAATTAAACTTGTTTTTTTAACAGAAATATTAATGTTATTTCAATATGTTTTATTAACTTTTATTAACTTACGACAAATTATTTTAAAATATGAAGAAACAATATGATTAGGCTGTATATCGTTTTTTGATAGTATACCTTTTTAATATGCAATACCTTATTACACAATTATTATGTTGTAGTATGTGAATTTAATGTTTATATAAGAGTATTTGCATATGTTAAAAAAAAAGCTTAATGAAGAACATTTATATAAAACCACTTAACTTTATCCACTTATATCTTCAATTTCTTATCCGAATGTTTAATAATTATATACACTTTAATTTTTTTATTCAGACGTACAACAGCTTACCTATATTTAATATCAGATCAGGAAAACGTTTTGGGGCTGCCGCTAAATAAACATTTCCCATAAATATTAATAAATGGAGCTACATCATAAAAATATAAAAACTTTAAGTAAAATCCATTTGGTGTGGGTTAGTGTATAACGCAAAATCAATCAACATCACTTTTCTAAAGTATATGAGTATTTAAAATGGACCAGCCTGATTCGTGTTTATACAAACACATTCTTATAATTTTTAATTGCCTTAATTTAGCCATAATATCTGTTTGCAACTACATTTTAAAAATTCTTGGGATTCTTTTAATGCGCTATTGAAGGAAACATGTTACTGTACCTCGTTACTACATGTATCGGTCAAATGCATGGATATAAATTCTTTTTAAACAGAATCTGCATGATTTCAAGTTTTACAGTTGTTTATTCAATATAAAACGGACCCAATAAAGATGCACGTGCTACGATTTCTACTACCAATGTACTTCGACTGCTCCGAGTGCAGCATATATTCCACGAATAAGTGCTAGTTTGCGCAAAATTGTGATGACAAATCCGAATTTCATATTCGTCCGTACAATATATATCACATTAAAATGTGGATGGTAAAGAAAACAAAAGCTGTTTGAAAAACTGATGTGCCCCATGAAGGTTCAAACACGTTTATAAACACACAGTTTGTTTATCTGTTCGTCTGTTTACAACGTTACACAAACAGTTGTGAATGGATTCATATGTTTGCATGACATTTTCGGTTAGAAATTGGCCAATGAACAATGAGCAAATATTTTGGTGGTGATCCAGTTTGTCGATGTAATACACGGCTTTACATGCATTTTTCTGCAAAAAGTGGTGATTCAAGATACAATCTCATTATAATCAAATCCTAACGTTGTTAGGATCTGAAGGCATCGTATAAAAGGTCATGTTCAAATGACCTTCCAACAAATACTAATCTCAGCCCGAAGTTCACGTTACTTTCGTGCATAGTTTTTGCGTTATATATATATATATAAGTTAAACCTCAACTTTTTGAAGGCAACAATATGATTGGATCATGAAAATTTCATCTGAACGTGACCCCTAATGCGCAGTCATCAGATCCAGTCAGCGGATAATATACCGTAGTAGTGTCAGACTGTAGATGAATTTAATGAGATTGTTCAAGATACACAGTTTGATAATTTATGTCATTATTTCAAGGTCAGATAAATTTCTAAATGGAATAAAAATGCAGGATTCAACGATAGTATCTATTTAGATATCTTACAGCGTGTAACAACATTTAAAACATCCGTTACCTAATAGCAAATTAGTGCTTAATCTAGAAGAGCAGAGGGGCATGGCGCTTGACTTGGATAAAAGGGCATTTTGTGCGTGGTGACTCTGCTTAAAGTGCACATTAGGTTATAATAGTTTTCTTTACCTGAAGTAATATTTCAAACCACTAATACACATTAAATTAAGCAATGTAGCAAGGATTGGCATCAAACCACTGAACATTTTAAATGATCTCTGCTCGGAGTTTTTGATCGTTTAGGAAAACTAAAATTTCGAGGTCGGTTTAAAACATCCGTTTTAAAGGAATGTGAATTTAAGCAGTTGCCCGCCGATTTTCAAAAGCTTCCTGACGCGTTGTGTACTGGTTTATTGATCAGAATTGCGGCTCCTATGTCTTTTGCAGCCGCGGTCCCAATTGTATTGCAGCCGCGGGCCTATTTTCTTAACAGCCGCAGACCAGTGAGAAATCTTTTTTTAAAAATGATGATTTTTATTAATCTTGAAGGGCAGAGGGGCATGGCGCCTGCATCTGCGCGCCTGTATAATTAACAATTAACGTGTAGTTGGTCGTTTTTAACAAGTGCACACCTTCGCTGCTTTGATTAAATAATTCCTCTTCTAAAACATCAACAGTAAAGGCACCAACACATGAATTGTTACACGGCGTCACACAAACCATCTTGTCATACCGTACTTATACTTCGAGGCGAAATCGAATCTTAGTAACTCTACGGAATGTCTTTTATACCTTTCTAATTTGTCGCAGCATTTTGCAAAAAATAACAGCGAATCTACACTGGATAATCATTCCGTTTAATATATTGAATTACATGTAGACGATTACTGTTACATACAGTTACATAAACACACTGAGGGAATCTGAATTAGGTAAACAAATATATTAAAAAATATAATATATTGCATCAATGGATTGACAAAATACTTTACGTGTCAGAATATTCAAAATGTATCGCGTGTTAGTTTGATTCTGCCATGATTATATAAGATATCGGCTTTAAGCTTCACGAGTGAAAAAAATACACCAACCATATCGAAGGATATAGAAGTCAATACAGCTGTACCAGGGGCACGCAAAAATAGCACTTATCAATAGTAACAGGGAATATCAATCACAACTGTTCAACAACAACAATCAAAGGTAAAATGGAAGATGAGTCAATAATTACAGGTAAAGTCAATAATAACAGGGGAGATCAGTCATAACAGGGGAGATCAGTCATAACAGTGAGGAGATCAATCACAACAAGTTATATCAATCGTAACATGGGAGATAAATGATAACACGGGAGCTCAGTCATAACAGATGATATAAATCGTAACAGGTGAGATCAATCATAACAGGTGAGATCAATAATAACAGGTAAGATCAATCATAACATAAGGAGATCAATCAATCATACCAGGTATGATCAATTATAATATGGGAGATAACAGGGTATATAAATTATGACAGGGGAGACCAGTCATTATAGGGGAGATCAGTCATAACAGATGAGATCGATCGTAACAGCTGATATCAGTCATCAAAAGGAAGTCAGTAATAACAGGCGAAATAAATCATAACAGGCGACATCAATAATTACAGAGGAGATGAATAATACCGGTCGAGAACAGGACATACGTCAAAACAGAGATCAATCGTTGCGGGGGAGTTTATCCTTGGCAGCAGAGCACAATGAATAAGAGGAATAATAAATGCTTTAGAAAACAAGGCTACACATTAGCATGGCTACATGATTTTGGGGGGATGTTTTGATCATGAATCCCAATATATTTCCTATAAGGTACATATTTTCTGATTACAAAACTGAAATGAGCATGAAAACATCTTACTTGGAAGTGAAGTTATGACAATTTTTGTACAGCACCCGTCAAAGTGCAATAAAACGTTATACAAGAAAAAAACATGAAAAGTCAGCCCAACTATGAATTTGTGTTTATAAAGCTAACAGCTATGGGGGGAAATGTTTTTTTATAAATGGTGCATGTTTTCTGATTACAAAACTGAAATAAAATCATAATTATCTCGCTTAGAAGTGTTGTTATGACTATTTTTGTACACCACCGTAAGGCTGCAATAAGACGCAAATTGGGAAAATACATGATAAATGAAGACTACTGTCATTTTTTTCATCAAGATAAAACACTTAGCCAAAATGTAATTTCGTAAAGGTGCATGTTTCCTGATTACAAAACTGAAATAAAATTTAATTTATCTCACATAGAAGTGTTGTTATGACTATTTTTGTACATCATCCGTCAAGGTGCAATAATTGTAATGCAAAAACAACATAAACAGTAATACCAACTATGAGTTTTTATTATTAGGCTGAATACATAATGTCCATGTGTGCAGCCTAATTTTAAAAACTAGTTGGTATGATTGTTCATGTTTCTTGCATTACATTTTATTGATGGTTTTATCAAAATGAGCTGTTCTTTATGTGACTTGTTTTGCCGCAATGATTTTTAAATAAAAAAATGATATATAGTCAACATTTTACTTATTCGTTTGAAACTGCAACACATGTTTTATGCAACTTTGTTTTTAATGCATATATCAAATCAGGAAGACATATACTTACAATATCAAATTGACAAGTGTCTGCTAGTAATTACTAATTAGTATTTATTTATTTTATTAATATTATTAATTTAATAATTAATTATTAAATTAATAATAATAATTAACAATTATTGTGCCCCAATTTAGTTCTTAACCATACTCTAAAGATGTGTGTAAAACGGTGTATATTTCAGCAATTAGAAAATTTATAGCGATTGCTCGTAAATATCCAGTTTAACATTAATTGAAATACCAGACTGACAGATATTCGAACCGACTGGGTACGAATTGTTTGGACGTAATTAGTTGTATAATTCAAATACTTAAACAATTAACAACGCATATGCCCTTGTTTAACATATAGGATCCATCTTAATACATGCAATATATCCCTACTAGTGTGTCGACAGCAAATATATCTCAAATATTGATATTTCTACCGTATTGTTATTCGTACACACCGCCGCCATCTTGGAATTGCGTTCAGTTTAACATGGGTTTGGGAAAGACCCATAAACAATAACTTTGCTGTTAAATTCGTTCTAACGAAAGGTAGCATTTAATAAAAAACAAAATCATTGTTAAATATGTAGCCTGAAATCCAGCGAAATCCTCTTTTTTTTTTTTAAATATTGGATTTTATACTTTTTCAGCGGAATTTTCGTATCTAAAAATAGTACTCACGTGGGTTGTTTTATGGTTTTCCCGGTATTTCATCATCTTATTACTATATGCAAAGTAGATTGGTTCCAGAAATTTACGTTTTATATGAGTGTAAGACCGAAATAAAATGGTCCCAGCATTGGGCCGCTTTTCGCCACTAATTAATATTCATGAGCTTCCTCCAAGGGACACTACTCTCGCTGCTTTGGCATCGCTATACACATGCGCAAATAAATTCCTTCATTGTTACATATAAAATATACAATGTTTGATTTCAATTTTCACCATGACCAAGCTACTTTCTAACATATCACCATACATCGTTGGAAAGATAA
This sequence comes from Congeria kusceri, assembly GCA_027627225.1. Lineage (NCBI taxonomy): Eukaryota > Metazoa > Mollusca > Bivalvia > Myida > Dreissenidae > Congeria > Congeria kusceri. Next base: position 1,723,321 of record JAPFQT010000027.1, read on the forward strand.
GGCCATAACCTTTTGAAAAAACAGCATGTCAACAAATTCTATGCGTTGTAACTCAAAATTTTTACCTTAGAATAAACACACCGGTTTTGACGGGCATGGAGGCTGCCATTTTGTGCATGAATACATGGGCCAAAAGTTATGAAGCTGGGAACCAATTATTTTAAAGTAGTGCCTAAAACTGTATTTTTTCTTATTTCTTACATATATACCTTTAAATTGATACCAAAACATATCATTTAAACTGTATTTTTAAAATCATATGCATTATACATTGAACCATATGTGTTTATTATCTAACTGACAGCATGTAACCCTGGGGATTAGACTTCCGATTTGGTGTAATTTGACCACAATCAAGATATTGAGGTTACAGTATACTAAATATTTCAGGTGTGCAATGCTATACTCTCTAAATAAATCAACACCATTTATTTGAAGACACAATTTTCTGTATAGTCACTTGCCATGACTTTATTTTTGAATATTTCTTTGTACGTGTGGTAGGAAAAACATTGTTGTGTACTAAAAATTCACTGTTTCGCTTGAAGGTTGGAGACTACATGACGAGACTTGGACAGTTGGCAGTATACCTTCAACTGGAGAGTAGCCGGTAAAAAGATGGCCGTAAAACAGTGAACTTTGATTCGCGTCGAGTTCTTTCTTACATATCACATGACCTATCTTTTTTATTGTCTAAATCAATTCGGCTCGGAATGCTCTTTAAGAAAAGGTATGGTTATGAGGGTCTCTACGCGCAAAATGTTGAGTTTATTTTTTGTTGAATTTATTGCTTTTACATTGAATTTGTTAAGGAAATCTTTTAGTATATTGTGACCTAAACTGACTTTGGGTTAAAATAAAATATCGTCTGCAAGTGCAAAATATGGATGAGAAAGCAGATTTTTGGTCATTTCTGAGCAAAAGAGTAGAAAATAAGTGCATTAAATGCATCAATTCAGATTGTTTGATCTGGAATGGTTGTATTTCAAATAGTTCCTTACCCTATTATGGCCGAATGAGGGCTAAATTGCCTTCGGACATAAAATCAGAGACATACTTGGTTCACCGTGTAGCGTTAATGCGCTACATGAAGTCAGAATTGAACGCCAGGGACTCTGTGAGCCACTTATGCAACAATAGCTTGTGTGTTAAGCCTGAACATTTAAACATAGAGCCCCATTCCACCAACATGGAACGGCGGACATGTTTACAGTTCGGACAGTGCAGCGGGCATGGAACTGAGCCAGCCTGCATATTTGGTAAAAACATGAATACAACAAGCTTTATCACTTCCTTTTATTCATAGAAATACACTTAAAATACATAAATGCATGTTTTTTTTCATTTTATATCTATTTCTATTGGGTATTTTTGCCTTTTTCAGGTAGAGGAACGCCTGATGCTGACGCGAGGGCCACTTGTTAGAGGTCTCTTATGCCAAAACAGGTAATAATAACAATTTATTATCAGGTACACAATCAACTAAGCATATTTATGATGCTTAAGGTGTGGAAGACTGTCATAATCAGGTTTGGGGTCACTCATGCCCTTGCCGTAGTGTAATTCCTCATGCAGTTTGTATCGATAATTCCGCGTCCTGGCACGTAAAGCTCGTGCTTTGTTGGTAGCGGATGTTTGCTTTCGGTTAAGGTCGTTGCGGTCCTCATATGCTATCTGCTTAATAATCTTTGACCCCTGGGTAAGGTTAGCATTTAGTTCAGTGGTTTTTGCAATTACAGAGTCAGCATAGCCATTGTTTAATTTGTGAACCTGCCCGTGAATTCGACCTACACAGTTGCGTGAGAAAGTCACAGTTTTAGGATTGACAGCTTGGTACGACCTGTTTACTGCTTCACTTTTTTGGGTTGTGGTTAAAAGTTTGGTAGCGTCAAGAGCAGCTGGACCTAAAACCATTTCAATGCATTTTTTAAGGACTTGTTGGTCACTGTCAACCATTTTAACCTTTACATTGTCTGGCATGAAATTCTTAGCTTGCCTATTTGTACCAGCACAGACATAACTGTACTTTGCACAATGAGTACCGCAGTAACCACTGAAGCATAGAACAATGGTTGCGATTACATCAACCATGACCTTCTTTAGAACCTTGATGTCACCCTGGTGTTTAGTGTGGGCAGCTTTAAGCTCAGCCATACACCTAGCTTTGACCGAGAGAGCGAACCGACTCCTGATATTAGACTTGGAATGACCCTTGAGCATGCCCTTTGAGAAAGGCGCTTTGTTGAGCTCGCGCTTCAGCGAGTTGCCTAGGTGCCTCAGATCCTTAAGATGACCCACATTGTGACCGTGAGAGTTACGAACACCTTGGAATGCCCTACTGTCCCCATCACAAGTGAAATTTGCTATTTTGATGTCCTTAGAGATCTGGTCACCTAACAACCTATTCCATTTGCCTTCATCACCTATTGGTTCCCTCTCTGAAACATTTGCAGAACAATGCCCCATATGATTGGGGCACTGAACAGGTTTACCCTTATTCCTAAGCATTGATGCAGTCCTGCATAGTTTATTTGCTACTTGTACCCCTACAATTTGCTTGTTTCTGGTATTGTTTTCACACATAGTGCTTATGGCAATAGTTCCGGCTTGAAAGGGTGTCGCGTCAGAGTAAAAAATTGGATTGTTGTAGCAAGTGTCCCCTTCAACATTTACCTTAGAGGGATCTTTTTGACCAATTTTGGCATTTTCAAATCTGGTACATGCTTCTCTCATTTAGGGATTTAAGGGCAGTATTGACCTTATTTGCTTGTTTTTGCATAGCAAGTGGAGAGGGAGCAATGATATTGGTTGTGTTGAGAATTCTGCGGGAACCTGTGTTCCCAATAGAAGTACTTGCAACACCTATTTGGAAGCCTACATTGATCTGAGCTGCCTTTCTGCCCCTGGTACTTGATGGAACCTCATTGTAAAGCTTATAATGCTTGCCTACATATCTGCATCTTGTACATTTTAACCTTTCCTCCCAGCCTAAGCCCCACTTTATGGAAGCACTGCCGTCAATTACCAAGTCGCCCCTACATTTATCACTTCTTAACCTATGCTTTCTATTTTCAGAGGACATCATAGACTGGAGTAGGGCGGGGACATAGACCTTGTTCGTAAGTAAGTCGGGATGGACTTTTGATGGAGCAGGAACCCGTAACAGGTCTACATAGCGAATCTTGTTCGCTCTCGGACGCAAGGGCTTAGCTGGGGTTTGAGAGCCGTCTACATCCCGAAAAGTAAGAACCTTGTCATTGTAAGCTACCCGTGCTTCAAAGGATGACCTTTCTAACCTTACATAGGTTGTGTTGGAATTTGACCTTGTTTCATAATTATGTTTTTTCCCCTTCACCGGACTAGTCCCACCTCGTTTAAAACCAACATTGAGCAACTTTTTCTTTTGCTTGGTTATGAACCCCATTTTGACCAGATTGCCACCTTAAAAAAAGTCAAAGTACTTATTTTGTGCCCAAAATATGCAATTTTGTATTCCCTTAAACCTCTAAATGTGAGCAGGCAATGCAAATTGACCACCTGCTGCAGTTTAAAGGCACTCATGACATTATATACTAGAATATATAATTGGTGGCCTGTAATTAAAGAGGCTGCGACAAACAAGGTGCTTTAAAGATTTTACACTTTATTGGTTTGAAACAAGCAATTACTGGAAGCTGATTGATTTCTACACTTCAAAGTATCTTTGATCTCCCATTTTGACTAATTTGTTAATTGTCTTGGATGAAATTGGAATTTTTTTTCTATTAAATTTACATTTTTGGGGTGATTTTTTTAAAAAAATACACAAAAAATACATTATCAAAATGGCTTAGAGTAAAAATATCTAACAAAGTCATTCTCTCCTCACCCCACATAAGCCCCCCATACATGTTTGTTTGGTTTGTTTGGGTATTTTGTCACAAATATTGCAAATATCAGCTTTAATTGTTAGAGGGACATTTAAGCTTCAAGACGCTTGAAATCACCGGCTTCCGACCAAAATCACCTGTGTTTGAAAATATGAAATAAAATGGCCAAATGGACAGATATACAAGCCAAACTTAATATATTGGTGCAATATGCATGGGAAGATAATTATATGCAAGAAAAACTAATTTTAATGAGAACAAATTTCTCTTATAATAGGTTACAGTATACTAAATATTTCAGGTGTGCAATGCTATACTCTCTAAATAAATCAACACCATTTATTTGAAGACACAATTTTCTGTATAGTCACTTGCCATGACTTTATTTTTGAATATTTCTTTGTACGTGTGGTAGGAAAAACATTGTTGTGTACTAAAAATTCACTGTTTCGCTTGAAGGTTGGAGACTACATGACGAGACTTGGACAGTTGGCAGTATACCTTCAACTGGAGAGTAGCCGGTAAAAAGATGGCCGTAAAACAGTGAACTTTGATTCGCGTCGAGTTCTTTCTTACATATCACATGACCTATCTTTTTTATTGTCTAAATCAATTCGGCTCGGAATGCTCTTTAAGAAAAGGTATGGTTATGAGGGTCTCTACGCGCAAAATGTTGAGTTTATTTTTTGTTGAATTTATTGCTTTTACATTGAATTTGTTAAGGAAATCTTTTAGTATATTGTGACCTTGACACGACTTATATTTGTGCTGAATGGTGTTGTGTAACCTAATTTAAACTTACAAGGTTAGCTCCCTTGTTAAAAGTTGCGCTATTTTCAACGCGCTGTTTAAATTTTCCTCACCAAGAATGAAGAATGTTGATTGATTTTAACAATACAAACTGCTGTACATCTTGAGATCCGCACAGATTAAGCTTATCATACAATATTAATGGTATTTCTATAAGGATGTTAGACTTGATGTGGATCTTTGTATTTAAAACACTCTAAAGTTACTTCAGTTACCAAAAGGCATAGACTAGAGTCCTGATTATTTGGAGTTTTCGCCGTATCAGCTTTTGATAGTATTATCATAAAACTATTGAAACATTCTGACTTTGTCTCAGTTCCTAATCAAGATGGCTTCTACATAGTTTTTTTTAAATTTATTTTTCGCCGTATTCAACAGTATTTCAGTCATATAACGGCGGTCAGTTAACCTACGCGCACTTTTCCTGTGTAAGCTGGTTTACCAGTACTAAGTGCACATACTTATGCCAGTAACTGACAACTGCCCTACTTGAATCAGAGGTAGGGGGGAGAATGGCCGTAGAAATAATTTCATGACCAATCTCCACACAAGTTATGTGGCCGGGCTGGGAATCCAACAATTGCTTACAAAGCTGCGAAATGTTGCAAGAACACCTATTTACATAGCGAAATAAATAATCAAACAACAAAACAAAAAAACATTGAGAACATAAATTGAAAATAACATTGATCACTACTAGGTATACCCATCACAGCGTCATTTAAACTGACACTATCTCACATATTATTTTAAGCTTAACTGTGGCCTACTTCATAGGTTAAGAGACCGCCGTTATTGCTTCACAAGATAAGAGCTTGCCCTTGAAAAGCCTGGTACATGCTTTGCATTCGGCCAATGTTACAACAAAAATCAATCAATATTTTTTTGTCTCCCTGAATTCCGTCAATGCAGCGTTTGTGCAATATTGATTATTGATTATTTAAGTTGGTCAATAGCTATAGATAGCAAATGTTTACTTGTTACGTATTGTCGACTATAAATAAAAGTTATCTTCTCTTCTTTTGATAAAACTGGAAACATGGCTTTGAGTGTGCGTATGCAATCTGTTGAGAAGCACAGATAATGCTGTTTGTATTGGCCTTGAAGTCAAATTTGGGCAATATTCCAGATCAGGAATGTTGCATGTCCAATGTCTAGAAAGTAATTTGGTCGGTAGTTGCAAATTGTAAATTCTATGAAATAATCATATATCTAAAAATATGAAAAAAACTACATTAAATTTGATCATCCCTCGTTCATCACTGGAAATGTAAATTGTCTACTTGGGTGGCAGAGATCTGAGCTCTCAGTGCTCTCAGAGTGCTTACTTTTGTTAACCTGTTCGCCTGTTTACAACTTTACGCATTATTATTATTATTTTAGGCGATTTCTTAATGTATAATTGTACTTCTTGACAGCTGATACATGTATAATGGGAGACAGTTTACACGCATATTGGCAAAACACGAGGAAATCGAGATACTTGTTGTTGGTAAATAATACATGATTTTGGCATTGAAGTAGGTTTACTTTTAAGTTGCATCTTATGGCAGTTTAAAGGGAGGTAACTTGGTAGTTATGGTCAGCTCAACAACATTAACGAACTTAGTTGACATAAAGTATTGGGATGAGGAAACCTGTATGACCAAGTTAGCCAACAACTTACGAAGTTATTTATGTAGATTAGACACGAACATTTGAACTGTGATTTTATTCTGAATAAGCTGTGCTTTTTTGGAACTTACTTTAATCTGTTTCAAACAATTTTGAGTTATAATAGTAAATGTATTAACATATTAACGTGTAGTTCATCGTTTTTAACAATTGCACACAGAGCAAATTTCTTTGTACCTTCGCTGCTTTGATTAAATAATATGATAATTCCTTTTCTTGAACGTCAACAGTAACAGCAGAAAGCGACTGAATTGTAATATGGCGTAAGACTTATACTTCAAGGAGAAACCGTATTTTAGTAAATCTACGAAATGTCTGTCTTTCATACCTTTCTAATATGTCATTCACATCATTTTGCAAAGAATTATGGTGATTCTACACTTGACAATCACTCCGTTAATTAGTATAGTACTTTAATGTAGACGCAATATATATAATGTAGACCATTACAGTTACATAAACACACTGAAAGGAATCTAAATGAGGTAAACAAATATATAACACATTTTCATATTATATAAATTGCATCAATAGCTTTACATAATATACTGTACATTTCTGAATATTCAAAATGTTTTGCGTGTTTGTACGTTTCGGCAATGATTCTATAAGATCAAGCTTTAAGCTTCACGAGTGGAAAATCACGACAGACCATATCAAAGGAGATATAAGTCAATACAGCTGTACCAGAGGCCGATTGGCAAGAATAGGACTTATCAAAAGTAACCGTGAAAATCAATCATAACAACTTAATTCAGAGGTTAAATGGAAGATCAATCAAAACAGGTGAGATCAATCAAATTAGGGGAGATCAATCATAACAGGGGAGATCAATCATAATAGGTAAGATCAATTATAACAGGCGATATCAATCATAACAGGGGAGATCAGTCATAGCAGGGTAGATCAGTCATAAAAGGGGAGATAAATTGTAACATGGTAGATCAATCATAACGGAGGAGATCAATCATATCAGGGGAGATCAGTCATAACAGGGTAGATCAATCACAACAGGTGAGATAAATTGTAACATTGGAGATCAATCATAACACGGGATATCAGTCATAACAGGTGAATATCATAAAATGGGAAGATCAATTGTAACAGGCGTGATTAATCGCCACAGGTGAGATCAGTCAGAACATGTGAGATCAATCATTACATGTGAGATCAATCATTACATAAGGAGATAATTCATACCAGGTGAGATCAATTGTAATATGGGAGATAACAGGTTATATACATTATTTCAGGGTAGACCAGTCACTATAGGGGAGATCGATCATAACAGCTGATATCAGTCATACAAAAGGAAGTCATGCAGTCATAATAGGCGAAATAAATCATAATTGACGAAATAAATAATTACAGAGGAGATGAATAATATATCAGTTGAGATCAATCATAACATGATATACGTCAAAACAAATTAGATCAATCATGACGGTGGAGTTCATCCATGGCAGGGGAGCATAATGAATATAAGGAATGATAAATGCTTCAGAAAACAATCAAGATATTGGCACGACTTATATTTGTGCTGTATGGTGTTGTGTAACCTAAATCAAACTTACGAGGTTAACTCCCTTCTTAAAAATTGTGCCATTTTCAACGCGTTGTTCCAAGTTTCCTAACTAAGTATATTGATTGATTTTAATACTGCTGGACATCTTGAGATCTGCACAGAGTAAGCTTATCGTACAATAGTTACGGTATTTCTCTAATGATTATAGATATGATGTGGATCTGTTTAAAGTTTACTTCAGTTACATAAATACACAGGTACTTGTAACGATGAAATTTAATGTTCCATACCTATATCCACTAAAATAATCTTATTAAAGTGTATACGTATGGAACATTAAATAATCATTATTAGAAGTACCTGTGCATCAATATATCTTATATGGCCATAGTTCTGGCTTCCATAACATAAAATGTCGCTTTGTAAAATGTTTGTTTACACTGTGCGCGACATAAAAGTTATTGAGCAACCCTTATAGTTAAGTCTACCAGCAAGTCTGAAAAATTTGACAGTTTACCAAAAACTGCCAAAGACGGCTTTTAAATGCACTGCTGAACCAAATAGGCAGCATTATTGGATATATGGATAATTTTTACATCTAGTTAGCATACTTATGAAAAAATACGGTCTAAAACACTTTTCAATTGCTGTTTCGTTATTAAAGTGTGGAGCAAATCATTTGTCAAATGAGAATCTCATGAGATTTCACGGTCATGTGACTCGTATCTATTTTTAGTAACAGAACAACGTGCTGTAACTTTTGTCAAATCCGAAAATATCCAAATGCAAATCTCGTAGTCATGTGATGAAACAACAACGGCGGCCTAATTGTACATTGTGTGCAGATCGGAGTTATTTTCAGGTATTTCGATTCTCAAAACACGCCACAAGTCAAAAGTTTATATTGACTTGCGTGTCTATGTAGTGATTTCCTCCAGAATTTTCAAAATTATGGATTTATACAATAAATATATTACGACTCTGGTTGACTTTCGAAACGGGATTGGCTTCAGCGAACAGGTCTAGTCAGTACTATATAAACTGTTCGTTGAAGTTTCTTTAGCTAATATGGCCATGGCATGGGACCTCATTCTATTGGTAAACTGCTCGTTTTGCTGACCAAAAGGCATAGACTAGAGGCTTAGATTAGAAGTAACTTATTAAGCTGATAAAATATTGAGATAGACTGTAAAGAACAAATGCTCACATGCATTCCATGTGAGTCACTTGCACATAAGCACCCCAAATTCAGTAGCAAGTCATTAGGGCCCTATAGTTATCACCCTGTCTGTCCGTATGTCCGTCCGTCCACATTTTTCATGTTTTTCTTTCATAACTTCAAAACCGTTTCAGCTATTAATTTGAAATTTTATGGGTGGATAGATCTCATTAAGGATAAGTGCAGTGCACAAGAACCATTACTCTGCACTCCATGGTTTTGGAGTTATTGCCTTTTGTTAATTTTTCATACTTCGTTTTTGCCTGGAGCATAACTCTTAGACTATAAGAGATATTAACTTGAAACTTCATAGGCGGATAGATCTTATTGTGAAGAAGTGCTGTGCACAAGAACCGTTACTCTGCAATTAATAATTCTGGAGTTATTGCCCTTTGTTAATTTTTCATTTTCAGGCGTAGTCAACTTTTGGTTTCAGCTCTCTAACTTGAGAACGAATTGAAATATTTTAATGAAACTTCATCCATGGATACCTTATATCCAGACCTGGCTTGGGATTACATAGGGTGTGGATGGGGTCACTGTCAAGGTCACCGTTAAAAAAAAATAGAAAAAAGGTTTCTGCTCAATTACTCGAGAACGAATTGAGCTATTGTAATTCCACTTCATACATAGATACCTTTTATTAATAATTAGGGCCCCGCAAATGTTTGCAGATACCCTATAGTTCGTCTGTATGTCCGTCCAACCACATTTTAGCTCAACTGAGCACGAAACAACGCGGAGGACAGAGACTTGCACTGTTAGTGTATAGCCATAAGATCTCATTTGAGGTCGAATATGGGCCAGATCGGACGTGAAGTTGTAAGTATAAATGAGGATTAAATTTTTCTCCTCCATTTGCAAGTTATGGTCCTTTAATTATTTTCCTGTGTGTAATGTATAGGAAAAATTCCTTTTGAATGCAAATCCTCCTAGAGTATTCAACGGATTTTCTTGAAACGTGTCTTCATTGTAGAGGGTAATATGTAGTTGAACAGTATGTAAAGATGGGGATTGAATTTTTATTAAAAACTACATATATTTTTATTTCCTATAATAACTTTCAAAATTGACTGACCCCTACCTTCAAACATGCTATCAATCGGGGCCGTCTGTCACCCATGTGACAAAGTTGCAGTTCTCGCTAAATTGTAATTGATCCGTAAAGTGTGTATACAATTGCTTACCAAACTACAAAATGGTGCAAAAGAACCTGTTTAAATAGTGAAATAAAAAAAAATAAAAAAATTAAGAACATAAAGTGAAAATAACATGTATATTAATCACTACTAGGTACACCCATCATAAGGCTAAAAAAATTAATGATTTGTTTCTCAGGCAGCGCCGCAACGTTTTCTAATGTCCCGCAACGAATTTGATTTAATGCCAAAAACAAATTAATTTACTATTTTTTAACGATCGCGCCCTGGGTTTAAAGGAGCAGTCCAGAAATATGTTAATACAAAATAACACTTTGCAGAAAGTATTTTTTATGGACATGTTACCTAACAAAATACCAAAACTAACGATTGAAATCTGTGAATTATTAACATTTTGGTAACTTGCTATCGTCTATTTTCTGTTTGCGGTCACTGGCGATGACTCTTGGGTAATCCAACATGTTTATTACAGTATATTCTGTTCGTACCAAGTGCTTTTGAACAATGGTTTTCGTAAATAAGAAACAGATTTCGGACGAATAAACACCATAAACATTCATATGAACTATTTACTAAAATGACGATGTACTGATTTACATTCCATGGACAGCGGCTTAAAATTAAACGTATCCGCATTTTAAGACAGCGGAAGAAGAGTTACCCGGTAGAGATTTCGGTATTTCCGGTAACTTTCTTCCTGTCAGATTTAAATATATAAAGCGGATATACACAAATTGTGAAATACTTTGTAAATTTTGAAAAAAAAGTCATGTTCGATTGGAAACCGTTACAAATATCGTCTATTTGTTGACTTAAACTTTTGTTTCGTAGTTGCTTTTGCTTGTGTAATATGTAACATTCCATTTTTTTTTAAGAAAGTACGTGTCAATATTAGTCATTCGGAATCAAACAAAAATGCCAGCTTCATTGACAAGTGTTGATTTTCCTTTTATTAATTATTGGTGATTTATTGCAAATAATTTCTGTTTTTAACATTCATAAAAACATGAATTACGAAAAGTTAAATTCTATAAATAGGAGTACTTTAATGCTGATGGTATATCAATTTGAAGGCACTTATGTTAATTATGAACATTATAACTGATTGCCTTTTTTTCAAACTGATTGCCTTTTTACGTCAGCTTCCATATATGACCGTTTGTGATTAATAAATCTATATTTAGAATTTTATAAAAAAGGGATGCTTACGTTGTTATTAAAGCTTTAAATTGTCTTTAATGTGCACTTATTTACTTGTTTTAATAAGCCATTACATAGTGCCAATAGAAAAGAGTAGGAGAAAAAATAAAATAATTACTTAAAAAAAACACAAATTTTCCCTCCCTCATGATTTTTTGGAAAAAGTGCCTGAGAAACAATTCATAAATTGTTTTGAGCCTAACTTTATTAAGACTGAAACTATCTCACGTATTGTTTTATACATAACTGTGTCCTGCTTGATAGCATAAGAGACCGCCGCTATTGCTACACAACATAAAAGCTTGCCCTTGAAAAACCTGGTACAATCTAACCTCGTTATTTGGAAGTCGTGGGAACCAATAAAAATACTACGAAAGAATGATTATTTGAATTAAACATTTCTAGATAGCATTATTGTTGCAAAAATCGCCAAACTGTATATATAATAGTGAATATTTCCTTATTTATTATTTCCACTGACATTCTGACATTTGTACACGGCGCAAAATATTTTATTTAGAATCTGTTACAAGTAAATGCGAACTGATGACCTAACGAATGATTGACCAACTACAAAAAAACTACAAAAAAGACAACGAAATAACAAGGAATTCAGATTAACTTGTTCTAAATAACGGTGATCTACAGTACATGCTTTGCATGCAGACAATATTACAACAAGCATCAATCAATATTTTTTGGTCCTCCTGAACACCGTCCATGCAGCGTTTGTGCGTTAGCGATTATTGATTATTTAACTTTTAAGTCGGTCAATAGCTATAAATAGCAAATGTTTACTTGTTATGTATCCCCGACCATAAAAGTTGTTTTGTCTTGTCTCGTCTTGTATAACCTTGAAACATGTGTGTTTATTTGTAACCTGCTGAAAAGCACAGATAATGCTTGATGTTTTGGCCTTGAAGGCAAATTTGGACAATGTTCCAGATTAGGAATGTCGCATGACCGATTTCTTGAAAGTGATTTGGTCTGTAGTTGCAAATTATAAATTCTTTTAGGCTGGCAAAAAAGGTGGATTCCATGGATATTTATGTTGTTCCCAGATTTTATGTAGTTTGTATTGATGAAAATTGTAACTTTCAGTTTTACACCATTAAAACAATTTTTGAGCGATCAGACGTTAAACTGTGTAATAAGTTTCCCTCCCATTAGTTGAATCATTTATCAGTAAGACTATCTAGATGGTGTAAAGTTATCAGGTCGTGTAATGCTACTGTCCCTAGTATCTGGGTTGCAAGTAATTAGGGCAAATTTACCATTTACAATTTTATGTTCGGATGAAGGTTGAATGCTTTCAACGCGGTGTAATCTGTTACTGCGCGTAAATATTTCACAAACAGATGCGTGTTTGTATAAAAAAAAATGACACTTTAAAGGCGTTTAAACAAGATTTGTTGGCATTTCGAATGGTTGTAGATCATAAAAACCAGTCTGATAAAGATACACTAAAAACTACCATAGTTCGGACATTACAACTTAGGTTGGGACAGCCGATTGCGAGCTTCGGACGCTGATGTAAACTCTCAGCCTATCCCGCTGACTGTACACTGGCTAAACTTGTGTTTTCTGCAAATAAGATAATGGAGCAAAATAGTTCCAAAAATAGTAAATATTAAAATTTAAATTGTTCATCATCATCTTCATCATCATCATTGTCGTTTTCATCGTCATCTTCTTCATCATTAGCAACATCATTATCGTCGTCACCATATCATCATCTTATTCATCATCGTCACCATCGTCATAATCACCATTAGTAGCAACAGCATCGTCGTCGTCATATCGTTGCCGTTATAGTAGTATTCACTAAAAATGTCAGAATTATGACCTCATCAACATGATCACCAACATCTCCTACATCATCATCATCTCCATCTTTACAGAGCTCTACTTTAATGCACTTATTCACAAATATTTATCTGTGAAATCAATAAATGATGCAGCAATATTAAGGGTATGTTTTTATTGATACATACAAGTTTACATGGTTTCCGTTTTTTACAATCTCAACCAAGTGAAGATGTGTTTTGTCTTTCAATTTGTGAGCAAAGCTGTTTGCCAGATAAAACAATACTTATATCAAAATGTCAATTTTCAATGAAACTTAAATGAACCTCTTGCAAGACAGCGACAGCATACAAGATTGTATTCACATGCTCTGTAAGAATTGAAAAAATGTCAGCAATCTTGCGGTGTTCATATGCTGTTTTGTGTTGCTATAAATATAATAATAGTTCATGCATGTCCTCTCGTGTTTGCGTGACAGGTATTTTTAACACAAGTTCACTACAAACTAGACATCGAACGATTGACATCATGTGAAACCTAAAAAAGAGTAGTTCTATTATCAACAGATATTTTACTTTTTTAATAGAGTTAATAACAATAAATGTAGCAAGAAAACTATGTCATTTGAAGCATAAAAATAGCATAAGTTCAAGACTTCAATATGTTTTCAATTTCAACTTTGCACAATATTACATAAATATATTGGTACTATACAATAATATGTTAGTACAAAACATTTTCCTAGTTACAGTATGTATATTTAACTCAAAGTTAAGACGTTAAATGTTTCAAACGCCTGTATAAATATGCTATTTGATACAATGAATCAATGGTAACTGGTTTCTGTTCAAGGGAAACAACCATTTTTGGTATCCGGGTAATATAGCGGCAGGTACCCAGGTAGTCAATTACTGCTCATCTCACTACTAACCAGGAAGTGCTCAATGTACTGAAATTGTCTGAATTCTTCATTTATTGCAGTTAAATGGACTAGGAAGTTGGTAATTTTGCATTTGATGTATGGAATGTTTCTCTGTTAGGCTACAACTCATGTGGCACCTGTACATGTGAACTGAACTTTGAAGAACCGCCCTGTGATGCGTGCTTTGATGACTGCCATCTGCAGCCAAACTGCACCGAAGGTTTTTTGAATACGACAACCTAAATATGTGATATCTACCAGTATATATTAACATACTTTCCCAGTGGTGGCAAAATCTTGCATTGCCTTACTGTTCTGTTGTTGACAAATGATTTTGCTGCTTGTCTGTAATGTATAGTATTTATACATAAGTTTGGCAAGATGTCATTTGTCCGTATATGCTTTGGGAAAAGCTGGGCAATATGGACAATTGATTTCACCATCCTAGTTTCTATAACTGTTAACATTTTCAAAACCCAGATGACACTATTTCAGTCAGCATAATCAGGTTATCATTCACTCTTTCACCTCATGACATGAACGATCTTGTGTCTTAAAATCACCTGACAGCGAGTGTAAAGGTTCAATGTAGCAATCACTGGAAATCTAGGATCATGGTCCACATTGATCTTAAATATGTCAGAGGTCAGATTAATGACGTAAAACATTTATCTCAAAATTAGATAGTGATGATATGGGTTTAAACTCGTCTTCTGTGTCACATACTAAATATTGCGGACTTTGGACTGTAATTTTCCATATATCTGTATGAAATGACCTGTTTATGTCACCAGGCACAAGTATCAAAAAAAGGGCCAATAAACATTTTGTTTTGATGTGTCATTTCATTTCATTTGTATATTTCGAATGAAAGATTCAGTTACGTTCCTTTTGTCTAGCAGATAAATGCATGGCGTGTACAGGCCACCTCAGCACCATCGATCCACCTCATTTCAAGATGTTCCACAAAAAACTAAGCAAAGTGAACATTTTGCAATAATCCTTTATACAGATATAAAGACATTTTTATCTGCGATTCACCTTGTTTGTTGATAGATAGAAGTAAGAAAATTTATTGGCAACACTTGTCAGGACATAGTTTAATGCATCGTTAAAAAACTACAAAATTGAACAGTCATTTATGTAAATGGTCCGTTTCCATGGCAGTGCATGCAATTTGATATATATGTACTATTGTTTGGACAATTATCTTTCTGTGTCTCTATCTTGTATGAAACATAGAAATGCTGATGGAGACAAAGTTCAAAGCAGCAGTTCATAACTATAAAATAAAACTTTTCAGAAATTTTTTCTAATTTTTTCTTATCAAAATACAAAAAAAAAAAACGCATTGAAATCGGTAAAATGAATATTTAGGTAAATTTTTGTCGTAAAGTTTCTGTTTGCGATAGCTCGTGATGCCTCTGGAGTAAATCAGCATGTACATTATGGTTTATTCCGTTTTTACCAAGGGTTTTTGAACATAGACATTATGAAATGATTTTCGCCAAGAACAAACAGATTTTGGTCGAATAAATGTCATTTATGTTTATAAGAACTAATGCCAATTTAAGATGCATTGAATTGTATTCTGTGGACTGCGTCTTTAAAGTTTGTATGTACGATCTTTCATATCAATTATTAAAAAATAAAAGCAGATAAAAGTGACTATAAAACTTGAATTCAAACTGTAGAATAGTAGTTGCACTGTCCATTTTTACGTCTGTGGGTTTGTGGTGTAATTTTTGGGTGTCCAATAACTCCAATGTCCATCAGTCCAGATTTTGTTTTTGCTCTGTAACTTTTTAATGGCTGGAAGGATTTCAATATAATTATAGATTATTATTCCACACGATGAGACGATGTGTCGCATACAACACCCATGCTCATCTGTCAAAGGTCAAGTTCACAATTCAAGGTCAAGGATTTTTGTTTCCGCTCCTAATCTTTAAATGCCTGGCAGGATTTTAATATTACTTCAGATTATTATTCCCCATGACCAGGTGGTGTGTTGTGCACATCACATATGCTTGTCTGGCAAAGGTCAAGGTGTTAAGTCAAATGTCAAATATTTTTCTGGCATGGAGGGATTTTCTAATAACTTAGAAATAGAAATGATTAGCATCATTCAATGTCACAAGCAAGAACCCGACCTTTAGTTTAGAGGTCAAGGTCTCACTAAGAGGTCAAGATATTTGTCCAGGGCATATATTGTACTCTTTTCTGACATTGCTTTCCTTAGACAAGCATATGCATTAAATGAAGTTTTAAGCTCGAATATTCGAAGTAGGGAAGATCTAGACAGAAATGCAGCACCCTGCGGTCAGCACAGAAATGTTCAATATCTTTAGAAAATCAACATATTTTTGCAAATATTCAACTACAAAAAATTAACCTATGCTTGAAAAGCTTAATCAGAAGCATTAGACTCACGAAAACCCTGAATTTAGCAAATTATTTGAAAATGACAACAAAGTGGTCCAGTTCCCCCCCCCCCTACTCCTTTTTAGCAGCACCCTGTACCTTTTTAGATCCTATATCTTTCCCTAAAATCGAAGAATAGGTGAGCTATCCTACTACCCCCGGTGTTGGCGTCTGCGTCTGAATTGATTAAAGTTTTTATTCAAAAGTCTTGTAACTTCAAAACTGCATAAGCTATTCACTTGAAACTTGGAGTACAGTATATCCAGTAAATTTCGCGTTATGCAAAGTTTGCAGAAATTACGAAAAACGCATTTTCGCACTTTCAATTTTTGCGTTATAGTTTTTGCAAAATATTCAAGAAGGTTTTTAACACTTATTCACACTTTAAAACAAACACATGACCAGGATAGACTGATGAACGTATTCAAATGTGTGAAAATATATAACAGTTATTAATGTTCAAGTCTATGCTGTTAAAAGGCTACTCAAATTATCAACAGTTTATAAAAAAAAGGATTATACTTGATAATAAGGCATGTGCTTATTTATCTTTTTGGTGTGATGGCATTAACTAATCTGTCTTACCAACAAGTTCTGTATTAGCGACTCTTTTGACTGTAATTGATAATATTGGTAAAACCAATAAAGATCTTGACTGAAAACTCTTGCATTGGTGACATATGAAAGCTTGCATACAAGGATATTGCTAATGCAATTTTTAGTGATTTTAATTTTTCGCGTTTCCATTGTGACCGCAAATATAGCGAAAATTGTATTACCGCGAAAATAATCGGATATACGGTATACTTATTTCATCAACTCCAGTATCAGGGGCAACATTCCCCATAACTCTGTTTTGTATTTTCACAGAGTTATGCCCCTTTTTCACTTAGATTTTCTGGTTATAGTTTATATTCAAAGTTGTATAACTTCAAAACTGCATAAGTTATTCACTTGAAACTTGAAACTAAACTTTGTCATCAACTCCAGTATCAGGTGCAACATTCTCCATAAGTATGAGCACAACTTTTCTTCGTTGTCCGTCGTGCGTCATCAACATTTACCTCACATTGTTTGCCCATTCTTCATGAAACTTAGTCAGAATATTTGTCCCAATGATATCTCGGCCGAGTTCAAATCTGGGTCATGCGGGGTCAAAAACTGCGTCACTAGGTCAAATTGAAGGAAAAGCTTAACACTCTATCAGTCACATTGTTTGTCCATTCTTCATGAAACTTAGTCAGAATATTTGTCCCAATGATATCTCAGCCGAGTTCAAATCTGGGTCATGTGCGGTCAAAAACTAGGTCACTAGGTTAAATTGAAGAAAAAGCTTGTTAACACTCCAGAAGTCACATTTTTTTGCCCAATCTTCATAAAACTTGGTCAGAACATATGTACCAATAATATCTCGGCCGAGTTCTGATTTGGGTCTTGTAAGGTTAAAAACTAGGTCACTAGGTTAAATTGAAGAAAAATCTTGTTAACACTCTGGAAGTCACATTTGTTGCCCAATCTTCATGAAACTTGGTGAGAACATTTGTCCCAATGATATATTGGCCGAGTTTGAATCTGGGTCATGTGGGGTCAAATACTTGGTCACTAGGTCAAATTGAAGAAAAAGCTTTTTAACACTCTAGAAATCACTTTTATTTTGTCCAATCAACCAGAAACTTGGTCAGAACATTTGCCCGAATGGTATCTCGGTCAAGTTCGAATCTGGGTTTTGTGGGGTCAAAAACTAGGTCAATATGTCAAATTGAAGAAAAAGCTTCAATTTCAATATGTACTTCTTAAATTTTGTATGTCTATTGGTACTTAAGTTTTTTAAACCGTGATTGTTAAGGCTGCATTGCCATCAGTCCGTTTCAGTATATCCATATCCGTATAAAAATCTAACACAAGGAAAATTGTTCGACTGATGAAACTCAGGTGAGCGACCCAGAGCTATTTGACCCTCTTGTTGTATTTTGACAGAGTTATGCCCTTTTTTTCAAAGTTTATAAACAAAAGTTTTGTAACTTTAAAACTTCATAAGTTATTCACTTGAAACTTGAAACTAATCTTTGTCATCAACTCTAGTATCAGGGGCAACATTACCCATAACTCTGTTTTGACAGAGTTATGCACACTTTTTACATTGATTTTGGTAAAAGGGTTTGTTCCAAAAATGTATAAACTATACAAGGCTTCACTTAAAAGTTTTGTATTTTAACAAATTAATGCCCCTTCCACTATCCAGAATATGTACCAACTGAAATGCTTCAAATAGTCGAGCCTGCTGTCCTCTGACAGCTCTTGTTATTGGTATGGTGGGACTATCCTGCGTCATTTGTCATCTGGCGTCCATAATGCATCAACAATTGTGCGCACGGACGCGATAGAGACTTCACTTTTCATTCAATCTTGACCAAACTTGTACAGTTTGTGCATGACCATAAAATCTTGGCGAAGTTTGATAATGGGCCAGATCAAACCTGGAACTCTAGCGTTTTTGCCACTTTTTCATGAGCGACATTGCAAAATAGACTTTCTGCAACATAAGATTTCATTTTTCATGTGATCTCGATCAAACTTGTACAGCTTGTGTATGAGCATAATATTTCAAAATAATCCAACACTGGCCTAAATTGGGAAACAAACACCAGAGTTGTTGCCCATTGTTTGTTGGCCTTGGTGTTTTCATTGGCATCAGAGTCTGGTCTAGGTTAAAGTTTTTTGGTAAGCTAGTTTCTTAAGAATGGCTTGAGGGATTTTATTCAAACTGAAACAGTTTTCCCCATACTAACAGGAACTTATAGGCCAAGTTTGGTTTGTTATCCTCAATGCAGGTTTACCAGTAAAGAGAATATTATTTGTGATTTGTGTTGGGCGTTGAACATTTCACAACGAAAACTGGTGAGGATTTATATCAATAAAATATGTCATTTCATGGAAAGTTGTCCTTGCTTTGTCTTAACAACTTATAAAATTCATACAGTCTTTAATTTGTAAATGTTTTATTATGCGGCATTTGCCCCTTTTGAAGATGGTGGGGTATATGCTTTGTTGATGTGGGTCGGTCTGCTTGTTCTTAGACAGCTTTTGTTCCTCACTTCTAAGTCCAACAGTTTTCATCAGATCTTCCCAAATTTCATGGGAATGTTTGTGGGCATAATATCTCAGCTAAGGTCTATAATCAGCCAAACGCCCAAGGAATTGTGGAGTTGTGGCCCTTGATTTATTTAAAATTGGCCCTTTTAGCTGTTTCCTCTCTGAGGTTTACAGTTTTTAAACAATCTTCACCAAACTTCCTGGAAATCTTTGTGGGCTTAATATCTTGGCAAAGTTCGATAATGAAGCAAATCATCCCAATACATGTGGAGTTATGGCCCTTGACTGATATAAAATTAGCCTTTTTAGCTGTTTCCACTCTAGCAGTTTTCATCCCATCTTCACCATATTTGATGAAAATGTTTGAGACTATAATGTCTTAGCCAAGTTTGATGGTCAACCAAATTGTCTCAGGAACTGCAGAGTTATGACCCTTGGTTTATCTTAAATTGGCCTTTTTAACGGTTTAAGCTCCCTTTATCCAGCAGTTTTCATCAAATCTTCCCCTTTATTGATATTTTAAAGATTGCTTTTGACCTTTGAGCGGCATAACTGTTTTACAAACAGCTCTTATTTAAACTTCTAACCAGTTATCTTTCGTCATTTCTTCTGGAAATGGTATTCCAATTTCCATGTTAACAATAATACAAGATTTAAAAAGTCAACTATGACAGTGGTCCCTTTAATAGCTGTTTCATGTGGTATATGTTTGCCATTTTTAGTGGAATTATCTTTCTTTATCTCTGTTACAAAGTGAGTAATAATCCTAGTCTGTGTGTTTATTATAGAAAATTGATATGGAGAGATTTTGCCATTGAGATGGAGAGATGTTTGAACTAGTTTGATAATTTAATCATGTGTTCTAAAACTATATCGGTCGAGATGCATTTGCATGATATCCATGCATGTTAGACCTTTGCAGAACTAGGTAATCTCCCCCTGACAAGTTATTTTTACTATCATACATACAAAGAAAAGTCCACTTACGAAACACTGATAAGTGTTTTTGTATATTGCTTATATAAGTATAAATCCAGAAAAATGATGGGCGCATATAGTGTTGGCCCTGTCTGTGTGTATGTACGTACATGTTTGTATGTATGTTCGGATTCTTGTTCAGAGCATAACTTTGTCCAGCATGGAAGGATTTTCAAAAAACAGAACAGAAAAGATAGGCATGATGAGACAGTGTGTTGGGCGCAAGTACCAGGTCCCAAGGTCCAGGTCACACTTAAAAGGTCGAAGGTCAAACATAAGAATTAAATCCAAGGGCCCTGTCCAGATCATAATATTGTTCAGCATTGAAGGATTTTAAAATAACTTAGAAGAAGTAATTAGCATTATGAAAGGGTGTGTTGTGCGCAAGAACTTGTTCCCTAGGTCCAAGGTCAAGGTGATTATTTAAGGACAACGGGCTAATAATTGTCCAGAGCGTATTATTGTTGTGCGTGCAGGGAATTTCAAATAAATTGTAAGAAATGATCACAGTCTCAACATGGAGTGTTGCATGGAAAACCAGACTTGTAAAACTTGTGAATTACTTCCATTTATTGATGTTGTTCAAAGCATAACTAACAAATTATTCAAATCATTGTGTTGATTCTTTAAAGAATCATTTAAAATAGCAAGAGTAGATGAAGCATACAAGAATCATAACTCATGATTGCCAAAAAGTTTTAATTACTCCCCTTTTCTGATTGTTGTCAGGACTCAACAGTTTAAATTATAGATAGGATATTTTTGGTACCTCATCATACTTCACAGATTGAGTGAAGACATTAGCAGATTTTGCAAATTAATTTCAATTATTTGTATGCATGTAGACAAAGTGGCCCCTGTTGAAAAGGCTGCATAGGTTATGCCATCCATGTCTGTGGATACATTTCTAGTTTTATTATCATTCACATTCTAAGGAATTATACCAAAAAGAAACAGGAAGTTATACAGTCATAACTTTGCTTGTCTTCTCCATAATGGCATTAATGATCAGTACTAAGCTTAGGTGAGCTTTTGTGGTCAGTGGTTGTCCCATGGGGTGTATCAGTTTCCTTGTATGTCTATATTGAAAAGTTTGAAAATTTTCTTATCTGAAACCACTTGCTGGATTTCAAAATTTAACAGAAATGTTCCTTGGGTGACCAAGTACCAAATTCCTTCAAACTATTTTGAGTTGCTAGACAAACAATCTGTCATTGGTCACTTGTTGTCCTCATTTTTGTTAATTTAAGGTTTCAACGTTTAACTTCAGATATCACCGAACATGCTAGTATACTTTCACAAGCCATTCGGATTTATTAACCTCAGGTGAGCGACCCAGGCCCATTTTGGCCTCCTTGTGGCCCGCTTCATATAAGGTCACAGTTTTTCCAGATGTCAGTATCCGCATATGCATTGCACAAATCAAAATCTGCAAAAAATCGAACAAATTTAAAACAGTAACCATTTCCATATGTCAGCAGTCTGTATCCGCAAAGCGCATCCGCCAAAGCCGTCCGCAAAAAAATCGCTCAATCAGTGATTTTGTGCCTATGCGGAGGACATGATATATATATTACTTAGCGTGTTGAATGAAAGGCTGTTAAATAAAACTTTGGAAACATAGCAGAGATAGTTTAGAGACACCTGAATAATACAGCCTAAGACTTACCGTGTACAATATGTTACATGTACTGATACTGTAGGTATAAATGTTGGATGTTTTTCATGGTTCAAATCCACCGCCTGTGATTGCTTTCGCATACTGGCATTAATAATTCCAGCCAACTTAATTTAAACTGTCTCAATTCTTCTTACTACGTCATCTTATATAGCCACTAGTTTCGAAAAGAAAACAATTTGCTTCACTGACGCCTATAAAAACTTGTGAGTTGGGCCCAATTTTGTGATGCTGTCTGGCTAGCGCAGTGGTTTGTACACTCGCTTCTCACCTAGGCGTCCCAGGTTCGCTTTCCAATCTCGGCGCATGTGAGTTTGGTTGGTGGTCACCATACCGGACATTAAAATATCTTTCAGTAAAACATAAATAGCTGGAAATTGCAGCTATGATTCAAAATTCATCCCAACTTTTGTGAGTCTCCAGTAAGTTAATTAGGTAGGAGTGCTGGGACACACTCCGGGTCCTCACATAATGCAGCCTCAGGCGCGGAAGGACATCATAAACGTTGAAATACACATACACACACACACACCAATTTCGTGAGTCAGTCGCGTTATCGCAAACAAACAATTTTTTAAGGATGGCTTCATGCGTGGGCCCATGCGTAAACTTCTCGTTTAAACCATTAGGTCGACTTTGATAAAACTAAACATAAATGTTCCTTGGGTGGTCCTCTACTAAAGTTGCTCAATTGGTCCGGTCACAAGATAGCCGCACAAGATGGCTGTCGCAGCTATAAATATCTGCTCCTAAACCCCTAGGTTGATTTTCAAAAATTTAACAGAAATGATCCTTGGGTAGTCCTCTACCAAAGTTGCTCAAATGGTTTCGCTCTGTTGAAAAACATGGCCGCTAAGTGGGGACGTTTTTCCTTACATGGTTATATCAATTTTTTTTTAATCTTGTCAGAAATCACTGGTTGAATTTCAAATTAATAACACAGGCACGATCATTGGGTGGTCCTCTAGCAATGTTGCTCAAATGGTTCCGCTCCGTTGAAAAACATGGCCGCTAGGGGGCGGGTCCATTTTTCCTTATATGGGAATATTTTAAACTGTTAAAGTCTTCATTTCAAAAGCCTCTGCTTGGACTTCTAAATAATTTCACGGAAATATTCCTTAGATGGTTCTTTACCAAAATACTTTGAATAACTTTGATTGGTTAACAAATCATGTCTGCAAGAGATCGGGGCCTTTTCCCCTTATAAAGCATATCAGTGTCCTTTTGCTTCTGATACTCCTTACCTAATAAGCCAGTGGAGCGATACAGGCACTTGTGTGCCTCTTGTTTTAGATCAGCTGTAAACATTATCTGATTAATGCCCTGGACAGAATTGTCAATCCCATGTTAGTCATATTTAGTCATCCAAGTGGTAAGATAGATGTTTAAATGGAAATACTGTCTAAAGTTTCTTCTCATATATTTGTAAATTTTAAAATGTCATTGAATGGCATAGCTGCAAACTATATGGCATTTGGACAACTCAAATTAAAGATTCTGTTAAAGTCTGTACAATTTCAAGCTCAAAATTTACCAACCTAGGCTGGACTGATTTGGTATAACAACATACACTGTCATTGTTATGTCAGTGAAACACATAATTTCCCATTTAAGCCACGCAAAAGATGAAAAATGGCTAAATTCAGAACAAACAACACTGTCTTCCTATAGTGTGTTAAGTCTATGTTTATGAGGGATATAACCTACATACATACTGAAATATTCTGTTGTTGGATATTGTATTATATAAAACACTCATCCTTCATGTAAAACAGTTCATAAACAAACATTTTATTTACATACTGTAAATAATGGAGTAACAGATTAAATCTGAATATTCATCGTTAAGTTTTGGCAAGCTGCACGATAGTCTCAATAAACCATGAGGAACTTTGTTTAGTTTTGCCTTGTTGAAAATGTAAACATAAAATGAAAACTAATTTCTTAAATTACTATTTTTCTGATAAAAAATTGACTTGTAGTTTCATTCCAAATTCATTTTTAGCTCGACTTTTTACCGAATAGTTTGAGCTATGCTAATCACACGTTCGTCGGCGTCACTGTAATGCTCTAGTTAAGGTTTGCATGCAACAAGTCCATATCTCTGTAACTACTACAGATATTCAATTGAAACTTTACGCATGTCTTCGGGGTCATTGTATGAGGTCACTGACCAAGGCCCATAACTCTGACATGCAATTTAGCAGAATTATGCTCCTTTTTGTACTTAGAAAATCAGGTTTAAGTTTGCGTGCAACTCCATATCTCTATATCTACTAGAGATATCCAATTGAAACTTCACTCATGCCTTTAGGATCATTATATAAGGTCACTGGCTAAGACCCATAGCTGTGACTAGCATTTTAAAAGAATCATGCCCCTTTTTGTACTTAGAAATGTCAGGTTAAGGTTTGCATGCAAGAGAAAATTCAGTTTAAGGTTTGCGTGCAGTACATATCTCTATAACTACTACAGATAATTAGTTGAAACTTTTCGCATGTCTTCGGGGTCAATATATTAGATCACTGGCCAAGGCACATAATTGTGACCAGCATTTTAGCAGAATTAAGCTCTTTTTTGTAGTGATAAAAGCCCATAACTCTGACAATGCAGTTGAATAGTCGAGCGCGCTGTCCTGAGACAACAGTTACTCTTGTTTTATGTATCTGTCTGATAGAAATTGATTTTTAAATGTATTCACAATCTTGCAACGTCTTGTATGTGCCTTTAATGAAAATAATGGAAGAATTTCTCTGATTATTCTGTGTTGCATTACAAATTTATAATTCCACATTGTCATTTGATGATTGTTCATAAATTACACACAACTTCAAATAATTATTTTGCTGGAAGGAGCGTCAAGTGCCTACTTTATTAATACTGTTGTTTTTCTTTTGAAAATTGTCGGTCTCCCCGTCTGTTGGTTTTTTGTTTCCGGATGATTACTCAAGAAAGGCTGGACATACTCAAATAATTTTTGGTACACATGTGTAACATCATAGAATACAGTTCAAGTTTGATGTTGTTTTCAAACCACTAAATTTTGACTGAGTTATGGCCCCTTTTCGACTTAAAATTTCCTAAAAACATGGTTTCCGGATGATAATTCAAGAAAGGTTTGACATATTCAAATAATTTTTGGTACACATGTGTAACATCATTGAATACAGGTCAAGTCTGATGTTGGTCACAAACCACTACATTTTGAGTTATGGATTCTATTAAAATAAAATTTTCCAAATACACGTTGACCATTGACAAATTAAAGCATTCTCTCTCTGTCCATTTCTTTCGAATGGATGCCATAGTTTTGTGATAAGGCCATATTGTATGGGTATATCCGTCACTTAATCCGTCACTTATGTGACAAATCTAGTTTTATTTGTTTTTACATGTTATGCTTATTTCTAAGTAAACCCCTCCATTTGAAAACTATTTATTCCCAAAGTTTGGTGTCAGTGCTTAGTTTAGTTGTATAGTTAAGAAAAGTTGCAGTCGCTAGATGATGACTGACAAGCAGGTGGCAGTGCAGAGGTCACAAGGGTGTAATGAATATGGTGTACGTCTTGCGATTAGGAGTTCAATACTTAGAATGATCTTTCTCGAAAGACAAAAAAACCTGATCTACCTAGGAAACGAATGGACTCAATAGTGTCTCAGTCAGCCTTAGAAAACTGATCTACCCAGAAAATGAATGGACTCAATAGTGTCTCAGTCAGCCTTAGAAAACTGATCTGTTGCAGTAAGTCTGGTTGGAGGAGGGAACAAAAAATGAACACAGAATTGAGTAAATTAATGACTCGAGTTTCACATACGACATAAAAATCTTTATGAATTATTACTTACTAAAATCATACTACACACCATTAACTTAATCACTGCATGATAACCATGACATTAAATACCATTAATAATAACATTAAAAGGCACCGTTTATCATATAAAAACTACTGTTAAAATATACTCACACTTAAATACAGTGCGTCACATATCGCTGGACAGTGGCCATATTATATGTATAGAAGCATTTTTAATGAGGTGAAAACAAACTGAATATATCATACAGTAACACACTAATGAAATTTGTTAATTATAATATTGATCTAAAATTCTAAATGTGTTTTTAATGCAATGATTCTAGGAGCAGATCGTATGAATCATATAGCGATATATAATTTCTTCAGTGTTGTTTGTTTGCATTCCGTGTTACAGGTTGAAACCCTTTCACAGGGTCATTTTTATTATATGGGTTACATTCTACAAATTTTTTGTTGCTTTTCGGAACAAAAATGGGTGGGCGGATCTAAGAACCTAGAAATCAACAAACTCCCGCCTTAGGCTTTCAATAAAATCAAGCTTAAATAAATAGGCTTAAACTTAAAGATGGTTGAAGAAAATGTAATGCTTTTTAGTTGTGTAATGGACAGGTGGATTGTTTAGTAATATGGACAATGGTGTTGGAAAATGCAGATATCATTTGAATGTACATATTTAGCTATCACCATAATTATCAAATAGAAAATATCTAGTTTCTGGAAGGGAAAAGTTTAATCAGGTGAGGTTTAGAAAATGCACATAGGGCGAGCTTTAGCGATAAGAAGCTCTTAACAAGATAATGCCATATTTGGATAAAACACTCTATGCGAAAGCCAGATAATCTGTTGTCAAGAAGACCGACCACACACAGTTTTATCGATGAAAAACAGCAATTAATTAGACATATTTCATTTGTATGTGGTGTCAACTTGTTGAAAGCTGTGATTGGTCACGTAGGAATATTTAATTAAGATAAAATGCGATTTATATGGGTTTAAACTGCTCACTCTTTCTCATTTATTGAACAAACAAAATAACTGGATGGCAATCTTATCTATGAATGCCTTGACATTAGCATAAAATATAAAGGACTTAAATTTGTATGTGTATTTTCAAATGCAACAAGTCCATATCTCTGTAACTAGTACAGATATTCAATTAAAACTTCACACAAGTCATGTCTTTGGGACATTATGTGAGGTCACTGACCAAGGCCCATAAGTGACTGTAATTTAACAAAATTATGCCCCTTTTTACCCAAATTTTTCCAAGACAAATTTTGGTTATTATTTTAGATTGGCGTATGTCGTTGGGCAGCCAGGTGGGCAGTCGTAGCACTTTTCGTTTCATTTCTCTACTTCGAGAATGGATTGAGATATTTTAATGGAATTTGATAGATACCTTATATTGAGACCTCACATGGGATTGCATATGGGGTGGGGTTCAGATCAAGGTCACTGTTACTAAAAATAGAAAAGCGGTTTTTGCTCAATAACTCGATAACGGATTGAGATATTTTAATGAAACTTCATAAATAGATACCTTATATTGAGACCTAGCTTGGAATTGCATATGGGGTGGATGGGTCAAGGTCAAGGTCACTGTTACTGAAAATAGAAAAACGGTTTCCTCTAAATATCTTGAGAACCCATTGAGATATTTTAAAGAAACTTCATACATAGATACCTTACATCGAGACCTAGCTTTGAATGGCATATGGGGTGGTGGGATTTAGGTCACGTTTACTTAAAATAGAAATACAGTTTCCGCTCAATAACTTGAAAATGAATTGATTTATTATAATGAAACTTAACACATAGATACCTTATATCAAGACATCGCTTTGGATTGCATATGGGGTGGCTGGGGTCAAGGTCAAGGTCACTGTTACTAAACATAGAAAAACAGTTTCCGCTTAATAACTTGAGGAGGCATGGAGATACTGTAATGAAATTGAATACATAGATACCTTATATTGATACCTCGCTTGGGATTGCATATGGGGGTGGGTGGGGTCAAGGTCACTGTTACTAAAAATAGAAAAACAGTTTCTGCTTAATTTCTTGAGAACGCATTGAGATATTTTAATGAAACTTCATACATAGATACCTTATATCAAGACCTAGTTTGAAATTGCATATGGGGTGGATGGGTCAAGGTCAAGGTCACTGTTACTGAAAATAGAAAAACGTTTTCCGCTAAATATCTTGAGAACCCATTGAGATATTTTAAAGAAACTTCATACATAGATACCTTACATCAAGAGACCTGGCTTGGGTTTGTGTATGTATTGGGTGGGGGCAAAGTCACGGTTACTGTTACTAAAATAGAAAATTGGTTTCCCCAAATAACCCGAGAACATATTGAGATATTTAATTTGATATATAGATATCTTATATTTAAAACCTCGCATGGGATTGCATATGTGGTGGGTGGGGTCAAGGCCGTCATTACTAAAAATAGACCTATCAGTTTCCACTCAATAGCTTGAGGTATTTTTATGAAACTTTATATGTAGAACCTTATATCTCAACCTCGACTGGGATTGCGTATGGGGTTGATGGGGTCAATGTCAAGGTCACCATTACTAAAAATATTATTTTTGTGCCGACTTTAATGCATTTCATTCTAGAAATTTGGTTTTCGTGGAATTTCCACTTTCTTGTTGTACTTAATAAATCAGGTTAATGTTTGCATGCAACAACTCTGTATCGCTATATCTACTTCAGATGTTCAACTGAAACTTTACACATGCGTTCAGTGTCATTATATAAGGTCACTGGCCAAGACCCTTAACTGTGACCAACATTTTAGCAGAATTTTGCCCCTTTTTGTAAAAACGTCAGGTTAAAGTTTGCGTGCAAGAGAAAATTCAGGTTAAGGTTTATGTGCAACAAGTACATCAAACTCATTAAAATCATCTCCAGTCTGACGCTGCTATACTATACGCTGACTGGCCGACCTAGCAGTGACAACTAATGGAGCAAACATTAGGGTTTGATTTTAATGAGATTGCAAGTACATATCTCTGTAACTACTAAAGATATGCAATTAAAACTAAACACATGTCATCTGGGTCATTATTTACGGTCACTGACCTAGGCCCATAACTCTGACCTGCAATATAGCAGAATTATGCCCCCTGTTGTATGTGCAGGCTGTCAACTGGTCCTTCTTTTTTTATTCTTTTCCTACTTTTTTTGATTCACTCATACTTTTTCCTACTTTTTTTGATTCACTCATACTTTTTCCAAATTTGTTTGATTCACTCATACATTTTCCTACTTTTTTTGATTCACTCATACTTTTTCCTACTTTTTGGTTAAAAAACTCCTATTATTCCTACTTTGTAGTTTGCCAGAAATGAAGATGAATTTAAAACTGTTTTATATGAAAAAAGAACAATGTTTATTTCTAGATGTGTTGCATCGATGGGACAATGTGGTATGTTCCCCTGCTAATTTGTCTGGAACTTATTGACTTTGACATGCATAGATTTGTATTCACAAGCCTTCTTAAAGGTTCTGAGATATTTAAAACGTGTTAAAAATAAAGTTAAAGTCATGTACACTGAAGAATGAATCTGTTATCATATACATGTGTAGATATAATTTTGGTTTTGTTCCCAACAATGGGCTTGCTGATGGAGCTCTGTGTACTTTCCAGCTCTAAATGTCTAGTGTAGATTTTATGCATTATCAAATAATGTTATTCAAATACATATACAGGATTTCAGATATTTAGAATCTGGGATTAATTGCTGACTGCCTCAGAAATCTAGCAGGTTGTTAATTGGAAATCAAATAAATAGTTTTAATAAAGTTGTATTGACATACAACCTGACAGATTGCATTACCCAATTGTCTTCTTATTGTTAAAGAAAATGTTTAGCAATTTTTGAAAATAATACTATTTATCGAGATTTTTCTGAATATGTACCGAGTGCTATTCCTTTTATATTATGAAAGATTATCACAAAGATGGAGTATAATCCCATCCTTGATTCTGTAAATGCTCTAACCAATATGTTAGAAATCCTGTGTGTTTGTAAATTGTGATAAGTCGTGCTGGATTCACCTATTCATTATGTTGATGTCCTTCCTACCCATTGGTGTACAACAAATGCAAGGGACGTATTAATTCACAGACACAGACATCTTACTGTGGATTAAAGTCTCTGACTGTTGATCACTTGCCCCTTACCACTGTAGGCCCAAACCACAGTAGGCTCAAGCCTTAATGTGGTCATATTCTCTGAAGTGAAAAAGCTACCCATCTAGCTTATAGAAGAGCAGTGGTTCTACCCAGGTGCCTGCATGTGCGTTGTCTTTCTCCACCATGAAAAGCTGGAAATCACCATATTATAACTGGCTGATGAGCGTGACATTAATTCCAATAAACAGTAGGCAAAAATGGTCAGATACAACTGGGAGTACAACTTCTAAAAAAAGACAATTGATTTCAAAGTGCTTGATACTATTGGTAGTAGTAACTCTGTGAAACCTTTGGTATAGATGTAACATATTCTGCAGTGTACATGTTTATTGTAATCATAACCTTATGTATATATTGAGCTAGTTATTGGTATGTTTGTATTATTAGTTAATCAAGAAAAAAAAACAATTCAGGATTTCTGGCAGATGTCCCATGATCACATTCCTCAAGCTGAACAGTTGGCTATTAAATTTGAAGAGTAATTTACAAAGTTCAGTCAATTTAAACGTAACTTTGCTATGGTAAATGTGTTTAAAAAGTCCTACTTTTTGACGAGAAATGTATACTTTTGCCTACTTTTTCCCAACTTTAAAAAAAAAGAAAGCTCCTATACTTTTCCTACATTTTCACTGAGGGCGAGTTGACAGCCTGTAATTTCCAGTTCTGAGCTCCCTACTCGAAAGTTGCATGGGCTCAATTTTCATTTTCAATTTACATGCCAGTGTTTATAGGCAATGTAACATGACCTTGGGCAAATCAGCCGTTAATAACGCATATTCGATAGGCAACATTCCATAGAATACACTCGCTGACTGACCTGCGCCTATTAATAGTATAAACGTAAACAACACTGATTCGTCTAACAAGCATCCAGAGAACCATGGACAATAAGATTAAAATGAATGGAAAATTACTTGTATTTATAAACTTTCCATGCATGTTTATTTGAATGACTGTTGGTAGATCTATTTATGATGAATTATTTAGAATTGCATTTTATCTTTTCTTCTCCTGTAGAGGCTTTTCAATGCATAAATAGATTTTGCATCTTTCTATAAATAGACACTGGCGGAAGCTTGGGACATATGTAATTCAGTTCGTTTTAAATTTGGCATTTTTACCTTACGTGCGTTTTATGAATGCATTAAAACTTGAATAGTTATACACAAAAACGCTAGAGACGTATTTTCACAAAGGAATATAAATCTATATAACGCAACTATTAAATATAACTTAACGCTTTTGTGATCACAAAATGAAGTCAAATCATTATATCTAATTGTGATGAATGTTCCCTGACGTGTGTTTTTATTTGGCACACGTAGTGTAAATGCTCAATCCATAACAAATATTTTTAACGCTCAGATTCCTTCTCTTATTTTCTTGGAAACAAGGTAACTTCTAGTAAATTTTGATTTGCCTGACAAATACTGTATACATTATTTAGATTTAAAAAATCACTGATGAAAATAAGATCAGTAAATTGTACAGACATTACATAATTAACTATAACTAATCTTTAACATATGGACTTTTCATAGTTTCCCGGCGCCTTATGATGCTCTGCATCATTATTTTTCTTGTGAAATACTGATGTTTCTGCCAAATTCTTGTGTAGAGGCAATACAATCTACAAATAGACATTGTTTTTATAAGACTATGAATAAATGCATTGTATACTAAAATAATTTAATCACAAAAATATTTCAAATATATATAAGGGGTGTCATGGGAAAACCGGGCTTAATGCAAGTGCGTAAAGTGTCGTCCCAGATCAGCTTGTTTAGTCAGCACAGGCTAATACAGGACAGTACTTTCCATCCTCAGTGGATTTATGTTTAGAAGAGACTTCCTACAAACACACAGGCTAAGACAGGACGGCACTTTCCGCCTACAGTGGATTTATGTTTAGAAGAGACTTCATAGAAACAGAAAATACCATAAAAGTGGAAAGTGTCGTCCCGGATCAGCCTATGCACACTGCACAGACCACACAGGCTGTGGAACTGATTTAAAACATAGTCATCAGTTCATTGCTTTGACATGAAATAATTATATTCTTTTTATTTATTTTAAATATAGAAACATTTCATACTACTGTTTTAGGAGCTAGCCACATGAAAATATGAGTTTGCTATTTGATGAGGAAAATTGACTTATTTATTTTATTTTAAATAATTTTGAAAAATAATATTATCTTATTTTAAATAATATCGAAAAATCATGTTAAATGCGTGTAGAATAACGATCTATGAAGAAATGAGCCTGTTCGTTCATAAACCTAATCAACGTAATGCATCAGTTTTAAATATTCATGTTGGATATTCAATTTACATTATTTACAAACATTTACATTTATGCCGAATTTGTTTTTAGCTCACCTGAGCACAACGTGCTCATAATCAGCTTTTAGGATCGCCTTTTGTCCGTCTTGCGTCGTGTGTCAACAATTTCATTCAAACAACATTCTCTCCTAAACCGCTGGACAGATTTTCACCAAACTTAACAGGAATGATCCTTGGGTGATCCTCTTTCAAATTTATTAAAATCGTTTCAGTCCGCAGCATATGTTGGTTACAAGAGCTAAAAATAGATTTCAAAACTGAAAACTTAAAAAATCTCTGAAACCACAAGGCTTGGAGCTTTCATATTTGATATGTGACATCCTCTGGTGGTCCTGTACAAAGATTGTTCAAACTATGCCCCTGGGGTCAAAACTGGCCACGCTCCGGGGGTCACATGGTTTATATAGACTTGTATAGCAAAATGACTTTAACAATCTTCTTCTCTGAAACCACAAGGCCTAGAGGTTTTATATTTGGTATGTAACATCGTGTAGTGGTCCTCTATAAAGATTGTTCAAATGATGCCCCTGGGGTTAAAGTTGGGCACACCCAGGGGCTCACATGGTTAAAATAGACGTAAATGGCAAAATGATTTAAAAATTCTTCTCTGAAACCACAACGCCCAGAGGTTTCATATTTGGTTAAAACATTATATTGAGACCTCGATTGGGATTGCATATGGGATGGGTGGGGTCAAGGTCACTGTTACTAAAAATAGATACCTTATATTGACACCTCGCATGGGATCACATACGGGGTGGGAGGGGTCAAGGTCACTGTTAATAAAAAAAGAGAAACAGTTTCTGCTCAATATCTTGAGAACGCATTGAGATATTTTAATGAAACCTAATTCATAAATACATTATTTTGTGACCTTGATTGGGATTGCATATGGGGTGGGTGGGGTCAAGGTCACCATTATTAAATATAGAAAAATGGTTTCCGCTAAATATCTTGAGAACGCATTGAGCTATTTTAATAAAACTTAATACATAAGTACCTTATTTCGAGACATTGCTTGGGATTGCATATGGGGTGGGTAGGGTCAAGGTCACTGTTACTGAAAATAGAAAAACGGTTTCCGCTCAATAACTCGAAAAAGCATTGCGATATTTAAATGAAACTTAATACACATATCTTTTGTCGAGACCTCACTTGGGTTTGCTTATGGGGTGGGTGGGGTCAAGGTCACTGTTATTAAAAGTAGAAAAACGGTTTACGCTCAATAACTTAAAAACCCATTGAGATATTTTAATGAAACTTCATGCGTAGATACTTTGTATCAAGACTTTGCTTTACTTATGTGGTGGGCGGGGTCAAAGTCAGTTTTACTAAAAATAGAAAAACAGTTTTCGCTCAATAACTTATTGAGATATTTTAATGAAACTTCATACATAAATATCAGTTGAGCCACCTAGGGCCATTGTGGCCCTCTTGTTTAAAGATATTTCTTGTTCCACATAGTCTAAAGTTTGTTGGATGTAAATTAACCACTAATTATCCTAAACATTGTACATTTACCCCAAAAATTGCTGCCAAATTTTCCGAAGTACACATAAATTTACCCCCAGTACAAAAGCTTGTTTGGAGCACTGTCAGCTAGACGCCTTAGAAATTTCAATTTTGACTCTGCGACCAGTGAAATTTAGGATCAGCAAACCTTAATTGCATGATATTTTGTTTTAATACACATCAAAAGTGTTGTCAAAAGGAGAATTACTACATTTTCTTAAAGCGTACAGTTCAATACAATACTCAGTTTGACTGGGCAATGTCAAGTTAGTGTTTTGAAACATCGAATATAATAATTTTCCTTCCATATGCATCTGTTAAGACACATCACGTGTGCGTGGCGCCAGTAATGGTTGTTACTTAATTTGGGTGTTTTCAACAATCAGTTAGTGTAAATATATTGGGTAATGCAATTTCACGTACTTAATTTTATCAATCGGCCTTCAAATATTTGAAAAATGATTGGGTAATACTTAAGTGTTACTTCTTGGAAAAGCAATTTTACTGCTTGGAAAAGCAGATATTAGTTCCTCTGGGATGTTTGAAAAGTTATTAGAACTCACGATCAGGAACCATTTCATGGAGGATGGTTTAGTTTCCTCCCATGAATCCCACTTAAGATAACGGCTTGCTTGTACTATGAGAATGCTGAAACTAGGAAACATGTACAGGCTGGGGCTGTATTCCAGAACTAAATCTTATGTTTGGCTTTTATTAATAATTTTTCGCTTTTGACGCTCCGATCTTGATAAGCCTTTGTATGACATTGTGCATTATTGTTATACATGTATATGACATTGTTACAAAGAATTGTTCATGACCATGACTTTGTGCTAAGGGTTCATTAATTATCATTTGTATCGTTTACATAACTGTTATAGACTATTTTATATGTAGTTTAACTTCAAATGTTTTTGTAAACTAGCCCCAGATTACATACACAGTCACCAGTGTGATTGTTGCTTTCCCATATGTCTGTATCCACATTGTGAAAAAAATCCGCATCAACAGTTGAACCGTTGTTCGCATTCGCAAAATCTGTCCACAAAATCCGTCTAAAAAAATTGCTCCGTGAGTGATGCAGAAGACATGGTATTTCACTCAGCGTATTTAACAAAATGCTTTTATAGACATTTGAAAAATAGCAGAAATTGTCTAGGAAAATACAAATAATGCAACCTATGAACCCCCAAGTATAATAACTTGGTTATAACTGGTATAATTTGTAGGTTCATGGCTGATATCCGTAAATATAAATGGTGGATGCATAAAATTACCCCAATCCACTCCACCTAACATAATCACATGAATTTTTTGCAGACGACATTTTTAAAGCTGTTTACATTCTTCTTACTTAGATGGAAGTCACTGTGGTTGTGATAGTAGTCAATTCGAGAATTCAACACAAGGTCTTACCAAGGTATGATGACATTGATATCAACAACAGTCACTGCCTCAGTGGCTTGCCAACCTAATGTAGTATGATTGCAATCAAGTGTGAGGTAGTTTGGTCAGTCATTGTCCGTCGTCAGTTGTTTGTCATCTGTTGTTTGTTATCAATATTTTGATTTTAACAACTTTCTTTAACCGCTGAAAAACTGGGCAAAGATGTTCATTGTTACAGAATGGTCTAGCAAATCCACATTTGATATTGTGTGTTGTATATTGGTAGCTTGGTTGTATGAAGGTCAGTACCAAGCCTAATTGTGCATATTATTGCCGAATTTAGTTGAATCAGTTTGAGTGAGTTGAGCAATTTACTGTGCTTGTTCCTCGCAACGTCTTATTTTAAACAATTAAAATTCTTGATATATATTCAGATAACTTGCCACAAATGTTCACCATGTGGAGCCTTGATGCCCATATCATTGGATTGTTCCAGTCCAACGATTATTTAGTGATAGGGCCACCTGCTCTCCCACCAGATGTGTTTAAAAACATTGTGCCAAGCCTTGTGCATATTACCATTTGCAAGTTGATTAATTTTTATTTTATCTCTACGGGTCACAGACCAGAAAGCTTATTCGATGATATTTTGACCATTGTCAGTACTTGCGTCTGCTAACACTTTAAATATCTCAATCATAAACCACGTGGAAGAATTAAAACAAATTACACAGAAATCTGTGTATTGTAGGGATGTGAATTTGCTCGATGATTCCACTTTAAATATGGTTCTGTGGACAAATGACAGGCGTCCAATATTATGAAAAAGTTGCCAACGTATTACCCAGTCTTCCATTAAGAATGGCATATAGAGTCAATATTTCAAATGTGAATATTAATTTTGTGTTTATTTCTCCCAGTTGTCCATAAAAAAATTTCTAGCGGCTGACCTTGTGGAATAGACGTAAACATTAAGAAAATATAAACAATTGTTAAGTTTACCCAGTTAAAGATTTACTGGTCCTTGTCATTGAAAACTGAAAGGGACTTTGTGACAAAATGTCAAATTAGCAATTGTTGTCACAGATTCCAAAAATTAACGAAAATTGTTAAAAAAGACGCATGAATCGCTGACATTAAGTAAATATGCACTGACTTGTGATTGGGAGGTTTTTGGTTCGATATCCTGTGGTGGTACTTTATATTTGTTTGATTATGCTTTTCTTATTATAATACTTGAGCTCTTTAGTTCAGGTGCTTTAGTTTTTCCAGTTCAGATGTTTAATGGCATATTTTTAAAGTAGGAAAATCTGTGAGCAAGTCTCTATAACCATAACAAGTGAAATTGACATAATATGCAAGAAGTAAGTTTTATCAAAACAAATAGCTGATTTTAGCATTCTGAAGAAATGTCCTGCATGAATCTGTATCCATAAGTTCTACTATGTTGTGTACTAACCCAAATGAGTAAGTTTGGAAATACAGCGAGCATAGCTCCCATTGACGCCTTCAAAACAAATTTTGTTGAACATTACAGGTATTTTAGATGTTTACAGATCAGGTGGAAAGTTTTCTTTTGGCACAGAAGGGTAATTAGTGTTGGTTATTATGCATATGGGTTGATACTAATAATTTGAAAATTCCGCATTTGTTTGCATCAAACAAACATTTTTGTATAATGCATTTAATTGCGAGACTACGCATTTCGTGAGAATCTGTTGTATATGTTTTATAAGATGTGCCCTGTAGAAACAATGTGTTTCCTATATGGGTGTATTGTTTTGTTTAAATATAAAAGAATAAGGTGAGAGTTTTTTATGCCCTTGGCATCTTGATGAAGGAGGCATGTAGTGATCCCGTCCGTGACATGGTAAAGTAGATTTTACCGTTTCGTCTAGCACCAACACTTGGATACTTACACAGTTGTTGGTTATGACCATTCCCTATCCACCCATATCACTCAACCTCACTTTAACCTTGACGATGACCTAATTTGGACTTATAATTATTCAAAAGTGCCATTTCTTGGTTAACTAGATTTTACCATTTCGTCTAGCACCAACACTGCTTACTATAACACTTGGATATTTACTTATGACCTGCAAATTAGCAGAATTATGCCCCTTTGGTACTTAGAAAATCAGGTTAAAGTTTGAGTGCATCAACTTCATATCTCTATATCGGCTACAGATATTCAGTTTTAACTTCACACATGTCTTCAATGTCATTATATAAGGTCACTGGCCAAGGCACATAACTTTGACCAGCATTTTAGCAGTATTATGCCCCTTTTTGTAGTGATAAAGGGCAATTACTCGGACAAAGCGGTTGAATAGTCGAGCGCGCTGTCCTGGGATATCTCTTGTTTTAGCATTAACTTACCAAAGAGCAGTTGTAGCCTGTCGTAAACATCCTGTTTTGCGGAAGTTTTTATTCCCCTGGCATCTTGATGCAGAAGGCATAATAAAGTGATCGTCCTGTCCGTCCGTCCTATCATCTTTCTGTCCGAACCGTCCGTGACAAGGGGAAGTAGATTTTACCGTTTAATCTAGCACCAACACCGCTTACTACAACAGTTTGATGCTAACACAGTTGTTGCTTATGACCATTCCCTATCCATCCATATCACCCAACCTCACTTTGACCTTGACCTAATTTGGACTTATAATAATTCAATAGTGCCATTTCTTGGTTAACTAGGTTTTACCGTTTCGTCTAGCACCAACATCGCTTACTACAACACTTGGATATTTACACAGTTGTTACTTATGACCGTTCCCAATCCACCCATATCACCCAACCTCACTTTGACCTTGACCTTGACTTAATTTGGTCTAAGAAATGGGCTATCCAGCACCAACCGAAGGCATGTGTTTTTATCAAACACAGAATCTTGTTTTTGTTTACAGTTTTTAAAATATCAACAATTTATTGTGGTTACAATCGATAGTTATTTGTGTATACATAACAGTAAAATCACGATTATGCAAATTGCGATTATATGAAATGATGACGTACTACGAACAACAGCTGCAGTCCTGTCGTTTTGCCATTTTTATTCAATGTGAAAAATGATATTTTAATCGCGTTTATACCCGAAATGCAATTATACCAACAATTATCATGGTCAGATGACAATTAAATATGTGTGAAAAAGATGTGATTTTACGAATTACTGACAAGGGGATGTTTTGACACCTCTTCGAGTGACAGCCACCATCCTGTGTTTCGCTTAATACAGCATGGAAGTTGAGAAACACTGTGCTACAAATTTATCTGATAGGGCATTGCATAATTTAGGTAAAATCTCACACAAGCAAGATTACAATATGTATAATGTTTATAAAATAATAATTTTTGAATAAATATTTAAATTCAACGTGTTATTATAGATATTATGTTTTAATACACAGTAATCCTTTATTATGATTATGAGTCCAATTATGCAGCAATACTGAAATTATAGAACGATGTTCCATATTTTTTTAAGAAAGATACGATTATATAGAAAATGTGATTATACGAGTCATCACGTCGGTCCCGTGACTTTTAGTATAATCACGATTCGACTTTAATTCTCATAATGCTCTGACTTAATCCATTAGTGAGCATCTGTGAAATAATTGTGGTCCTACACAGTCTGTCAAAGTTTTAATTCGGTAAAAATATAAAGCATAAGCTGGAATTCGCTCTCTCATATGCATTTTTGTATATTTGAGAATTCTTCCATGTCCATTTATAATTGTTCTTCGTGTACCGCATGCTTTAAAATAGAAAATCCCTCCATGTTTGTTGCATCTACTGCAAACATGTTTGCAATATATGCATCTTTTTCTGGATCTAAAGAAAACATAAAGACTTAATTTTTTAGTATTTATAGTTATTAAATGTGAAAGTAAATTCATAATTAATATGAGAGTAAAGTGTATTGTACTGGATTGTGATTACCTCCATCAGTCTAAATTGTGTTGGCCATTCGTGTATTTTACTCTTTTATTGCATTGAATGTGCATTATTTGTTGAAAATGATTATACTTGGTGGTTCAGTTATAGATATCGAAACCTGCAGAAGGTAAAATAAAATAAAACACTTCAAAGTATGAGTACAAAAGAAGATATTTAGTTGCAAAGCATATCATATCATGCGACTGACTTTACAGCTTTTATATTGTAATGTGCAAGCAATTGTAAATGTACAAAAGCACAATCACACATCTATTAACATATTTCTCTTTAGCATATCACCAGTGCTACTTAGATCCGCTCAGTTGATAGAAAATGGGAAAAAGTTTAGTGGAAATAATATGCCTTATAACGTCCTGTGGCCCAATTATGATGTTTGAAAACTGATCAATAGACACTACAAATTTTGAATAGTTAAAAAAAAGAGAATGCCCTCGTCAATGAATTCCTTTGCGTAAAATAGTCCTGATCAAATAACCAAAAGCTTCGTTTTACTTTTTTTTTATGTACACCTAAAGTTAAAATAGTTTTAATGGGGTATTTAAGAAGATACCCCAGCAGTTAAACCCACTCAGAATGGCAATTTGCACTACTGATCAATATAATGCACCATTCTTATCATTCTGTTCTTTTGTAAATACAACCTATTGAAATGCCTTTATATGCCTTGGTTCTTCACGAGACACTCTAGACCTAAACCATTCATGTTGAAATGCCTTTATATGCGTTGGTTCTTCACGAGACACTCAAGACCTAAACCATTCATGTTGAAATCAATGAAAGCCTTGATTGAAATTGTTGTAAAGGTTGTAATACTAGAAGTAATTCAATTCAATGCAGGTACGACCTCAAAATCCGTATTGGACATATTGATAAAGGGTGCTGGTTTAAAGCATATTAATAATCTAACTTTGTTAGGCAATTCCAAAATGTCTTGCAATTACAAGATTTTAGGACGAATTTTTAAAGGGACTGCACTACAGATGGTGTCATCGTAAAAACTAAAGAAAACTATAAAAAAATACACAATTTTTTCTTTATAATCATATAGAATACATAAAAAAAATAGACACATATGTTTTTATTTACCTAAAACACATTTGTTTTATATAGTTTTTGTCTTTATCGGTCTAACTCACTGAGTGATTTTAAAATAGTGCTGTTTATATTTAGGTTATTACATGAGAGTTAAATGTTGTCAAGTCGCGCATACGCATATTTTTATCAGGTGCTTGTATTGGGAAAAGCTGCAGTATTTATAAATCGGGAATTCCGGGTTCAAAGAAATTTTTTCAATAAATTATACAGTTTATGACAGTATTTGATCCTGTTCTATACAAAAAATGATGGTTTTACAAATGTTTTTACTGTTTAGACATAACTAGAAAAGCAGCACATTTTTATGCCTATGTGGAGTGCAGTATCTTTAATTATAAGATCCACTAAAGATAAACAATAATAATAACTTGTAAAACCAATAAGATGGTATTTTATTTTTATGCCCCAATTTTCATAGTGGTGGTGTATGGATTTGCCCTTGTCCGTCGGATTTTTGTGTCACGCGTAACTCAAAAAGTGTTACTGCTAGAGCAATGAAACTTTATATACTTATTTATCAGCATACAGACTTGTGCGCCTGAGTATTTTGGTGAATTTTTTCGGACGTCAGTGGAGTTATGGCCCTTTTATAGCAAAAAAAATACATTTTTGGACTTGTGTCGCGTGTTACTTGAAAAGTATAACTTCTAGTGATGAAACTTAATAAACATGTTCATCAGCATGTAAACTTGTGCACCTGGGTATTTTGGTGCATTTTTTTTTGACATTAGTAGAGTTTTGTGACAACCAGCGGAATGTGGGGGGCATCCGTGTCCTACGGACACAAGTCTAGTTTATAGTATGTAAGAATCTTTGGAAACTATGAACTGTACATGACTGAATCATGGTACCATGGCGTGACCTGAGAAATATATGTGCTAGTTATGTGTATCCATAATTTGTTAGTCCTTTAGGGGTATTGAGATGGAAAAAATATCATACTGCATTTAAAGCATTTCAGCCATTCTGTAGACAGTATATTGAGTATGCAGATATTTTGGTTAAAACCATTATTATACCCCACAAATTAAGTTTTGGGGAGGGGGTATATAGGAGTGAGCTTGTCCATCGGTCTGGTCTGTCGGTCTGTTGGTTTTTCGTTTCCGGATGATAACTCAAGAAAGGCTTGACATATTCAAATAATTTTTGGTACACATGTGTAACATCATAGAATACAGGTCAAGTTTGATGTTGGTTACAAATCACTAAATTTTGACAGTTATGGCCCTTTATTTGACTTAAATTCCCTAAAAACATAGTTTCCTGACGATAACTCAACAATGGCTTGACATATTTAAATAATTATTGGTACACATGTGCAGCATCATAAAATACAGGTCAAGTTCGACTTTGGTTACAACCACTAAATTTTGACACAGTTATGGCCTCTTTTGGACTTAAATTCCCCCAAAACATGGACAATAACTC
The DNA here is from genome assembly GCA_027627225.1 of Congeria kusceri. Taxonomy (NCBI): domain Eukaryota; kingdom Metazoa; phylum Mollusca; class Bivalvia; order Myida; family Dreissenidae; genus Congeria; species Congeria kusceri. The sequence continues at coordinate 1,765,442 of JAPFQT010000027.1, forward strand.
ATGAAAGGCTTCACATATTTAAATTATTTTGGTACATAGGTGTATCATTATAAAATACAAATAAAGTTCAACTTTGGTTACAAACCACTAAATGTTGACATATTTATGGCTTTTATGGAAAATTTTTCAAATACACTGTTGACCATTCACAAATATAAGCATTCTCTCTCTGTCCATTTCTTTCGAATGAATGCCAAAGTTTTGTGACAAAGTCATATTGTGGGGGTATATCCATCACTCATTTCACAATTCTAGTGGTGTGGTCTCAGTTGTGGAGGAAAAACAGTACTCAATACAATTGTCTCTTTGGCACAGGACTGGGGTTTATTACTATGCCCCTCTTCAAAGAAGTGGGAGTATCTTGCTGTGCACCTGTCCGTCGGTCGGTTGGTCGGTGGCTCGGATGGTCGGTCGGTCCGTAGACCATTTTGTTTCCGTACGATATCTAGAGAACGCTTTGACCTACAATCATGAAAGTTGGTATGCTGGTTACTTGGGAGGAAAGGAAGATGCCTATACATTTTGAGGTCAACAGGTCAAAGGTCAAGGTCACCGCTGCTAAAAATAGAAAAACGGTTTCCGCGCAATAACTTGTGATCATCTAGATATTTTAATAAAACTTTATACATAGATACCTTATATCGAGACCTCGCTTGGAATAGCATAAGGCGTTGGGTGGGGTCATGGTCACCATTACTAAAAATTAAAAAACGATTTCCGCTTAATAACTTGAGAACGCATAGAGATATTTTAATGAAACTTCATACAAAGATACCTTATATTGAGACCTCGCTTGGGATTGCATATGGGGTGGGTTGGGTCAAGGTCACTATAACTAAAAATAAAAAAAGGGTTTCTGCTCCATAACTTGAGAATGCATCGAGATACTTTAATGAAACTTCATATATATATATATATATACCTTATATCGAAGCCTTGCTTGAGATTGCATATGGGGTGGGTGGGGTCAAGGTCACCATTACTAAAAATATAAAAACGGTTTCCGCTCAATAACTTGAGAACGCATCAAGATATTTTAATGAAACTCCATACATAGATAAAGTATATCGAGACCTCGCTTGGGATTGCATATTTAAAAAAATTCTTAACAATGGCACATATTCACAACTTGGCTGCAAGTTGGGGGGCATACATGTTTTACAAACATCACTTGTTTGAATAAGAACTGGAAAGTGTAATCATAGTGTAATTATGTGCCATTTGTCACTGCAGCATAGTATCGTGTTGCTGATTTCTGTCACGCAAAGAATTTAACAAAACCTGTCAAAAGTCTACATAAAACAAATCAGTAACAACATATTGTTTGGAAATAAGAGCCTTTCAGTGTAGTCAAAATAGTTGGGTTATTCTGTAAGCCTAGTTGGCACTTGAGTGCTTTTAGTGCATATATAATGACATGCTGTTATACATATATTTTGATACATATATTTTGTGTGTATTCAGATACCTTTGAAAGTCTGAACAGATGATGAAAAAATGATTTATGGTCCAATTATTCTTATTACTGAGGGGGAGTTTTATCTAAGTGTTATCATAATTACATACAAAATCGACAACACCTTGAATGCCACCATTGTGCTTTTAGCAGATAATAATAAGTGGTTGCATATTTGTTAGGTATTTTCTTTGTAATAATAATTGTTGGAAAGTAAGTGGCAAACCAAGATTTATTGTGTGAGCATTGGAAATTTCATTATTTTCATGTCATGTTACAGCATTGTCCTTCACTTGTAGCAAATTTAATATAATTTAGTCGAAGTTTCTTCAATTTTGCTATAAAATTCTTCATATTTTGTGCGTTTATAAAAATATGTTTCACATACTATGTTGTGGAAAAATGTAATATGTACCAACTGAAACACTTCGAATAGTCGAGAGCGCTGTCCTCTGACAGCTCTTGTTTGTGGACAAATTCAGTAATTTATGGAGAGTACTGGTCTTTCTTTATTGCATAGAAGAACTTCTGTCATAAATATGATTTAGGCAGACCCTTACACTGTGATGGTGTACAGAGGATTACAAATCAATTAAATTCAGTGGTATGACCCAATAATCCAACTAGTTTCATTTTCAAGTTGTAATAGCTATACTAGTGTATCTGTTCCTATTATTCTAGGACATTTCTTTGTTGTTGCAGTTATGATTTTTTACTTTCTGCCGACATGATGTGTGTATTATTACTCATAAAGAAAGCTTATGACTTGCTTGAATGAAAGCTTTGATCTAGTCTGATAATACAGACTCTTATAGTACCACAATATATTGTAACGGTATAATGCATAGTGCCTTTTAGATGGTTAAATGAATATTTATGTAACATAATTATCAATGTTAAGCATAATAAGACGGTATGTCACTCGCAAAAACCAGGTCCCTATGTCCAAGTTCAAGGTCACATTTAAAGGTCAAATATGAGAATTATAACCCACAGACCCTGTCCGGAACATAATTTTGCCCAGCATATAAGGAATTTCAAATAAGTTAGGCCAAGTGTTAAGCATGGTGCGTCGGTGTGTCGTGCACAAGAACCAGTTCCCTAGGACCAAGGTCAAGTCTCACTTAAAGGTCATAGGTCAAATATAAGAATCTAAGCCATAGATACTGTCCGGAGCATAATTTTGTACAGCAGAGAAGGGTTTTCAAATAACTTGGCTGAAGTGCTAAGCATCGAGATGGTTTGTCGCGTGCAAAAACCAGGTCCCTTGGTCCAAAGTCAAGATCACTCTTAAAGGTCAAGTATCAATTACAACAACTTAAGCCATATTCCCTGTCCGGAGCATAATGTTGTCCAGCAGGGAAGGATTTTCAAATAACTTGGCATAAGTGATAAGTATTATGCACCGGTGTGTGGCGTGTAAGAATCGGATGCCTTGGTCCAAGGACAAGGTCACACTTAAAATTCAAAGATCAAGTTAATGTATTTATGTTAAGATTCTTGTCCAGGCTATAACTTCGTCCATCATTGAAAAAATTTCAAATAACTTTGATGACCATTATAAGACGGTGTGTCACGTGCAACAACTAGGCCGAGGTCATGGTCACATGTAAAGGTCAAAGGTCAAATATAAGAATTAATACCATGGACTCTTTAGTTTGTTCAGCATTCAAGAATTTTCAAATTACTTGACAGAACTGATAAGCATAATGAGACAGCATGCAACAACTAGGTCCTTAGGTCCAAAGTCAAGGTCACACTTAAAGGTCAAATATAAGAGTTTAAGCAATTGACTTTGACAAAAGTATACTTTTGCCCAGCATGGAAGAATTTTCAAATTACTTGGCAGAAATGATAATCATTATTAGACGGCACGTGGCGTTTAAGAACCAGGTCTGTAGCTGAAACTTCAAGGTCAATAATTAAGTCCAAAGGTCAAATAATTGTCTAGAGCATCATAGTGTCATGCATGCTGGGATTTTCAGTTATATTGGCAGAAATGATCACCATCACCAGATGGTGTGTTGCATGTAAGAACCTTACTTGTAAGGTTATTTCATTACTTCCCTTTTATTTATGAGTGTGCAAAGTATAATTCAGAAATGATAAAAGGCATTTTGTTTATTCTCCACAGAATGATTTATGATAGCAGGTGTAAGTAAAGCTTACAAGAACCATAACTCATAATTGCACAACAATTTTGAATACTACCCTTTGTTGATTTTTTGTCAGGACTAAAACTATTTTGTGATACCTCAACTTACTTCACAGAAAAGGAGAATGCATGAGCAGAAAGTGCAGTATAAAAGGACAATTTTCCTTTTGCAAAATGATTTGTATGCATACAGACAAAGCAGAGAACAGATATATTCCAGACATTGCTCCAATCTGTGAATTTTGTAGACCCTAACAAAGCAGAGCCCATCTCCAATTAAACCATGAGGTCGTTATCCCGAGTGGTTTAATAGCCAAACATTGGAACAACAAAGAGTTGTTTATTGGTCAGTAAACAATGGAAACGCAAAAATTATTTTGAATAGATTTGATATTAACATGATTTAACACATATTTTTGCAATTGTAATGAGAACTATATTTTACTGTGCTCTGCTCAGAATCAGAACTTCTTTTGGCGTTGTTTATTGGGAAGTTAAACCACTATAATTTTGTTCTGTGTCTACAGGAAAAATAGTGGGTATCATGTTAGAATTTCGAATAATTAATAAAGAAACATTGCTATATGTGATGGCCTTGTTTCTTCAAACAATTGACAAACCCAATTGACAAAACTAATTTAACAATATAAACACTGGTCATCGATGACACATTTGCAGGCGCAGGAACATTAGTAGTAGACATAAATAACAAAATTCTAATTGTATTCAGAATTCACATCAACATATATGTCAATATACTTGGGGTGTTTCAAAAGAAAAAAACATACATTAAAGCAAAACCATGCTGAAAAAAACAATTAACTACTATAGCATAATTAGTAAAATATAGTTTATAAAAATTGTATGTTTGTATGCACTCATTGATTTATATGTTCACCATATCTTCCAGTATGTCATTGCCAGGCTGTGGAGATGAAGGAAGAGGCTGTGGACACGATCCTCCCAGTATCAGGCCGACTGTTCAACAGGCCTGGTAACTTAGTTTAGTGTTATAGAACTCAATGTTTAACTGCATTTACTGTCAGCATATGAACTCTATATGGTCTTGACATACATACAGAGTAACATCAAATGTAGACTAATGTGGGTAATAAATATGTGTGCAATAGAAACCTTTTCAAGTAGTGCCATAAATGTTTATGCAAACAGTATTTATCTCTGTTTAAAAACCTATGCGGACATATTTGATAATGTTTGATTATCTACCTGCCAAAATCACCCTTCTGTTGCTTTACAAGCACAGGTGGCCTGTTGAGTACTAACATTTTAAGCTCAACTATTCACCAAATACTTCGAGCTACACTATTCACCTGTTCGTCCGCATCGCCATAATGCTCTGGTTAAGGCTTCTGTAACTGTAACTACTACAGATATGACTTAGAAAAGTCAGGTTAAGGTTTGCGTGCAAGAGAAAATTTAGGTTAAGGATTGCGTGTAACAAGTACTTATCTCTGTAACTACTTCAGATATTCAAAAGAAACTTCACATTGTCTTTGAGGTCATTGCGTAAGGTCACTGATCAAGGCCCATAAGTCTGACCTGCAATTTAGCAGAATTATGTCCCTTTTTCCCTTTTTGTACTTAAATATTCAGGTTGAAGTTTGCGTGGCAACAACTCCATATCTCTATAACTATTACAGATATTGAATTGAAACTTCACACATGACTATAGTTTAGTTTAAACCTATTTATTTTAGCTTGATTGCATCGAAAGCCTTGGCTTATAAAGACACTCTTGAGTGGGTTTCCTGGGCAGAACCAGTACTTGGTGTCTTTGGAAAGATCTTGAGAACTCTCCCTGATTGGGGATCGATCCCGGGACCTCCGGTCGCAAGACGGACACCATATCCACTACACCATTGAGACTTCATATGTATTTGGGGTCATTATGTAAGGTCACGGACCAAGGCCTATAACTCTGACCAGTAATTTAGCAGAAATATGCCCCTTTTTGTACTTATGAATTCAGGTTAAAGTTGGCGTGCAACAACTCTATATCTCTATAACTACTACAGATATTCAATTGAAGCTTTACACATGTCTTCAGGGTCATTGAATAAGGTCACTGACCAAGGCCCATAGCTCTGACCTACAATTTAGTAGGATTATCTCTATATCTGCTACAGATATGCAACTAAAGATCACACATGTCTTCAAGGTCATTATATAAGGTCACTGACCAAGACTTATATCCAGGGTTGAGCGTGAAACTATTGTATCTGCTTAACATTTGTATATCAGATACCATAGTTTCACGCACAACCTCGATATCTGTGACCAGCATTTTAGGAGAAATATTACTATTTTTTTGTAGTTATAAAGGCTGATAACTCTTGTTTATATAAAGCTTGATTCTGTCTTCACTTATAATTATTAGTACAACATCCACATGAGTGCCAATATTATTTAGTTGTATTTACACACATACAGGAACAGATGGGCCTGGCAGTGATGTACAGAGAATAGATTGGTCAGCCAGGGAGTAAACAGCTGGAATGGAACTTGAGCCAGATACAGGACCTGTACCGACAGAAGTGACCTTGGTTGTGGTAGCTATTGAGTTGAGGATTGCAACCTGAGGTCTTGTTAAGGTAAGATGACATGGAGATAAACAACAACAGTTGCTAAAGCAGTGAAACGCTGCCCAAATGTAGTTTGGTTGCACCCAACAGATTTTTATCTCAACTGATCTCGAACTGAGAGATATTGTGGTCAGTCATCCTACGGCGTCTGTTGTGAATTAAGAAATAATTCTGCATTTAGAGTAGTTTATCTGCTAATAAACAGCGATTTTGTGTTCTGATGCGTATGAATTAAACCACAAGGCTGTTAGTGTTTATTAGCCAATTAACAACGATAATGCAAACATTATTTCAATTGTAACATGACCTAGCACAATTTTTTTTGCAGTTACAATGCAATCTATATTTTACAGTTTCTAAACTAATTTTGGGTTGTTTATTGGTAGTTTAACAACGGTGAATTTTTTTCTTTGTTTATAGACAAATTATGCATGTTACATGTTGGAATTGTCATTTATTGTGAACATTTTGCTTTAAACTTGTTCTCTGAAACGCTATAAGGAAGTTGAAAAACTTGAAAAAAAAATGGGCATAATATATATGTTCAGATGATTTCCAAGGAAGTTGATCTTTACAGAAAAACTATATAAAAAGGTAAATATAAACAAATATTTTTAAAGCAGTTGCTGCCTCACTTTGTATTTGAAGTTTGATTGTGAGTCTTCACATAATCAGTTGGAACCCACATTTGATACAGACAGTGTGTCCTTAATGTGGGTCAGACAATTAAAGTGTTTTAGGACAGGATTTGTCTCCCTTTGGTTTTAATTATTGGAGATGGCATCATATTACAAGAATTAAACAGGTAAATTGTTTTACAAATGACTAAAGAGAAAAAGATCAAATCAGTTTGATATTTCGGCAAAAGGAAATGACAACTGTGATAAAATAGTCCGTGTGGTAAATCTCTTAAATAATAAACATTCTATAGACATTAATCAGTACACGTTTAAACCAACTGCATTTGGTCTGTGTGATAAAAACTTGTTCAATGTAACCTGATATTCAGCTACAAACCTTTGTCGCAGCGCAATATTTAAATTAATCCAATACTCACGTGACCTTATACTCACGTGACAGTTCACATAGTTACACTGTTTACTGGTACATGTATCAGACCACTGAGCGTCATTTGAAGGTTATCTTTGTTTCTGTTCAGTTGGAAGTTTTTATTGCTTGACTAAAATTGCCACTACATTTAATGTGTGCTTTCTGGAATATTTATTTATTTAAACAGAGATACTGTGACATTAATATTTCAATTTGATTTAAGTTGTCAAGTTTTGTTTGGTGAAAGTCAATAAGCAAAATGGCAACATTTTCTATGTCTACTGTTGCTAAAGGGTCAGAAGAATTTAAAGATTTTTGTTGTTCAACCTGCGAAGAGCAGTCTATTGAAGTAGTTGCAGAATTTTACTGTGAAACATGTTCAAAGTTTTACTGTGGAAAATGTATTCATCTTCATGGTCAGTTGTTTAAAAAACATTCCCCTTATGGAAGGGGAGATATGAACAAATGGCCAGTTTCTAAGAAGATGGAGGATTTTCTGTTGAAATGCGAAGTTCACAGAGAGAAATTGAATATGTTCTGTGAAGATCATGGACAGCTGTGCTGCTCAGATTGTGTTCTACTTAATCACAGGTATCTTATGACATTTTTGTTAAAATTATTGTTAAGATAACAATAATCTTTTTTGTTAGATAATTTACTTTTTAAACTAACCTGATTTAGTCTGTTTATTAATATAAAGAAGAATTAAGTTGAGGACAATAACATAACTTTTGGCTCGAGAACCCCATATACTTATATAAAACAGAAATGGTGCAGTTTTAAACTTCTGTTTTGACCTGGATACCAATGTTTAACAGGTAAACTGACTAAAGGAATGTTAATATTTTATAAGATAAATACATATCAAGGTTAGTTCAGTTTGTGATTCACTTCAATACCACTCTTCTTGATATCAGTTACTCATCGGGAGTTGAGCGTGAAACTACTGTATCTGATATAGATATGTTAAGCTACTAAAATACAGTCATGCTCAATCTTTGAAATTTCATTATTGCCTTTTCTTAACTATTTTGCAAACACGGTAACCTTTATTCCAATGCTGGCATATTTATTTTAAGCTCAACTGGCTGAAGGCCAGCGAGCTTATGCTATGGCGGTTTGTCCATTGTGTGTGTGTGTGTGCGGGCGTCCGTAGGTTTTTCCTTTAAACGACATCTCCTCCAAAACCAGTTAGCCAACTTTGTTCAAACTTCACACAAATTTTTATTGGATTGTCCTCTATCAAAGTCACTCCAATTGTTCCAGTCCGCTGCACAAAAATGGCCACCAGAGCGTTAAATAGAAAAATCTTTAAATGATATCTCGGCCTCAACCACTGGGTGAATTTTCATATAATTCAGAAAAATGTTCCTTGGATGGTCCTCTACCAAAATTTATCGAATGTTGATGCTCAGTTGAAAAACAATATGGCCGCACTCTCCTTGGGAGATTCTCTACAAAGATTCTCAAATAAGTAAGGTCTGTTGTAAAAACTACAGAGGCAGCGCATTTTTATGTTATATGTTTTTATTGAAAAATTTGAAAAACTTTTTATCAGAAACCACTTGTTGGATTTCAAACTTCTTTGACAAAAATGTTCCTTGGTTGTTTTTCTACCAAAGTTGCTTAAATGGTTTAGGTCTTTAAAAAAATGGCTGCCAGGAGGCGGGCCATTTTTCCTAATAGGATTATATTTAAAATTTTGAAGATTTTTATTTTAGAAACCACAGGTTGGCTTTTGAAGGAATTTCACAGAAATGCTCCTCACGTAGTTCTCTACCAAAATTATTGAATTATTTTGATTTGTTAAAACTTTTCGAAGAAAAGGCAAGCTATTCTACTCGCGTCGGCGTCGGCATCCGAGCTAGGTTAAAGTTTTTTGGTAAGCTTGTTTCTCAGGAATGGCTTGAGGGATTTCATTAAAAATTAAAACATTCATTCCCTACATTAAAATGAACCTATAGGTCAAGTTTGGTAACACTAGTTAGAAATTTGTCAAAATTATGGGCCTTTTTGCACTGAGAAATTTTACATATAAGCTATATGGACAGGTTAAAGTTTTTCGGTAAGCTGGTTTCTCAACTTTTTGTTTCCGCTCCCTAACTCGAGAACAGATGAATGAAACTTCAAACATAGATATTTTATAGCGAGACCTCGCTTGGGATTACATATCGGGTGGGTGGGGTCAAGGTCAAGGTCACTGTTTCTAAAAATAGAATAAACAGTTACTTAATAACTTGACAACTCACTGAGATATTTTAATAAAACTTAATACATACATACCTTATATCGAGACCTTGCTTGGAATTGCATATGGGGTGGGTGGGGTCAAGGTCACTGGTACTTAAAATAGAAAAATGGTAACCGCTCAATAACTTAAGAATGCATTGAGATATTTTTATGAAACTTAATGCATAGATACATTATATCTAGAAATTGCTTGGGATTGCATACGGGGTGGGTGGGGTTAAGGTCACTGGTACTTAAAATAGAAAAATGGTAACCGCTCAATAACTTAAGAATGCATTGAGAAATTTTTATGAACCTTAGTGAGTGCATAGATACCATATATTGAGACCTTGCTTGGGATTGCATACGGGGTGGGTCGGGTTAAGGTCAAGTTTGCCATTACTAAAATTTTATTGATGTGCTGACTTTAATGCATTTTGTTAGAAAAATTTGGTTTTCGTGGAATTTCCATGTTTCTTGTTTAACAAAAAAATGCCAGTATGGCACAAGAAAAGTCTAGTGAGCTGTCCTCCGACAGTTCTTGTTTTGTGATATGGCTTATCAGGGTCCTTTTGCTTCTGACACTCCTTACTTTATAAGCATTGGAGCAATACAGACACACATGTGCCTTCGTTATATTTTATGTGCCAAAGTATGCTTCAATATCCAGTAGAAGAATATATGAGGCACATTGTGGGAAAACTGGCCTTAATGCATGTGCGTAAAGTGTCGTCCCGGATTAGCCTGTGCAGTCCGCTCAGGCTAATCCGGTACGGCACTTTAAGCTTTTATGGTATTTTCTGTTTCAAGGAAGTCTCTTCTAAATATGAATCCACTATAGGCGGAAAGTGCCATCCCTGATTAGCCTAGGCTGATCCGGGACGACACTTTACACACATGCATTAAGCCAGGTTTTCCCATGACACGCCACATATTGTTTTGAAAGGGCCAATGTAAACCATCCATCTCATAAGCTTTGAACTTAGAACATGTATAACAGTATTTTGTAAATATTTAAAAAAAAATTGCCAAATTATTTTAAGCATTTTATTATAATATACTATATTTTGTTTCAGACAGTGCACCAAAGTGACGCTAGTATCTGAGTGTGTCAAAACCCAGTCAACTGACCTGCAGCAGTTTGCAGTGAAGCTTCAAACAATTCAGGAACAAATGAACAAGCTTCAAACAAATTGGGAGACCAGCATTAAGTCACTGCAGGGTTCATATGATGAACAATTACACAAAATACAAGAAACACGCAGGAAAATAAATGACACTTTAGACAATATTGAAAAAATCACTTTGAAGGAAATGAAAAATACACTCACAAGCCTGCAAGCTTCTCTCAAGACTGATGTGAACAACTGCAGTAGGCTTCGTGACGACTTGAAAATACTGCATGAAGCCATTCAGGACATAAGTGATATGAGCATGAAAGAACTCTCCTTTATAGCAAGCAAGAAATGTAGCGACAAAATACAACAGTCAGAAACATATTTGAAGGAGAACTGTGTTCAGATTAAAAGTTCACTAACATTCCAGCCTAACAGTGACATTGAGCAGTACTTGTCCAAACTGTCAGGTCTGGGGAGGATTGTACACAGTACCCAGGCATTGACAGTGCAGGGAAACCCAGACCAAGTATTGACAGTTAAAGGAAAGTCAGAGTATGATGTTAGCATACCAAGTGATTCATCAGCATGCTATATCAGTGGCATATGTGTTCTCCCTGATGGCCAGATTCTTGTTGTAGACAGCATTAATAAGAAATTAAAGCTGCTGGACCAGAAGTACAGGGTGCTTACTCATTGTGATGTGTCAACTAATCCATGTGACATATGTCATATAACACACAGTGAAGTTGCTGTTACTGTGAATGATGCTAACACACATGGGATCCAGTTTATTTCTGTCAACAATGGGCAGCTGGTGAAGGGCAGGAAGCTTCAGTTACAACATTACTGTAGAGGTATTGCCCACCACCAGGGGGAGCTGTATGTCACTGATCGGACTGCACTGTACAAGTACAGACTGAGTGGGAAACTGGTCAGCAAGCTGTATAAGGATACATCATATGATTATACAGGTTAGAATCATGGCGGGTTCATCCGGATATTATTAGAAATATGTATTATAAAGTAATTGTAAGACTGCATAGTTGTAGAATGTACATGTGTCAATTTATTATTACAACAGCGGTAAAGAATGATTTTCAATATTATTGATTTATATATATGAGTTATCAGGCATTCTGACTTCATGGCATGTCTATAAATAGACAGTGAGTGCAAATCAATGACACACTCTGTGACCTGCTGTTTATATTTTGTGGTTTTCAAGTAAATATACATGCATTATTTTTTCATAATTCATCGTGTTTCCAAACGTTATATGAAGTAAATAAACTTTAAATTGTAGTTGAAATTTGTTAAATTAATAGATTTGTATTTGTAAAACTGTTTAAATAACAACTGGCTTTTGTTACTTGTGTAGAAGAACAAGAGAGAAGTTTTATTTCATGTTGTTTTGAAACATATTTCCTGTTGTAAAAACTTCACTTCTGTTATTATAATGTACATGTTATAAATATGTCAGCCTGTGTCAGCTGTAGAATAACACAGATGTCAGTAATCATGTATACATGTATAGAAAATCTATTAATACTGCATATGCCATAGTTACATCAGCTGACACATTCATGTATACATGTATAGGCAATCTGTTATTACTGCATATAGTTACACATTCATATGTACATGTTCATTGTACCGTGTAATTGTTTCCATCTGTGTATTTGTAGTAGACTTCAATTCTAACTCACCAGTCAACGTGTCAAACTTTTAGGCAATAAACTGATACAGAACCTTCCTGTCACACTAAAATATGTATTATTATTGGATTTTATGCAGATCTTTAAGATGCGTAATTGTCTGTTTAACAACACATTAATAATACAATGTCACTGCAGTTTGTTTATTAACATTATGAAACATTTAAAGTAATTTAATATCTTGATGTGACTCTGTTTTGCAGTATGGAGGTGTGCTGTGAGTCCCACTGGGGATCTGATATACATCACCAACCAGGCCCAGCACAAGCTCCTCACCCTGGCCAGGGATGGGTCTGTACTCTCTACATTCACAGATCCTGAACTACAATGGCCAGAGGCTGTACATGTGACACCTGCAGGCCAGGTGTTGGTCTGTGGATTGGAGTCCCGGACTATCATACAGGTGGATAGGGAGGGCAGGAAGAAGCTGGCCACTCTGGCTACAGGCAGGGATGGAGTGGGGGTCCCAGAGTCAGTCTGCTACAACAAGCACACAGCCTCCATCATTGTGGGACAATATGACAACAACAACATCCTGGTGTTCAAAGTGCAATAGCTTACTTTTACATGTATCAGACATTTGTGTAATAACAAATATGGTTATCTTAAAATGACAGTTTGTAAGTTAGAAATGATATATTGTTTACTGTGTTATATTTCTGTGTAATATACTTTTATCATAATTATGACAGTATGACTTTGGAGCCAATAGTCTGCGTTATTTGTATCAAATAAGTGGTTTTGCATTTGTCCTTAACTTAACAAGTTATATATGATGTATGTTAAAGGACAAATACCTGGTACAATTTTAATTTAGAAGTCAATGTGTGTACAGAAATATACATGTACAATGTACATGACAATTGCTATTTTTAGACTGTCATTTGTACACATATGTGAGAAATGTATTTGATCAATTACTTGAAAACATGACACTGTAATGTTATATAAATACTGGTTTTTGAAATATGAAGGATTTATTTTAATTATATGCATTGAAAAGACATTGATGATTTGAGTATTGATTAGTTTAATCATATAAAAAGAAAACATGATGTTAAATTGGTTAATTGTATTTAGTTTTATAATGATGATGATTTAACATTCTTTATTATAACATTGACACTTGTGCTGGAAGTTAAGTGAAAACAATCAGACATAAATAACTTACCTGCTTGTAGTGTTGGATGCATATGCATTTTCTGTTCTGTGTAACTGATGTATGTTAATCTTCAGAAAATGGAGACAATTAAGATATATAATTATTTTTCATGTATTTAAACATTTATTTAAATTGCATGGATGATATAATTAAACATATGTGTGATTGTTCTACTGTTATTATTATGTAGCATGTTATAACAACAAACTTTATATTGTGCGTGTGAATAAAATTTTGATCTTTCACCTTGTCTTCGATGTCTTTTATAAACATTTGAACTAACTGTTTATATTATTTAAACTTGTACGTGATTACTGCGATATTGTTCGGTGACAAGGTGTTGATATGCAGATAATTATTACATTAATTAACATTAACTGTTAAAATAGCATATACAAATAACCATTTAGCCCGTAAAGTATGGAAGAAAAGATCGATACCTTAAGTGAAGGTATTAATAAACTTTGATGCTCATGCACAAATTCGCCTCATGAACAAAAAACAGTTCTTTTGTTAAGTCCCTTTGTCCGTCATTATAAAATTATGTTGAAATATAACTGTATACTTATTAAGGTAATTTTACTGTCAGTCAGTAATGGAACAGGGTAAACTTTTCTCTGCAATTTGTATGCATAAATCAAAAACGTCATGATCAGTGTTTCTGTGATTAATTCAAACAAAAAGTCTGTTACAAAGAACAATAACAAAGAAAAAATTAAAGATGCAAATATCAAGTATACTAGTTTTTGAGGGTCTTACACATCATCGACCAGGTTATTTATCAAAGTAATCTGTAGGATTGAGGCTCATTCCTGAAGACACTAAATACTGTTTCTACTAAGTAAATATACTTCATAATGTCAAAGGATTTGTTCAAACAAAATATGTGTTGACCTTGTACATGTTAAACTGCAGCATATTTGTGATGTCTGATTTTTAAAATGCCCCTGTTTCTCTTAATAAGCATATATGTTCACTATTAATGATAATAGAGCTTGTCTACTGTGCCACAGAGGTCAAGGTAACCATTTACATTTACTTGTCAGAGTACTGGATCTGGTTTCTCAAATTCTTCAGCATGTTTTAAAACGATAAGCTTAAGCTCACCATTTTCATATTTCAATTAAGTGTGCAGTAATATAAATACTGTTTTCAAGACATAACAGTTTGAAGTAAAGTGTTATATTTAAGAAATAATTTTTGATTTATGTTAGTTTATTGGCCAATATACAACGATTTGGAGTTCTGATGCATATGAATTAAACCACAGGGGCGTTAGTCCGAGTTGTTTAATGGCCGCGCATTAGAACGACAAAGAGTTGTTTATTGGCTGATAAACAATGATAATACGAAAGTTATTTCGATTGTAACACGATTTGACATATATTTTTGCAATATTTAATTGGAACTACTTTTTACTATGCTCCGCTCAGAATCGGGACTTCTTGTTGCGTCGTTTATTAGGTAGTCTAGCATTGATAATTTTGTTCTTAGTCTATAGAAAAATTAGCGAGTATCGTGTTGAAATAGATAATCACAATAAATAATATATTGTGTTGTAAATTAATTTTAAAATAATAATTTTGATTGATGAAATAAGAAGTGTAAGGTGGTCATCCTTTGAGAAATTAGACCCAGATGATTACAGACCATAATACTGCATAATACATAATACTGCTATTTCGGAAAGGAATTCACACTATTACATACACACTAGATCTGTTTCCTAAAAGCAGTGGAAAGTGTTGTTAACTTTGGTTGCCGTTTGCCTATTTCCGCAATATTTTTGTCATTATTCCCTATGTTTCATTAAACATTTCTGGAGTTTAGCTCAACTTGAAATGATTTCCCAAAGGTGTGTTTATTGTTATTTTTTACTGTATAAGCGAACAACTGGTGTAAATATCATAATTTTTAGTGGCGGTCAGAATTGGACGGTACCTGTAACCTCTCCATATTGGTGTTTGTATTTTATTCATTTCATTCTGTTTTCATGTATTATAAACAGTATTTGTTATTTTGGGGGATTTTTACTTAGAAAAATCACAGTACACATTCAGGTACTTATTTAAGATGTAAAACATGTGTTTCAAGACTGTCAGAAATTGTTTTATTTCATTTAAGCTCGAGTTTGGGTTTGTCAAAAAATCTACCATGCCATTACATACCTAAAACATGCTTATGTTCCGTGCGTAATGTATTTTCAATCAATAATAATTGCCATATTCGCATGTTTTGTATACTTGCATACACCAAAAAAGTCTTGATTAAGAGATGAATCCTAAATTGTTTAGCCAGATTTCATATCAATTGGCTGTATTTAGACCCTCACAATACTTGTAACTGGTAGAAACTGTTCAATGTCACTATAGGGGAGAGATTGTGTACCTGCCAGGTTAGCTCAGTCGGGAGAGCACTTGCTATGTAAGCGAGAGGTCCCGGGTTCGAGTCCCGGACTGGCTGCACAATGTTCTCACCCTGTGACACCAAAGCATTTAATACTGCATCATGCAATTGGTGTGTTATATGTTGTGAGTGAAACGGATTATCATTGTGCATTCTAAGTTCTAACTAAGTTCTTTTCAATTTTCTAATATGTTGTTATTCTTTAAATAAAGATTTAAAATGTGTGAGAAAATGTGCCCACAGACTGAACTGGTTTTAATATAGTCAAAGGGAGATAACCTACTCTGGGCAGAAGAATAAAAAATTTTACCCCGTGACAGATAGGCTTGCACAGTGATGAGTTTGAACGATTAACACGTTCTTATTGTAGAGCTTTGAACTATTTGATATCAGATAAGTGTTAAAATGAAACTGATTTAACACCACATTTGTGAGTAAAATAATCCTTCGTTGTTTAAGGGTGTAATTCACATAACCTTTTATATTATTTAACATATGTAAGATATTGAGAATGTAAAGTGAATATCCAACATGAATATATAAAACTGATGCATATGTTGATTTGGTTTATAAATGAACAGTCTCATTTCTTCATAGATCGTTATTCTGCATACATTTTTTGTCACAGATTCCCAAAATAAAAGAGCATTGTATACAAGGGAGCAAAATAACACTGCGGACCTAGAAATATACTGTAAAAAACATTCGTTTATGAGTAATCATCACTTGAAATTAATAAAATTATAAAGCGTTTTTAACGCTAAATGATGGAATAGTTTGGAGTGTTTCTGTTGTGTTCGTTGGAACTGCTGACATCACGTGGAACACTTACATAAAGTAAATAATGCAATATGTGTGAAGTATAGAAGTGGGAATGGCCGAGTGGTTAAGGGGTAGCCTTTTAATCCGGACGTCCCGGGTTCGAACCCCAGTTGGACCAATTTGTTTATTGTCTTTTTTTTTCTAAATACTTGTTATTATACTTGAGCTTTTTAGTTTCGATGCTTAAATCTGTCAAGTTAAGACATTTAATGGCATACTTTAAAGTATGCGGAAGTCCCTTTAACCGTGCCTTTAACGGTTGACATTTCATCAACTGTATTAAGCAATTACAACTCACGCCTGATTGATCCTAAATTATTTCATGAAATATTTTAGTGGCGACACAAAAAACTTGCGAAATACTATTAAATGCTATAACGGGCATCTTGTAAGATAAATTGGATTTTTTCTGTTCTTCTGCATATGTGAACGGTTTTATTATAACACTTAATTTGATAAACACATTTTTGTGAATGACATGTTATAAAAAAACAACTGATATGATTTTATGAGCGAAGCAAAACATAAATGCGCATGAAAGTGTGTCCTAAATTTACGCTTTGAACATAATACATATCTGTTTCGCGCATTTTAAAATATTTTCACTTAAGTTCTGATTTGTGTAAACTACATACAAATGAGTAAATCCAATTACAACTAAGTAAATAGTCGTTTATAATCATTCGAATATCAGTGAACAATAAGCTGAATTTAATGCGTACATGTCGGTTTTATATGCCAATGGTGAAGAACAATTTGTTCAGAGCCATTTAGAGGCAATGTATTTTACATATTGTGTATGGTAATGTCGGTTTTATATGCCAGGGAGAAACTATTGGGCATAATGGTATATTGTACTCACATATGGAACAAGGGTTTTAAATATTTCACAAGCAAATTATTGGTAGAATACATTTGCTAGGTTATTTCTCAGAAAATAATTAAATTGAATCCGTTAATACGGGTTATCTTGCACTTAGTTAAAAAAACTACTGTGGATAATGTTTATATAATGCTGAACACAACTGTTTTGGCCTTAGATGTATCTATAATTAACATATTTAGTGTTTTCTATTTCCAAAAATGGGTTACTGCGTAAAAACATAATATACCGGTAATCAGTCATTATGGTTTGTTTCCATTAACTAAGAGGGAATTTGTTGCTGTCAATGTCCTCCCTCATTTATGGAACCCCTCAATTAAGATGGTTACCATGCGTTTTTGCCCTATTTAGCGTGGCTTTACAATTGCCATTACCTGCAAACCAAATTACTAAGTACTTGTTCAACCCATGAAATGGCCTGTCTCACATACATCAAGTACTGGTTCTACATAAGGAATGGACTTTCTCACATACACCAAGTACTGGTTCTACCTAGGAAACAGACTTTCTCAAGTATTGGTTCTTAACCGGGAATGGACTTTCTAATACACATTAAGTAGTGGTTCAACCCAGGAAATGGACTTTCTCAAAAACAGCAAAAACCATTTAACCTAAGGATTGGATTTTCTCACATACAGTTACACCAAGAACTGGTTCTACCCAAGAATTGCTCTTTCTGTTGTACACCATTTAACTTTCTCACATACAACATGTAATGTTTGTACCCATGGAATAGACTTGCTCACATTCACCAAGAACTGGTTCTGTCCAGTGAATGGACCTTCTCACATACACCTAGTATTGGTTCTACCCATGAAATATACTTTCTCACAGATACCAAGAACTAGTTATATGCAGGGAATATTCTGGGATCTAAAATGTGACTGAAGTCTATTTCCCCTTTACCCCGAATCAGTCAGACATCTGGTATTCCATTCTTCAACTACACCATTCCCCAGTTCTACCATTGATGTAAGCTATACAGACATGTGGCTTTCCATTCTTCAACTACACCAATCACCAGTTCTACAATTGATGCAAGCTATACAGACATGTGGTCTTCCCTTCTTCAACTACACCATTCACCAGTTCTACAATTGATGTAAGCTATACAGACATGTGGTCTTCCTTTCTACACCATTCCCCAGTTCTACAATTGATGTAAGCTATACAGACGTGTGGTCTTCCATTCTTCAACAACAGCATTCCCCAGTTCTACAATTGATGTAAGCTATACAGACATGTGGTTTTCCATTCTTCAACTACACCATTCCCCAGTTCTACAATTGATGTAAGCTATACAGACATGTGGTCTTCCATTCTTCAACTACACCATTCCCCAGTTCTACAATTGATGTAAGCTATACACACGTGTGGTCTTCCATTCTTCAACTACAGCATTCCCCAGTCCTACAATTGATGTAAGCTATACAGACGTGTGGTCTTTCATAATTCAACTACAGCATTCCCCAGTTCTACAATTGATGTAAGCTATACAGACGTGTGGTTTTCCATTCTTCAGCTACAGCATTCCCCAGTTCTACAATTGATGTAAGCTATACAGACGTGTGGTCTTCCATTCTACAACTACAGCATTCCCCAGTTCTACAATTGATGTAAGCTATGCAGACGTGTGGTCTTCCATTCTACACCATTCACCAGTTCCACAGTTGATGTAAGCTATACAGGCATGTGGTCTTCCATTCTTCAACTACAGCATTCCCCAGTTCCACAATTGATGTAAGCTATACAGGCATGTGGTCTTCCATTCTTCAACTACAGCATTCCCCAGTTCCACAATTGATGTAAGCTATACAGGCATGTGGTCTTCCATTCTTCAACTACAGCATTCCCCAGTTCCACAATTGATGTAAGCTATACAGACGTGTGGTCTTCCATTCTTCAACTACTGCATTCCCCAGTCCTACAATTGATGTAAGCTATACACACGTGTGGTCTTCCATTATACACCATTCACCAGTTCTACAATTGATGTAAGCTATACAGACATGTGGTCTTCCATTCTTCAACTACACAATTTCCCAGTTCTACAATTGATGTAAGCTATACAGACATGTGGTCTTCCATTCTTCAACTACACAATTTCCCAGTTCTACAATTGATGTAAGCTATACAGACATGTGGTCTTCCATTCTTCAACTACACAATTTCCCAGTTCTACAATTGATGTAAGCTATTCTGACATGTGGTCTTCCATTCTACACAATTTCCCAGTTATTGGACAATGTGTCAATATGTGACATTAGTGTTAACCAATGAAGCACTGTAGGACCATATTTTTCACAAATTATTTGTTTCACATCTGTGGAAAAATAGGATCTCATTCTTCACCGGTGAGATAATTTATATTTTATTCTTTACACATCCCATTTGTATTCGTCACATTTTCTGTGAAGATTGTGATTGCATCCAGTTTTTGATATGCAGTTAAATCATATTCTTCTGTGATCCTCGCACTTAATCTCATTATTCGCACTTAAAAAATGCTATTCTTCACAGGTGTGCGAAAAATGTGATCCTACAAAGCACTCTTATTTCGTTTTTTTTTCCATAATGAAGATCAGGCACAATCACTTGGAGTAATCCATTGCTACTTGGGAAGTTGTTAAGCGTGAAATGTTCGACAACGAAGGCCGCAATTCTTAAGCTTAAGCACTGGTTTTCGTGTATCCAATTTCCGTTATTTCTATCGATGTTTTCAATATATATGTAATTTTAATGCATGAAAGATTTATTGGAGAATCTGGCTATTTTGTTTATTACGTGTATATGCGTCTGTATTTCTGCGATATGCCACTGTAAATTACTCTTAAGTTATGTTACAGACTACGCCAAACTCCCGCCAAGTTTACACTTCACGTGCATCGCGTGCAATTGTGCTTTAACCCAAAATTATCTAAAATCCAGCCAGGATAGCAGTCGTTTGAGCTGTGTCAGTTTGTTTCTGATCTTCAAGGTTTGACCAAGGTGGTTTAGCCGCTCAGAAAGTCAGGAATTTATTGTGGGACGGTGTTCGTCGGGGTTTGAAACACTGTGAATTGAACTATTTGCGTGGCGAAAACTAAATATTAACACCTTTGGAATTTTAGATTATCGATTTTAATTCACAAGTGATCGTAGAAATTTATACTTTCACGAGTGGCACAGTGATCTGTTTTTCAAATGTTTGAATGTGTTCAATATGTGGCATCTTAGTGATAGTCATCGTCGGTATATATTCCGTTACCTTTACCACATTATTGATCAAGAAGCATATCTGAGCGAACGCGGAGTCCGACGACGAATGAATACATATCGCTTGTATCTGATGATGACGATGGCATTAAATGTAACGATGATGATAATAATGATGATTTATTACGTTCATGATGATGACAATGAGGACGAAAATCATCACGACGATTGAGATGATGATGATGATGATGACGATGATGACAATGATGATGATGATCACGATGATAGAGATGATGAAAGCACGACACAGCGCCTTTAACGTTGGCAAGGCCAGATTAAATGTTCTATTGTTATAATCCAATTGAAACTGCACGAGACTTCACAAATTTAAAAACCAATTAAAGTAACGGTTATAGTTTTTTGTACGACATGGGTTGTGTACACGTGATTAAGTGTGTGGTGTGTAATTCTAAACTTGCAAAATGTGATCGTTTAGGTAAGTGCTTGTATTTTAACGTATTTATTGACTTACATTTGTAATTTGTTTAAGCACGTACATAATGATATATGTCTAAACATTGCTCCAAGTATAAGTGAAAGCAGTGTGGAAAATTGCAAATAACGTGTTTTCTCGTGACGATTGCGTTATGGAGATATTTGTTATTAATAATTCAAACTATCTGTGAGCGTGAAACTGCAAACTTGGCAAGAACGTGGACTGTGTCGGGAAGTTCAAGCCAGCAAAGGTAAGTGACGTTTAGTTTTATATGAAAATATACCTAAATATATAGATCTAGGACAAGTTTCAAAGTTTTTTTTCATTTGTTTGTCGGGGTTGTCAATAAAATATACAGGAAATAAAATAATGAAGTTGTTTTTCACAACCATATATTTCGTTATGAATGTACGAGGGTTGTTCAAAAATAAATATCACCGAGGCAATAACGTTAACATCTTTTAATTTACATATATGATTATATATACACAATACATCGGAACATTTCCTGTATATACAGTGAAAATGTCAATAAAATAAAATCATATATTAAATTTCTATGACAATTACAACAGTGTGTGCGCAAGCCGGCGCACGTGAACAGAAAAAGTATTGACGTTATCGACGTCACAAACGCTCCGAACTTTGCCAATGTTCACACTTTCAAAGTACTCCCGCGCGTGTTCAGTATAACGGTGTACAAGGTATAATCTTTGCTCGCAAAGATACAAAAAAGCGTAACATATTTTCTAAATTGCATTATTTCGCGTCTAATGTTACGTTTCTCTGACCAATATTTTCGAAAGTTTCGAAAGGGTACCTGTAGATAGATAATGGATCGGTTAATTCACATCTATTGCAAAAAGAATGCATGAGGTAAAGGTAAAAAGACAATTATTTATAAACTGACGTACCCCACTGTCTGCTCCTTCGCTGAAGCCTGCATTATCTTCTGAGCCAGCATCATCAGGATACGGACCGTGATATTGCGATATTGGTCGTTGAATAGACCATATATCGACACAATTGCTTTATAATCTTGTATACAATATTTGATTATAAATATTTTGGTATTTTCAGAAATTGAGATGTCATTTACCTATATTTTGTAAACCTTATGCGTATATTGATTGAACTCGAAATAGATTTTATTCGTGATTTTATAAACTTACATCTTATATATGAAGTACTTCTAATTAAATTAAGTTAAATTGATACATGGGACGTATTTGCAAATCTTTGGTCATTATTGTTCATTATAATGTCGTATTAAGTTTAAACCTTTTTTTAAGCGCGATTGTGTTGAAAGCTAGCTAATTGACACTGTCGAGTCCATTCCCTGGGAAGAACCAACACTTGTGTCTTATGGTCATGTCAACGCTTCCCGAGTACGAATCGAACTCATGAGCTCCCAAATTCCCAATTGCAGGTTGGACACCATGTCAATTATGCCACTGTGAATTTCAAAGTTTAATTGGGTGTATTTCGCCCTGTTCAGGAGTATCGGTGTTATGTTGAAAACAACCAAGTATGATGTCCGTTTAAAAGCGTCCATCAAACCCTAAGAAATCTTGCAACATCCGAAATTACATTTGTTACGTCTTTCAGCATAAATATAGTCAGCGCTACTGCAGGTTTTCACATTCTTGTGTACATTATTAATGTGCTGGTTTGGCTGTTGTTGTTGTTGTTGTCAGGGTTCGTTCTTAACGGGTGTCCGTAGGTCCGAGACTTATCGCTCGGACCGGTTGTCTTTGAAGAGTTTAATTTCGGGCACTGCATGCAGTAAGAATTGCAAATTTACTTCCCTACATTACATTACTCAACTGTTCTACATCAAGTTATTAATGTAGATTGGACACGATACTTTGTTTTATTGATGCTGTTTTGTGCATGTCATTGGTGTAAATTCTGAATAAACCGCCGTGTGAGGATGTTCCGCTCTTGCCGGTGGTCTGCTGCCGGTTTTTACAGATTATTACATACTCACCCCAAACATTGATCCAACTCGCCTTCCCAACTCACCCAAACCTGCCCGACTGGACTAAGGTCTGCAGTCTTAGGAACGCTGCGTTTCTGTAGCATGCCATGTTGCGCGCGAGAATCATACTTCATGAAGTTTTCCTTTCTAGTTCATGGTAAAAGGTTTTGTTTGAAAACTCCCCGTTGATAACGTACTGCGTTTAAAGTTTACGTTAACAAATTACGCGTTCAGGGGCTGTTTTCCAGGAACATCTTGAGTAAAATCTTATCCATAACTTTAAAATCAACATTTTATTTAAATTGAATTTGACATTTCGCATAGTGTAAATTTACTGTAAACTGAATAAATGAATCATTTTCACGTAACTGTAAATCATACATTATACTAGTAGAAATATTAGATAACAAAAATTTAATCCGAAGTGAACATATTCAGTTCAGTTAAACTTAAGATGTTTCGGTGATACGGCCCCAGTTTTATTATGTAGCGATTCATGGAACCACCCGCTTACTTACTCTGTCGTGAAAACAGCATTTGGCAATAAAAAGAAAATGACGCGCTCGGTCGTCATAGCTGGAATTATTGACATTGACAACGTTAGCCCAGTCGGCCATGGAACGTCAAACATGTCGTCTAGTCCAGATCCACCGCAATGCAAGGTGTCTCGCCGTAAATTGTACCCTCAATTTCGGCCATATGACATATTTAAATCATCGTATACGTACCGCCGTGACTTATTCAGGGATGGTAACTTCCTTCGCGGTTATCTTGCAGCGGCCTGTTACACTTCCGGTAACGTGGAATTCATCACGAATTATTGCTGTCGTCCTCGGCTGTAGATAAAACGCTCATACTTCCAGAAATTTTAGACGCAAATTTGGTTTTTATTAATGAACAAACGTCAACGGATATGTAGGGTACCACTAAAATCTGTATTCATTTAATTTTGTTTTGTAAGCATTTCATGTATAAACACGTGGCACAAAACGTGTGTTCGTACATTTGAGAGTTGACTTATAATTTGATAGTTTGCCGTTTTAAATGTATTGAGACAGCTCATAAGCGGTGTAAATATTATGTAATAGTATGTCATAGTATTAAACTGTCTTGGATTATTTAAATTACATTTGACTGCGCATCGTAACACAGACGCATTGGTCCGCCATTAGCCGGCAAATTCACATATTTGATTGAATTCCATAATAATATTTGTTTTAAAGATGGTTATATGCCGTCGATGAACGCGAGGTTTGTCCGCCGACGAAAGCTAACCGTGTGTCGACCGATGTAGGCAACCGTGTGTCGGCCGATGAGCGCAACCGTGTGTCTGCCGACGGTCATTGTAAATAGCAGCATTTAGAGGCTGTTCATATTCATAGCGTATTTTTGTGGAAGTTTTGTATAAATTCAGAAAAATAAAAGAAAATTTAGAATGAGCTATTGAACATGTAATGTCATGTTAATTTTTGACATATCGTTGTATTTCTTTATTGTGTCAGAACATTTTTAAAAGACTAAATGCAGGTGTATGTGAATTAAACGTTAACGATCTGAATTTGCCGTGGCGTGCATCAGTTGTTGAGGGACTTTGTTCGTTTGTTTTAATATAAATGTATATTATTTTATATCAACAATTATAAACTAGGACTATGTTTGCAAGATATATGTAACATATGTCGAATATGATCCAGACTTTGCTAAATTGCAACGCAACAAAGTGCAAATGCTGTAAACATTGACACCTGATTTGGGCCCGTATTCACCAACCAATTCTTAGACTTAAAACTTACAATGAGAAATATTCTTGAAACTGTTCTGTTCTAAGAACGCTGTAAATTTAAATCTTTCTCGGTATCCATCGACCCTAATTACAGCTTTCTTTATTTAGAACGATTTGTTAGGGCATAAGCAACATTGGGACCCAGAATATTTGCAAACGCAGAAGTATATTTTCTTGAGTCTAAGTCTGCTCTTTATTTTTAAGTCTAAGAACGGGTTGGTATT
Source organism: Congeria kusceri (assembly GCA_027627225.1). Classification (NCBI taxonomy): domain Eukaryota; kingdom Metazoa; phylum Mollusca; class Bivalvia; order Myida; family Dreissenidae; genus Congeria; species Congeria kusceri. The sequence goes on from JAPFQT010000027.1 coordinate 1,790,720, forward strand.
CCCAGTCATGTTTGGGTCAGTTTTAACTTTGAAAAATTGTTGTTACGTGTAACGTTTTTCAAAGTGGGACGGGTGTTTAATATATTTCATTCCACTTGAAAATGTCAAAAATCTGGCACACGTTAACATATATTTACTTTTTTTAAATCAATCAGTAGTAGCAATTTAATGTTATATTGCTTATTAATATAAAGAAAAAATCCAACTGACTGCGTTATTCTTACATGAATACTTAAAGTTGTATTTATCATGTATTATTTAACAGCACCATGTAAAACAGGCGCGATTTTACAAAGCATGTCATTCACTGACTACTGTCCTATCATCAGTTTGAATTCTCACATGATACTTGCTGATTTTGTTCTACAGTCAAGGAACAAAATTATCGTTGTTAAACTACCCCGCAATAAACGAACTAAAAAGTAGTCCCGATAGTGAGCGGAGCATATTAAAATGTAGTTATCATTACAATTGCTAATTTTTTGTCATATCATGTGAGATTCGAAATCATTTTCGCGTTATCGTTGTTTATCGGCCAATAAACAACTCTTTGACGTTCTGATGCGTGGTTATTAAAACAATCGGGCCAACGACCTCGTGGTTAAATTCCTACGCATCCGAACTCAAAAACGTTGTTTATTGGCCGCTTAACGAGGATAATGCGAACATTATTTCGATTTTCACATGATATGACAACTAATTTTGCAATGGTAATGATATCATGTGAGAATCGAAATAATTTTTGCATTATCGTTGTTTATTGGCCAATAAACCACTTTTTGTTGTTCCGATGCGTGGCTATTAAAACAATCGGGCTAACGGCCTCGTGGTTAAATTTCTACGCATCAGAACTCCAAATCGTTTTTTATTGGCCGCTAAGCAACGATAAATCGATAAATATTTCTTAAATTTAATAGCTTACAAGTTGAACGAGCAATTGTAGCATAGGCGTTAACATGAATCTACGTGAAACAATAACAAGAATTACACAGGTCACAGCGATATCTGAGCAAGTAATAAGCGTAAAAAAGTTGTTAATTTCCGCTTGCCTCCCCCCCCCCCCCCCACCCTCCACCAGCCTATTTTTTCCGCCGACCCAAACTTTTTTTTTCCTATCAATCATTAAGATTTTCGGCAGTTCTCGCTTATATTATACGTTTCTTGCTAGAAATCTCTTTTTCTATGACCTTATTTATAGTTAAGGTACAGTTTCTTTGTTGGGAGTCATTTAAACATTTTACATGCATTCCGATATACTTTAACTGCGTGGTGAATATGCGGCGAAGAAAAAAAAAGTTAATAACAAAAATAGTTATATTTTACCTTCCCTCCTCGATTTTGTATGAGATATCAGCGGAAACAAAGCGTTTGTTTGTTTGGCCTTATGTGTCTGGGCTCATACAGCTTTTTAGTCAATGTCTCAAAATCTTAAGATCAACCCGTTAACCGTAAAGTCTGGGACCATTTCAATTATAGCTCGAGTTTGAATTGTTTATTCTAGTAAAACTGTTACAAATGCTTCTTTTTTATTTTCAATTCACATAAAACTTGATCTTAATTTTTACTTTTTGTATCCTAAATTATTATCTTTCTCAGGAGATTTATGAATTCCGCCCCAGCTTCTCTTATTATGCCCCCCTTCGAAGAAGTGGGGGTATCTTGCTTTGCACCTGTCGGTAGGTCGGTCGGTAGGTCTGTCTGCAGACCATTTCGTTTCTGCTCGATAACTTGAAAACGCGTAGTCCTACGATCATGAAAATTGGTACGCTGGTTACTTGGGAGGAAAGAAAGAACCCTGTACATTTTGATGTCAATAGATCAAAGGTCAAGGTCGCCGTTGCTAAAAATATAAAAACGGGTTCCCCTCAATAACTTGTGAACGCATTGAAATATTTTAATGAAACTTTATACATAAGTACCTTACATCGAGATCTTGTTTGGGATTGCATATGGGGTGGGTGGGGTCAAGGTCAAGGTCACCGTTACTAAAAATGGAAAAACGGTTTCCCCTCAATAACTTAAGAACGCATCGAGATATTTTAATGAAACTTCGTGCATAGATATCGAGACCTCGCTTGGGATTGCATATTAAAAAACTATTCTTAACAATTGCACATATTCACCACATGGCTGAAAGTCGGGAGTATTACATGTTTTACATATCCTGTTAAATTATTATATATTTCAGGGGCTTTGTGAATCCCGCCGCTGGTTTTCACTTTTCAAATCGAATTGCATCAATTGTAAACCATGCGTTTCACGGTTTCCTCGTGCTCATCGTAATTTATCGATCGATGCTGCAAGCTGACGCAAGATGTACATGCACACTGTGCATGAGGATATCGTGAATTCCATGGTGACTTGGGCGTAAACAAGCGCTTCGACCCGTTCTATAAATAGATGTCGCGCCAAAGACACAGCCCAAGAGGAACATTATGATTAGTTTTCCAGATTTTGTATTAGGCCGTTTTTCCATATGTCCGCATCCGCAAGTGTATCCGTATACTCATTATTATATGCGGAAGGCGCTTTTCTGTGCATCCGCTTATATCGTGGAATATTTGAGTTTTGTGCTGATTTTCAAAGAGTTTAGAAGCCTGCATTTGAAGAATATAAACATATTTTATGAAGTCGGCTGCAAATATTTTATCGCAGTATGCGAACACATTCACGGGTGGTGGATGTTAACGAAATAAAGAATTTAACAGTTATATCTACAGCGTCAGTAATAACTCATTAAAAGGTTACCCGTTATTACCGATTTATTGTACTCAGTGAGCCTTAGGTTGAGTTATCAAGGTGTATCTAGACTATTTTTATATTTTTAACAGCCATTTGTTTAACTAACGAGTTAGATACCATAGCGGCCGCATCCGCATAAAATCGCTCAGCTCGCGATTTCTGTACACTTTGCGGATACAGTACGGACTGAAGACATATGTAAACGGTCCAACTGTTTTCAGCTTGTTTGTTTGCGGATGCGGATGTGTGCAATGCGGATGCGGGCATTATGGAAAAGCGGCCTTACCATGTTGCTGGTTATAAATGATATAACTGTGTACAGAAAATAATGTTACTCCATTAAACTAACATTTGTGTGTTGAAAGTTACCAAATAAAAGAGACTATGTCAACGAAAAGGGCCTCAACGGGGCAATTGTTTGTTAAATCTTTAATTAAGATATTAAGAATGGCATATAATAACGGTTAAAATAACGTACACGTTATGGGAAACGAGTTTTCGCATTCTCAATAAAAATCAATTTATAATATGGATCGTATTTGCTTGGCCCTTTTCAAGTTTACATTTTGACTTTCAGAATTGTGAGGATTTTGTATAAACATAGTTTACATATATTTCTTTACACAGCATACACATATTTCTTTACACAGCATACACATATTTCTTTACACAGCATACACATATTTCTTTACAAAGCAGAATTGTGGAGCTGGTTTAAGCGCTGTCCACTGTCATTTCTTCGTATGGCTCCTAAGTCGTGAGTTCGATACCCGTTTGGGGTTTTAATTTTTTCAAACATGTTTCTGATTGTTTTTTTGATATCTAATGTCTTTCAATACATTATATTATTTATTTAATATGAATGCCTTAGTATAGCGTATTTTTTATAATCTAACATAAAAATTTATAGTACAACAGGAAACACATTTGTCGTTGACAGTCCTTTTTACTACGCACCTTTTCTGATATCTGATGACAGTCACGTTTTATTAGTAGTCGTTTTCATGAACTTAATATAAACTAGAAAAAAGCTTATACAACGGTATTTCGCGTTGGGGGCAATAATACATGTGAACAATACATTTACCCTTTATCTATATCAATATAGGTATGTACATAAATATTCAGTTTTCCACTTTCTGCTGTATCGCACTCTTTTGATTTGCCACGAAATACGAAATGTTGAATTAATTGATGAGATGTTTCAGAAGGTGTTGTACTGGTTGACGGATGGGAACATAAACGTGTCCTTAACGGGGCACGTCGAGAATGTGTTTAATGTGTGACAGCAACAATCAAGTTGTGATTGTGTTTCTATGATTACATTGCGATGTAATAGCGCTTGTTCCACAAAGTAGACGTAATTATTTGAATGTGCACTTAGGTGCTTCATTTTGTTATAAGAAATAATTCCGTGAAAATTATTGCATCTGAAAGTAACTTAGGCAAAAGAGTTAATGAATTGTTTCTCAGGAACGAATTTCATTTAATGCCAATATAATTTTTATTTACTATTTTTGGTCGATCGTGATCGGTTTCAAAGTAGCTGTCCAGAAATATGTTAAGAAAAAGATAACTTTGCAGTTTTTTTGTGATTGGCATGTAACCAATCAAAATAAAAATCGCATTGAAATCGGTGCAATCATAGCGTTTTGGTAACTTACTATCGTCTATTTCCTGTCTGCGATAACTGGTGATAACTCGGAAGTAATTGTATACTCCGTTCGTAGCAAGTGCTTCTGAACAAAGGAAGTTTAAATGCCTTTTGTAAATAAGATACAGATTTCAAACTGATAAACGCCGTATAAACGTTCCCAGAACTATTTCTACGATACGATGTTTTAAATTAGATTTCATTGACAGCGGCTTGACACGAATCCGCATTTTAACATGGAGGAAAAAGCCTCACATGTATAGATAGATTTTGGTATTTCAAATCAATTTCTTCCTGTCGGATGTAATATAATCGGATATAAACACACTGTGAAATAATCTGTAAATCTCAACTTTGAAACATGTCATATCCGATTCGGAACCTTTGTTAATATGGTCTATGTGTTGATTTCAGCTCATTTTTCGTAGATGCTTTTGCAAACGAAACAAACGAAAATTCCAGCCGCACTGGCAAGTCTTGCAGTATATTTGGGGTTTTATTTCCAGGAATTGTTGGTGATTTATTGCAAAAAAAAATCCTATTTTTTACAGTTATTAAAATATGAATTACGAAAAGTTTGATTCTATAAATAGAAGTACTTTAATGCTGATGGTGTATCAATTTAAAGGCACTTAAGTTAAATATGAGCATTCAAATTGATTGCCATTATACGTCTGCGTGCTTAAATGACCGTTTGTAACATGAATAATTAATCAATCTATATTTAGAATTTTTACCGAAAGGGATACTTCTGTTGTTGTTAAAACTATAAATTGTCTTAAATCTGTACTTATTTACTCGTTGTAATAAGCCATTACATCATGCCAATAGAAAAGAGTAGGAGCAAAAAAGTAAAAAAAAAAATACTTCGATAAAATAAAATTCCGCCCTTGCTCTTGATTTTGCGGGAAAAGTGACTGAGAAACAATTCATTAATTTTGTTTAGCCTTAGCAAACCGTAAGTGCAGTTGTGTTTCTACTTCTGCTTGTTTTAAGGTTCAAGAACATCGGTGCTGAGTGTTCTATAAAAGAAATGAATGAAATTTCAGTGGACATTGACTAATTGAAAAGATTGAAATTTGTCATAATGTTCTGAAAGGACATCTTCAGTTAACTTTTGTGCGTGTTCGCATGAGAACATGTGCGTGCTCGTCTATGAACATGTGTGTATAAATGTGTGCTTGTTTGTCTGTGAACGTCTCGTGTGCGTGTTTGTCTGTGAACGTGTGCGTGTTCGCAGTTCGCTTTCGTGGTTGCCTATGGACATCTGCGTGTTCGCCTATGGACATGTGTGTGTTCGCCTATAAAGGTGTGCGTGTGAACGTGTGCGTGTTCACATGTGAACGTGTGCGTGTTTGCGTATGAGCGTGTGTGTGTTCAACTGTGAACATGTGCGTGTCAACATGTGCGTGTTCGCCTAAGAACGTGTGCATGTTCGAGTGTGAACGGGTGCTTGTTCGCCTATAGACGTGTGCATGTTCGCTTGTAAACGTGCGCGTTTTCGCATATGATGGTGTGCGGTTGAATGTGTGCGTGTTCGACTGTAAACGTGTGCGTGTTCGCGTGTGAACGTGTGCGTGTTTTCCTGAGAACATGTGCGAGTTTGCGTGTGAACATGTGCGTGTTGGTTTGTGAACCTGTACTATTTGATGCCATGACTTTCAACTAATTTCTTATAAAGTAAATTTGGAAGGCATCCTATTAACGGACGAAAACGTAATATTTCTTTTCACCACGGGAGATAGCTGGAATAATGAAGTGGGCAGAATTACATCTGGATTTGTTCCCCTTACTTTAGAAATCCCTTTTTGCATATGTTTTCTGCACAGTGTAATCGCAGTATATATTTGTACATTAGGTATTGGTTGAATTATATTTCCGTAGTATAATTATTGTTAAGGATATAACAAACATATTAACCATGTATACAATTATTTAATCGCTTAAAAAGTTCGTCATTCCTTAACTAGTTGCATGGAGTTATCGTGCAAACGAGCTGTGTAACTTCAATAGAGATTTCATGAATATGCTTTATTCTAATATGATACTCACTGATTGTTCTATAGACCAACAACAAAATTTTCGTTGTTAAACTACCCAATAAACAACGCAAAGAGAAGTCCAAATTCTGAGCAGAGCATAGTAAAAATAGTTCCAATTACAATTGCAAACATGTATGTCAAATCATGTTAGATTCGAACTAGTTTTTGCATTACCATTGTCTATCTGCCAAAAAATAACTTTAGGTCGTTTTGATGCGTGGTTATTAAACAAATCGTGTCAGCTCCTTCGTTATTTAATTCCTGTGCACCAGATCTCCAAATTTTTGTAATGGCCGATAAACAACGATACATCGAAAATTATTTCGGTTTGACTTTGTGTTTAAAGTTGGAGAAAACACCCTAGAGACTGTAGAACAATAGAAGTATCTTGGAGTGATTTTTCATGAAAAGAACAATTATATATTTAACGCGGAGTCACTTGCGAAGGGCGGTGGACGGGCGCTCGGAGCGATCATCAGCAAAATCCATAATTGAAAAAATTCGGATTTCAGGCATTTGAGAACCTTTTTAAAAGTTGTGTTACACCGATACTGGACTATAGTGCTGCAGTTCGGGGACTAAAGCAGTTTCAGTGCATTGACAACATACAGAACAAAGCACTCCGCTACTTCTGGGCGTCCACAGGTTCGCCCCTACGCTAGCGATCCACGGTGACGCGGGCTGGATACCAAGTGTCTACAGGCGGTGGCAGTGTGCCCTGAGGTTCTGGAATAGGCTTTTCGACATGGACGACACAAGACTCACGAAGAAAGTATTCCTGCATAATATTGAGTGTGACAATAATTGGCCAAGTGAGGTTAAAACTATAATGTGCACGTTGGGACTCCACTATCATTTCACAAACAAAGTAAAAGTTAACCTCAAAGACACTGAAGCGCGCATACGTTGTTACTGCGCAGCAATATGGTCCCGTGATATACAAGCGACACCAAAGCTCATGACATATAGAACATTTAAGAGCGAATTTAAATGCGAAGAGTATGTCAAATTGAATCTAAATACGAAAGATCTGTTCTATGCCAGTTCCGAGCGGGAATACTTCCGTTACGCATGGTAACAGGACGATACAGAGGTGAATCCCCTGAAGACAGGCTATGTCGATTTTGTGACTCCGAAACAGTTGAAAGTGAATCACACTTCTTGCTAGAGTGCTGTCTGTACGCTGACGTTAGGACCAGCACTATGAGTAACACTATAGCGTTACTGTCAACAGATAACTGTGAGGAAACACTAAAATTGCTATTAACATTGTACCCCATGACAACAGCCGAGTTCATTGTGAAAGCGTATTTACATAGGCGAAATACCATTTACTTATAAATCATACTTGTTGTTATCTCACTATTTCATAGTGATATATAAATATTTGTGTGTATCAATATCCATTTTTATATTCATTATTGCCCATATCATGCTTATGATAAAGTATTTTGTAAATATTTATATGGAACGAAATTTATTCACATATTTATTGATGGTGACATATAGGTCCACTGGGCCGGGTGCTCAATTTACATTTTTGCTTTGTATATGCTTGTTTACTCAGTTGTATGCACATGTCACGGTAATAAAATAATTACTTACATACTTACTTACTTATTTCCTAAGTATCAATCCCAAGCCTTAATGACTTGAAATATATATCACATCAAATCCTTCCGGTTCCGTGATTTTATGCAATGGTTCCATGTTGACAGTCTTAATTAGGCAGACCGGTAGCCAGATATTTAGTATTTACATTCGGTGCTCCTTTGTCAATATTGCTTAGAAAAAAACAACAACAAAATAAAATATCCCTCGTAATACAACGTTCGTATCCAGACGCATGAAGAAAATTGGAAATGTTTCAAAAGTTAATTTTAGTAGGCCTTTGGTGTATTATTATATCCCGGCCAGAAAATAAGCAATCCTTTAAATATGCTAATATGAACATTGATTAAAAGTATACAATATGGTTCACTCAGACCTCATAACGCCCCCCTGGATTACTATCATCGTCATTATCATCATCAGCATAATTAACAAAGTTCGTCACGCTGCAATGAGATGCGACGTGAACACAGCACAGTTTTACCATTTATAAAAATGTTGAAGCTCGATTTAAATGCATTTACAAAGTTATGGATCTCGGCGGATTGCTGCATACACCTTGGCCATTTACAGTCAGTTATTAAACGCTTCTAAAATGTTAATGTCTGCTTCCATGTTAACGTCTGCTTCCAGTTAATAGTAATATACTAAATGAATTCAGTTGAAAGAAAAAAAATAACAGCGCATAATGTTTCCCGTCTACGTCCATTTCGTTATTTATCTTTAACGTTTAGTTCCAATGCAACAGTTTTGACGCTTGCCGTAATATAATATCAAGAAAGCAAAATTTTCGAAATGATATAACACGATTCTTTATTACAATTAAAGTACAGTGTTGTTTACCATCTAAATACGATAGAATAATAATTGACATAGCACTGTCATCCAAACACCTACAGTGGTCAATTACCTGACGACCCTCGATTATACCGCTCCGTTAGTCGATTGCAACACTACCGAACACCAACGAAGAAATAATAACCACGCAAAGGTACTTATGTTTAAATGAATTGAACGTTGGTTTATTTGTTTATCTGTTTATCTGTTTGTCTGTTTGTTAGCAAGTTGAAGTCTGTCTGTTAAAAATTGAACGCAGAACAGTTTCTAGAAAGTTTGGAAATTGCCCATTGAACACATGATTAGCGTTTAGTGGTGATCCGGATAACAGTCTGGATCCTTTTAAATGAATGTTTATTATTGGAAGATAAGGAGGTAACCTATTACTGAAAACATCAATTATTTTAAGTAATCGTAGTTCTTCATCACATAATAATATGTATGTCATCTACATACGACCATAGCTCGTCGGAAATTTATCTTAAAACTCAAGCGGCAGATTTAGAGGGGTTCGGTTGGGGTATAAGGCGGCGTACGTCTCCCGTACAATTTTCTAATTTTAAATATCGATTTTTTTTTATTGCACAATATTAACATACAACTACTTAGGCATTGTTACATTCTCCTTAATATTACAATGAAATAAGTCTCTCAAATGAGTCTATCAGCTTATCCGCTTTCTTACTAGAATATATTTGCACAGAAGCCTAGAATGCCTGTAGAATCTCTTCTTATTAATAATATCGCGCGATTTAATTTGGTTATTGATTTGCAAAATATATCGTATATATGTATAGATTGAAAGGTACTGAACTATTTACGCCACCTCCAACTACAAATCCTGAACCGGGGCCTGCTATTGAATTTTTAAAACAAAAATGACAACTACATTTGTAGTCTTCGTCGGGTAGTTTACAGCCAACACGTTGATAAAATAAAAACAGTTTCATAACCGTAATATTGAAGATTCTGCACGCATGTGACATGCGCTTTAACTGTATCACATTTTATTGTTTACCAGTGAAAATGTTAATACCGGTAATACTTGTAGAAACAATTGAATATGCAATTTGTGTCCACGAAAATATATTTTAAAACGATATTTTTATCTATCATGTTTGTCGGAAAATATCATTTAATCTTAATACTGTTATTACACCGAAGAGATACCTCCCGACTGGCAGTCACTATGGTTGTTCACAGTTGTTCAAAAACATTTTTCTTTTTATTGAAATTTTCTGTAAATATGTTACCATGTGTTTTACCCAAATTTATTCAGTTTGGCTGTATCTGTTTTTGTTGCTTGTTTACGAAAATCGAAAACGACGGTGAAATAAACGGCGCTTGTTTTTTCCGCACCACGTCTGAGAATGATTGCGGAAACAGCGTTTTGTGTCTCGCGTTTAATTTGTGGTAAATGTCTTCCTGTGACCGAGAAACATAACATATAAGACATGGTGCATCCTGATTAACACTTTGAAATGTAACATGTATGTAGAAATACAAATATGACAGTTGCTTACAGAGCCTAACATACTATTAAATGGTTAACTTTTCAAACTTATCGACTCACATTAACAACTTGTAGTAAAAACGATTAATGTTAACATAATGTTTATTATGACAACATTTTACGTCATTATAAATGCATCAGTGTTGTAATTACATATAATAAATGTATAATAAGTGCGTTAGAGCGCTGGTCTTGGATACAATAAGTCTGTTGGAGCGCTAGTCTTTCTCAAAGTCGGTTGGAGCGTTTGTCTTTCTCCTAGTCCGTTGGAGCGCTCGTCTTTCTTCAAGTCTGTTGGCGCGCTAGTCTTTCTCCAAGTGTGTTGGAGTTTTTGTCTTTCTCCAAGTCTGTTGGAGCGCTTGTCTTTCTCCAAGTCTGTTGGAGCGCTAGTCTTACTCCAAGTCCGTTGGAGCGCTAGTCTTTCTCCAAGTCCGTTGGAGCGCTAGTCTTTCTCCAGTATGTTGGAGCGCTAGTCTTTCTCCAAGTCTGTTGGAGCGCTAGTCTTTCTTCAAGTCTGTTGGAGCGCTTGTCTTTCTCTAAGTCTGCTGGAGCGCTAGTATTTCTCCAAATCTGTTGAAGCGCTAGTCTTTCTCCAATTCTGTTGGAGCGCTAGTCTTTCTCCAAGTCTGTTGGAGGGCTAGTCTTTCTATAGGCTGTTGGAGCGCTAGTGTCTTTCTACAGGTCTGTTGGAGCGCTAGTCTTTCTCCAAGTCTGTTGGAGCGCTAGTCTCATCGAAGTCTGTTGGAGCGCTAGTCTTTCTCCAAGTCTGTTGGAGGGCTAGTCTCATCGAAGTCTTTTTGAGCGCTTGTCTTTCTCAAAGTATTTTGGAGCGCTAGTCTTTCTCCAGTATGTTGGAGCGCTAGTCTTTCTCCAAGTCTGTTGGAGCGCTAGTCTTTCTACAAGTCTGTTGGAGCGCTAGTCTTTCTCCAAGTCAGTTGGAGCGCTAGTCTCTTCGAAGTCTGTTGGAGCGCTAGTCTTTCTCCAAGTCTGTTGGAGCGCTAGTCTCATCGAAGTCTGTTGGAGCGCTAGTCTTTCTCCAAGTCTGTTGGAGCGCTAGTCTTTGTCCAAGTCTGTTGGAGCGCTAGTCTCATCGAAGTCTGTTGGAGCGCCAGTCTTTCTCCAAGTCTGTTGGAGCGCTAGTCTCATCGAAGTCTGTTGAAGCGCTAGTCTTTCTCCAATTCTGTTGGAGCGCTAGTCTTTCTCCAAGTCTGTTGGAGCGCTAGTCTTTCTCCAAGTCTGTTGGAGCGCTAGTCTCATCGAGGTCTGTTGGAGCGCTAGTCTTTCTCCAAGTCTGTTGGAGCGCTAGTCTCATCGAAGTCTGTTGAAGCGCTAGTCTTTCTCCAAGTCTGTTGGAGCGCTAGCCTTTCTCCAAGTCTGTTGGAGCGCTAGTCTTTCTCCAAGTCTGTTGGAGCGCTAGTCTCATCGAAGTCTGTTGGAGCCCTAGTCTTTCTATTAGTCTGTTGGAGCGCTAGTCTTACTCTAAGTTTGTTGGAGCGCTAGTCTTACTCAAAGTCTGTTGGAGCGCTAGTCTTACTCTAAGTGTGTTGGAGCGCTAGTCTTACTCTAAGTGTGTTGGAGCGCTAGTCTTACTCTAAGTGTTTTGGAATGCTAGTCTTTCTCCAAGTCTGTTGGAGCGCTAGTCTTTCTCCAAGTCTGTTGGAGCGCTAGTCTTTCTCCAAGTCTGTTGGAGCGCTAGTCTTACTCTAAGTGTGTTGGAGCGCTTGTCTTACTCACAGTGTGTTGGAGCGCTAGTCTTACTCTAAGTGTGTTGGAGCGCTAGTCTTTCTCCAAGTCTGTTGGAGCGCTAGTCATACTCCAAGTCTGTTGGAGCGCTAGTCTTTCTCCAAGTCTGTTGGAGCGCTAGTCTTTCTACAGGTCTGTTGGAGCGCTAGTCTTTCTCCAAGTCTGTTGGAGCGTTAGTCTCATCGAAGTCTGTTGGAGCGCTAGTCTTTCTCCAAGTCTGTTGGAGCGCTAGTCTCATCGAAGTCTGTTGGAGCGCTAGTCTCATCGAAGTCTGTTGGAGCGCTAGTCTTTCTCCAAGTCTGTTGGAGCGCTAGTCTCATCGAAGTCTGTTGAAGCGCTAGTCTTTCTCCAAGTCTGTTGGAGCGCTAGCCTTTCTCCAAGTCTGTTGGAGCGCTAGTCTTTCTCCAAGTCTGTTGGAGCGCTAGTCTCATCGAAATCTTTTGGAGCGCTAGTCTTTCTCAAAGTCTGTTGGTGCGCTAGTCTTACTCTAAGTGTGTTGGAGCGCTAGTCTTACTCAAAGTCTGTTGGAGTGCTAGTCTTACTCTAAGTGTGTTGGAGCGCTAGTCTTACTCTAAGTGTGTTGGAGCGCTAGTCTTACTCTAAGTGTGTTGGAACGCTAGTCTTTCTCCGAGTCTGTTGGAGCGCTAGTCTTTCTCCAGTCTGTTGGAGCGCTAGTCTTTCTCCAGTCTGTTGGAGCGCAAGTCTTACTCTAAGTGTGTTGGAGCGCTTGTCTTAATCAAAGTGTGTTGGAGCGCTAGTCTTACTCTAAGTGTGTTGGAGCGCTTGTCTTACTCTAAGTGTGTTGGAGCGCTAGTCTTTCTCAAAGTGTGTTGGAGCGCTAGTCTTACTCTAAGTGTGTTGGAGCGCTAGTCTTTCTCCAAGTCTGTTGGAGCGCTAGTCTTTCTCCAAGTCTGTTGGAGCGCTAGTCTTTCTCCAAGTCTATTTGAGCGTTAGTCTTTATCGAAGTCTGTTGGAGCGCTAGTCTTTCTCCAAGTCTGCAGGGGCGCTAGTCTTTCTCCAGTCTGTTGCAGCGCTAGTCTTTATCGAAGTCTGTTGGAGCGCTAGTCTTTCTCCAGTATGTTGGAGCGCTCGTCTGTTGGGCGGTTCAGCAATGTTCATTAGGAAATATGATAAAATAAAAGTTAAAACATTATTAACCGACTCATTTTATGATTTTTGCATTCGCAACCGAAAAAATGCATATAAATGTCAAGCAAACATGAAAATTAGCTAGTGACCAGACGGATCCTGTCCATCGCAAGTGAGACAACTGGAAGTTACTCCTGTGCAAACTCCAGGCAGCAGTTGCTTCCCATATATTGATGTACTAGATTCAAAATTTTTGTCATATATTCCAAAAAGAAATTAAACATTATACACACAATCGAAATAACTCTCATGACTAAGAAATATAAAGGAAATATCGTTTCGTTTATGGATAATCATTAATCGAAATGGATAAAATTATAAAGCGTTTGTAACGCTTTTCGTCGGTATTTTGGAAAACACGTGTATCACTAACATAGCTTAAAAAAATTCACAACCATATGCATACGTCCGAATGGCCGAGTGGTTGACGCACGAGATGTTTGATCTCAAAGGTCACGGGTTCGAATCCCGGCGATGGCAATTTTACCTGTTTTTAGCTCGACTATTCGAAGAATATGTAAGCTTTCTTACTACCCCCAGCGTCGGTGTCGGCGTCCGCGTGTGATCTTGGTTAAAGTTTTTATTCAAATGTCTTGTAACTTCAAAACTACATAAATTATTCACCTGAAACTTGGAACTAACCTTGTCATCAACTCTAGTATCAGGGGCAACATTACCCATAACTCTATTTTGTATTTTGACAGAGTTATGCCCCTTTTTCACATAGATTTTCTGATTAAAGTTTATATTCAAATGTCTTATAACGTCAATGCTACACAATTATTCACTTGAAACTTGGAATGTACCATTGTCATCAACTTCATCGTCAGGTGCAACATTCCCCATAACTCAGTTTTGTATTTTAACAGAGTTACGCCTCTTTTTCACATATATTTTCGGTTAAAGTTTTTATTCAAATGTCTTGTAAAATCAAAACTTCATAGGTTATTCACTTGAAAAATTTAATATACCTTTGCCATCAACTCCAGCATCAAGTGCAACATTTCCCATAACTCTGCTTTGTATTTTGGCATGGTTATGTCCCTTTTGCACATTGAAATTTGGCGTGTACCTTTGTCATCACCTACATCATCAGGTTAAAATTACGTCATTGTGTCAAGTTGTTGTTCTGCGTAGTGGGTTTGCGTGGTTTTATCACGTAGTTATTCTGCGTGGTCGGTTAGCGTGAAAGTGTTGCACGGTTTGTTACGTGGCTGTCCTGCTTGGTAGCTTCGCCTGGATGTGTCCCGCGGTTTTGTCACGTGGTTGTTCTGCGTGGTCGGTTTGCGTGAATGTGTGCCGCTGTTTTGTCACGTGGTTGCTCTGCGTGACTACTATTGAAATAATTCCTTGTGAGCAGTTTCAGTACATTGGCTATTTACAAAAATGACAATCAAATTTTTCAACAGTGCAAGTAGATTGATGTTGAGTTTTACAATCTTTACAACTTACGTTGTTATGATTTTCTGAAAACCTATTAGTAGATTTATGCACCTATCTAGCGGGGAGCAGCGGGCATATACGGGACCTTCGAGTGAAAGCAATTCCCGATAGGCGGGAATTTGACACGCCAAATGATTCCGGGTCACGGGAAATAGACTTTGGTCGGATTTTAGATCCCGGTTATATTGGCCTCTGGGCCATTTAATACACCAATTAAGCATCCCCATTGAGGGGATTTAGACTAAAATGCTTGGCTCTTGGGTGGGGAATTAGACCTAAAAAATACAATAAGTCAAATTCCCCTGGGTTTGCCCGCCGCTAGGTGTATTAATTTTATACAAGATACAATAAAATGTTTAATGATAGTGATTTTTAATTACTATGCTTCATAATGTTAAAACAACTGTTGATATTTGGTTGTGATGTCCAGACATATTGGAATTAATTCGACTTGAGTATGTAGACCCAGTCCGCGTCCGGATTTTGAAAATAAAAAAATAGTTATGCCCGTCCAAAAGCGTGTTTTGGAATATATATCAATGATTGAGAATCATTAAAGCATAAAAAATAGAACAAAATCAGAACAATTTCAAATGTAAAACTGTAGAAGCCGAAGGTTAAAGCGCGTTCGCTATAAGCTAGTATTAGGCTGCTTTCACATGCATCCGATTGCGTCTGCGTCGTGCGTCTTCGTTTGCTAAAAAACGGACAGAATAAACGGATTTAGTGTTATTCAACTGGTCTGCTAGCATGGACCCGCATGCACGCTCCGTCGAAATCTCGTCCGCGTAAAATCTGAACATGTAGCGATTTTGCTCGGACGCGCGGATACGAGGAAACCATACCCAGCAAAGATAGGATCATGAGTTAACAGTATGCAAGAAGTTATGGAATTGATAAGACAAAGTCCAGTTTTATATGACCAAACAAAAAGATTACAAAGACATCGAGTTGGTGAACAATGCGTGGCAGAGCGTTCTTGATGTGCTTGATGTCGACTATTTGACAGGTATTATTTGGTTTGTCATAATGCCATGTTTGCTGAAATGTACATGCATGATTTTCAGAATTATCACATAGGTATACTTCATCTATGTAAATTTTTTTTTTTATATACATTCGGTTAACTCAAATAAAGAATGCGATCGTCTGCGTCAGCTGTGTACAATCAAAGAAAGGCGGAAATATATTAAGAAATATCAATTAATTTGAACAAAAATACAAATTTGTATACGATTTACACAATAATTTATACAATATTTTGTGCTGAAGAAAAATAGTGAAAAAGAAATCACTGTCATTCAAGCTTTTTGATGTTATATATTCAGATTTTCGACTAATCTACTCTTTGTAACATAATAATTGATTTAAATTTTCCCCGAACTGTCATTTTTTATGTTGAATAGTTATATTTTTTAAAACCATGAAATTATAATTATGTATTTAATCAGTAATAATTACACAATACTATTTATTTAAAGACGTGTCACGGGTGACGGAATGCATGGAATAATGTCTGCGTTAACGGAATCGTAGATGAAAACGCAGAACGCAAACGGAATGAGCAGACGCGGCCATGTAATGCCAGCTTTAGATCATACGACGTCTCAAAGTTCCGCTTGCGTGCCGGTACATTGACTGGTCTTTCATCCCTGCCTCGTTCTGGACACGTGCAATTGTCGTCTGCATAAGTCGAATGCTCGACGACTGCTCCGTGCCACTGTGCCAAATTTTGATGGGAAATGTCGTGTAGATCAAGTCGAGCTGTCGCGTAAACCGGAAGTTTACAGACCGGAAGCAAGCGACTTGTTAGGACCGTCCTGACCTAGATATTGACAGGTACAGGTGCACCAAGTTTTTTGACGAAGGAGAATAATACGATTAGCTTCTTGTAATTTACGCACATTACGAACGGAGTATTGTTTCTCATTCCCGTCCCCGCACAAAGTCATGGTTATGTTTATTACACATAAGGATTTCCGACAGGAGGGAATTTGACACGCCGAATGATTCCGGATCCCAGGAAAAAGACTCGGATTTTAGATCCCGGTAATATTGGGGCCACCCCCGGGCCATTTGATACACCAAGCATCTCCCACTGTGGGGATTGGACAAAAATGCTTGACTCTAGGGTGGGGAAGTAGTCCCCAAAAAGAAAATTAGACATATTCCCCGTTGGAAAATATTGATAGGTGCAGAACTTAGTTGAAAATAAAACACCAACACCACCACCACGACCAACAACAACAACAACCATTGATTAGCTCTTAAGCATACAGTTGCGTTTTAGCCAAAAGCAAACGGTGACATAAGTGTTTTACCTGGATGAGAAAAATATGGAATAGGTTATGATAGAAGTTAACAATGAATATATGAATAAATATCACAGTGCTTTGGAACATGAGTGCGACAATTACTAAATATTGGTGGAATTTAATTGCAACGCATGTGTCAACATCTTCAAACTATGCATTTCTTTCTCAACAAATCAAGATATAGAATTTCGGAATTTTAATAGTTTTCATAATTTTTGAACATTTATAATTACCAGCATGTAACTCTAAACTTGGAGAGCACGTGACCTTAGAGCTTAACAAAAATATTGCTTGTTTCCCCTCCCACTTCCGACCGAAAATATCGTTGACTTCGTTCATGTGAATGAACCATTGTGAAACGAAACTGAACCTGCGAAGTCAAGGGCGACGGCAATGGGGCGGCAGGGGCGGCAGCCGCCGCCCCAATATTTCGGAAAGCGATCTTCATTATAAATTCCGCCGCCCCTTCTCGGAAATGAGAAAATCGCGCCTCCCATGTTGTTTAAAGTCGGTTGCTGTTCCACGTGGTCAATTAAATTACCATCTATGATGCTGGCCCCTAATCTATGACAATCAACAGCCCATGTGTCATAAATCTCATAAATCAGGACATTGTTTCTAGACTGTAAGTGTTATAAACAATATACAGAAAACATCTTTGTCAGCAATTGTAAAAGAGGATTTAAAAAAAAAAAGCTAATTATATTCATAATTCTATTTATAATAGCTATAACTCAAATCTTAACTTCGAATTTCAAGAAAACATAATTCATGTCCCATTCTGTTATTGTCACTAAATGTGAATGTACCCAATCAGCCAGCTAATTTCAAATTTCATAAACCTTCGTTCGGAAAGTAACATCCAGAACAACATTAATTCAACCCTCAGTGGTATGCAACTAACAAACTTAAGTTGATATTTCATTGAATGGTATTATCATTTTGTGAATATTGCATATTTTAGCATATAATATGATTATGTGCATCTTACAAGTCTTGAGTTTTTTTGTGCGATTTTATTCAGCTGCCCTTACCTCTTTTTTCCTTTTTTCGTTTGTTTTATTTTTAGTAGTTAATTCATTTTATCTACGTAAAAATGCATTCACAAAGACTCTGTTTCGCTTGCAGTATCGCTGAAGATCTCTTCTGTGTCAGAATCGAGGTTGATGGTGACATTCCGTGTCACGACGTCAGTAAGCTGATAAATGAAATACATTCATTAAATAAATTAAAAGTGCCTGTTGTGGGAATCGAACCCAAAACATTGCGTGCTTATCACTGCACTACAGTATATATCACATGTAACGGAGTAAATATTTAATCAACACATCAACAATCGCCTCTAAGTGTCCTATTTGAATTAGTAGCTTAAAAAAAAATTACGAAAATAAAAACAGAATATTCACGAGGCGTAAAATAGTTGTTGGTTTCCGCTTACCCTCTAATATTTTCCGGCGGCCCTAAACATTTGTTTGCCTATAAATCATTGAGAAGTTATGATTTTCGGGAAAAAAGAGCAGTTTTCGCTTATATTATAAGTTTCTCGCCAGAAATCTCTCTTTCTATGGCCTTATTTATAGTTAAAGTACAGTTTCTTTGTTGTGAGTCGCTTAAACATTGTACATGCAGCCAAATATACTTAAACTGTGTTGAAAATATGCGCCAAAGAAAAAAAAGTTAAAAAAAAAAAAGTTATATTTTACCTCCCCTCCTAGATTTTTTAGAGATGTAAGCGGAAGTTAAACAGTTTTTATTTGGCCTGAGTGTGAGGTCAATAAAATCGTACCATACCAGTTTATAAATGCGATTTAATGTATATCATTATTAAATTACACCAATAAAATAAATGTGATAATATGATATTCATTTAGTAATTTCGTCCAAACTAATTCCTACGTTCAGTCCCTAGAATAGTCTAAAATGCTATATTATACTCATTGAAATGCACAGTAAAAGTCTAATCTGGAAGCCACCTGCACCCCCACCCCGTCGCCGCCCCCAAGTTGCAAAGTTGCCGACGCCCCTGCGAAGGCTCGTCGGATATTGAGTATGTGGATTCTAGAAAACAAACTAAAAAAGCTGCTAGCAGTATGCCATCAACGGAATTATCAGTGATGAAAAAAAAAAAGAGAGGCCCCGACTTGTTTGTGACTTCGCATTCAGGCTTCCCACAATATTTTTGGTGTCTGCATTTTATGAATGGCGTTTGCTTGTAATTTGTAATAAAATGTTCATATTTGTTTATGATATTTATTAGACTTAACTCTTGACGACACTTACTGTTCGATTTATATTCATGGTGATCGGCTAATGTACGATATTTTTCACCATGATCACTTAGCATGCGATCTTTATTTGTGATTATTGCATTCTGTACGATCTTTCGTCATGACGGTCAATTTATGAAAAAAATTGTCACTATCCCATAGTGTTTGATCTGTGTTAATGATGATTACTTAGTGCGTTGGTGGTGTATAATGGGATTGTGTTGCGTTACGCTGTTGTGTCGCTTGTTTGTGTTTCAGCGTTGTGTTGTGTAGTCTGGTTGTTTTACGTCGCCTGGTTGTGTTACGGCGTTGTGACGCCTGGTTGTGTTACGCCGTTGTGTCGCTCGCCTGGTTGTGTTACACCGTCCTGTCGGCTGGTTTGTGTAACGTCCTTATGTTGTGTCGCCTGGTTGTTTTACGGCGCCTGGTTGTGTTACGTCTCCTGGTTGTGTTACGCCGTTGGTTCGCCTGGTTGCGTTACGTCGTTGTGTCGTCTGGTTGTGTTACGTCTTTGTGTCGCCTGGTTGTTTTACGTCGCCTGGTTGTGTGACGTCGTTTTATCGCCTGGTTGTGTTACGCCGTTGTGTCGACTGGTTGTGTCACGTCGTTGTGTCGCCTGGTTGTGCTTCGTCATTGTGTCGCCTGGTTGTGTTACGTCGTTGTGTCGCCTGTTTGTGTTACGTCGCCTGGTTGTGTCACGTCGTTGTGTCGCCTGGTTGTGTTACGCTGTTGGTTCGCCCGGTTGTTTTACGTCGTTGTCTCGCCTGGTTGTATCGCGTCGTTGTGTCGCCATTTTGCGGTACTTCGATGTTTCTCTTGGCTGTTCTGTTACGTCGTTGTGTCGCCTTGTTGTGGTAAGTCGTAGTGTCGCCCCTTCTGTGTTGCGTCGTTGTGTCACTGTGTTGTGTGACATCCGTGTGTCTTCTTGTTTAGTCGCATCGTTGAATCGGCTGGTTCTGTTATTGGCGTAAGTGGCACTTTGTTGTTTAACACGTTTACGTTGCCTGATTGTGCTAGCGTATCACGTGCAAATGACTGTTTTCCGTGTTTCAGTAATATGTGACAGTGTTGTGAATAAGTAGCGTGATAATGTTATTTTATTTGATCGTTTTTAAACAACAAACACGATTTTTAACCTTTTGGAAATGACGCTAGTGCAAAAAAGCAACAATCTTGTTGCCTATCAACAATAATTACTAAATATACGTTTTATTGTTTTATGTTGATTTAAAGTCAATATACATCATACACGCAGTGAATAAAAACGTATTGCTCTTTTCTTTCTTTTATTACTACTACATATTTCAAATTATTAATATAATCGCGACACATTTCGATTATTATAAGTAATTTTTAATTATTTTTATGAATAGATGTGGTTTGTAAAACAATATTGCATATACTGCCTGTTATAATTTACAATTTACGAAATTGAATGTAAATTTTAAAAGCACTGAATAATTGATGTTTAATTACAGAAAAAAAATCGTTTTACGCAGCCTTTTCAGAAAATCGGAAATAACAATCAATGTTGACTTCGTTGTCTTCGAAACATTGAACCGCAAAAATATAACATTGAAGAAGTAACTACCAAAGCACAAATTCCTCAGTATTTATCATTCATAATATTGTAAAGTGTATTTCATAACTGGAAAACAAAAAGTTGCAATGTACGATATCCGAACTATCAAAATAATTACGCACAAAAATATAGGTTCTCATAACCTCACACTGAGGTATCATATTAATATCCATTAGTAATGATAGGTTCCCACTGTCACGATTCGCGGTCTGAATCGTGGACCAATCGTGGTGATCCTATCAGATCTTATCAGATCTTGTGGTCAGTCGTGGCAATCGTGTTATCGTAGAAAAATTTTGAACGGTTCAAAAATTTTCTACGATTAACACGATGAACTGCGATCAATTGTCCATCGGGATCATCGTATCAGATCTTATTGCATCGTAACAAAGCGCGACAAATCGTATCTAATCGTGCATCCAAATCTGTTCAGATGTGTTGCGATCTCAATAAAAAATGAAGTCAATAGTCATTCGGGCTGTATTTATATCATTCGGCCCAGTCGTAGCTCAAATCGTGATCGCCATCGATCATGATCGTGAAAGACATCGCGACCACAATCGTATCCTATCGTAACGGAGCGCATTGATTCGTGATAAGCGTATCGCAACTTATCTGTACGTACTAGAACGTCGTCATTTGGGGAACCGATGATCGTTTCAGATCGAAACCCACTCGTGGATTCGATCCAAAGAATCCTAACGGAACATATTTAATTATATCTAAACTGGAGATCAGACCGGGACAGATCGTGACACATGTAATTGACAAATCTTGACCAGATCGCAACAGAGCGCAAAACATCGTATCAAAACGTATGGACTCGCATCAGGTCGTATCCAAGCCTGAAATCTCAGAGAAATATCACGATCAGCTACGAGTGGCCAATCGTGGCGTTCGTGACAGATCGCGCTATAGTGGAAACCTAGAATAATGTATATTGCCATACAACGTATCTGTCAGTGATACACCAAATCCAGTGAACTTATACTTTTTACGCATACTGATACATATGTCTCGCTTTTTAATGATTGATATAAAACTCACAACAATGTTCGCAAACAAATCGGTTCATAATGGACTTGGAATGTTGTACATATTTGAATGGATGTTATTTTATAAAAATAAAGTTTCAGTAGGCCTATAGTGTAATGGATGCGGTGTCCGCCTTGAGATCGGGGGAGCGTGACTTCGAACGGTTGGTTTTATAAAAGTGGTACAAAACATGATACACCCCCCGATAATAGACTTTTTTCGGATTTAGACAAAAATGTTTGGTTCTAGGGTTGGGAATTAGTCAAATTCCCCTGGGATTGCCTTCCGCTCCACCCTGGGGGAAAATATTGATAGGTGCATAATATCACAGGTCAAACAACAGCTTGCATTTACAGACGCATTTCTGTTATATTTAATGTATAAAGTAGGGATGGCAAAACTATTCGAATATTCGAATATTCGATTGAACGCTATTCGAATAATCGCAAATTTGTATTGCTTTTTAAAGCACAATAATTTCCTGATTGTAGAAAGTATTTTTCTGTCAACATAAAGGCAGTATTTCACCAATAGATAGCTTATACCGTGTTTTCAATCGTATGGGCCCGTGTCACGTGTCAGACTGAGAGATATTGAATATACGGGTCAGTGAACTATATTATTATTTGTTTGTTGATGACAAACAAAATTGACAATATCATGTTCTTTATTTGTTACTATGTATACTGATTGGCCAGAGAATCCTGAAAATGTTCCCATAACTATTGTCCGTGTGTTATAAATATCATTTCCGTTCAATGTTTCTCATGAACCCTACGCGTCAGAGAATACACTTGTTGTACATAGACTGGTCTATAAATCGTTTCGGACACGCGGAACTGTCTTCTACACGAATTGTCATCTGCACGTCTGCTCCGTGTCACATTTCTTGTTTCAGATGAGGACTAGTCCGAGTTGGTTCGTAAACCGGAAGGCTACAAACCGGATGCGAGTGATTCCGAATATACCGGCACATGTGCACGACACTTCTCAGCGCCTTTGAGTGCACGATCTGCGTGAAATAATCAGTGATGTATGTAAGTGCTCATGGTGAGCTTTTGTGATCGCCCGTTGTCCGTCGTGCGTACGTGCGTGCGTCGTCAACTTGTCATTTAAGCAACATCTCCCCCTAAATCACATGACAGATTTTCAACAAACTTCACAGAATTGATCATTAGGTTACCCTCTTTCAAAATTGTTTAAATCGTTACGGTCCGCTGCATATGTAGATCACCAGAGCTTAAACATATTCTGCTCTGAAACCGCTCGGCCCCGAGGTTTCATATTTGGTATGTAACATCCTATAGTGGTCCTCTGTCAAAACTGGCCACGCCCCGGGGGTCACATGGTTTATATAGAATATATAACAACATGACTTTTCCTCTGAAACCGCAAGGCCTAGAGGTTGCATATTTGGTATGTAACATCCGTATAGTGGTCCTCTACAAATATTGTTCATATTATGCCCCTGGGGTCAAATCTGGTCACGACCCTGGGGTCACATGGTTTATATAGATCTTAATTGCAAAATCGTATACTCTGAAACTGCAAGGCCCACCGCTTTCCTATATTTGGTACGTAACATTGCATGGTGGTCCTCTACAAAGATTGTTCAAATTATGCCCCTGGGGTCAAATCCGGCCACACCCTGAGGGGTCACATGCTTTTTATAGACTTAAATAGCAAAGTTACTTTAAAATCTTTACCTCAAACGCAAGGCCCAGAGGTTTGTTCAAGATTGTTCATATTATGACCCTGGGATAAAAATAAGCCACGTATCGGGGATGCAATATCCAATTGGGTGACAAGGTCTCAGGTGAGCGTCCTAGGGCCATCAGGGCCCTCTTGTTTTGTCTTTCTATCCTGGTGTTGTGAAGAAACCGCGATTTACTTTATTCTGCTGCTGATTTACGCAACTTACATTAAAGTATCTTCTGGTCTGGTTGCCAGAAACTAAAATATTTTGTCTTCCCTTGACAGAACCGAAGAATTTTTTTTCTTAATGAAATGCAGCCTCGAAGACTCCGATATTGGTAGCGAAACTAAAGGGGCTTGGTCACAGAATTTCCATATTTCAAATGCTATATAAATATTTATCTTTTTTAGAAACTCGCACTTTAAAACGGTCTTGTACGATGTTATTCTGATATTACTATTGTATTGTATTCGCAGTTCTGGTATCGTATGATTTAATATCATATTAACAATAAGGACTAAGAAATTATTATTTTGTTGGTTTTTTTTCTATGCACCAGACACAAATATCGTAAAACATACGTAAGGTTGTGGAAATCTTTGAATTTTTGTATATAAACAAAGTACAAAATAAACCTTCAGAGTTACATACCTTCAGAGTTACCTACGTATCAGCAATGAAAATTGTCCAACATTCGTGAGGATTACTGAGTGTACGATCTTTATTCGTGAGGATTACTGAGTGTACGATCTTTATTCGTGAAGATTACTGAGTGTACGATATTTATTCGTGAGGATTACTTAGTGTACGATCTTTATTCGTGAGGATTACTGAGTGTACGATCTTTATTCGTGAGGATTACTGAGTGTACGATCTTTATTCGTGAGGATTACTTAGTGTACGATCTTTATTCGTGATGATTACTGAGTGTACGATCTTTATTCGTGAGGATTACTGAGTGTACGATCTTTATTCGTGAAGATTACTGAGTGTACGATCTTTATTCGTGAGGATTACTTAGTGTACGATCGTTATTCGTGAGGATTACTGAGTGTACGATCTTTATTCGTGAGGATTATTTAGTGCACGATCTTTATTCGTGAGGATTACTCTTAGCGTACAATCTTTATTCGTGAAGATTACTTAGTGTACGATCTTTATTCGTGAGGATTACTTAGTGCACGATCGTTATTCGTGAGGATTACTGAGTGTACGATCTTTATTAGTGGTAGTTACTTCATGTACAACATTAATTAGTTATTATTACGTAGTGTATGATCTTTATTGGTGGCAGTTACTTTATGTAAGATCTTTATTATTGATTATTATTTAGTGCACGAATTTAATTATTGATAATTACTTAGTGGTCGATCTTTGTTCGTGACGATTACTTGGTGAACAGTACTTTATTAGTGATAAATAATTGGTGTTCTATTTAATTCTTGAGGATTACTGAAATAACTATCTTTATTCGTGTTGATTACGACCGTTTTTCGTGTTAATTAATTATTGTACGATCTTTATGCGCGTGAATTACTTAGTGTACGAAGTGCATTCGTGTTGATTTCTTCGAGTACGATCTTTATTCGCGTTAATTACTTAGTATACGATGCATATTCGTGTTGATTACTACGAGTACGATGTTTATACTTGATAATGATTGCTGTATGTTCTACCAAATCTACGAATGTGTTTGGTATTATAATCTTGAAGACATTCCATATTTAACAAAAATACGATCTCGCGTTTATGTTATTTGATAATAATGTTACTTTTTAGCTCGAATTTTCGAAGACAATGCAAGCTACTCCATTTCCTCCCGGCGTCGGTGTCGGCGCCGTCGTCCATCTAGGTTAAAGTTTTTCGATAAGCTAGTTTCTCGGGAATGGCTTGAGGGATTACTTATTCAAACTTCAACCATTTATCCCCCTATTAAAATGAACCCATAGGCCAAGTTTGGAAACTCTAGTTGAAATTTGTCATAATTATGGGTCTTTTTACACTTAGAAACCTATAGTGCGAGCAATTTGGGTAGGTTAACGTTTGTCGGTAAGCTTGTATCTCAGGAATGGCTTGAAGGATTATATTCAAACTTAAAACATTTTTGGCCCTTACTATCCAAACAGTTTGTTACAAAAATGCTAGTTACTCTGACAAGTACAAGACAGTCGAGCGCGCTGTCCTCCGACAGCGCTTGTTATTGAATTGGACAGCATTTTTAGTAACTGGTTACAAAAAATAACTAGATACTGTTTTAAATAACCCCATGTAGAAACAATCCCATTGGTTTCTGGTGAAAATGTTACTGTTATAACAAGTACAGTCGTAGTTTTGTCAACATATGTGTTCGCCAATCTATTCTTAGAGGTTAAGACGTTATAATAAAGAATATACTTGACACTGTTCTGTTCCAAGAAAGCTGTTAATTTGAATCTTTCGTTGTATTCAGCAACTTAAATTACAGAGTTCTTTATTTATAACGATTTGTTAAAGTGTTTATGTATGATCATTCATATCAGTTATTTTAAAAAATAAACAGATGAAAGTGACAAAATAACTTGAAAGCAGACATATAAACATAAACGTGACGAATACATTATCGAATGAGTCAACAAATACGATTGTCGACTTTTGCATCGTTTATTAGTGTTGTGTAACCTAAAATAACTGTCTAGTCAACGTGTATACATGTATTGGAGTTTCCGGCTGTACAGCCTAAAACTAGTTTCTAATTAAAAAGTAGCTAATTATGCGTTTTTCAACAATAGTTCTTATTAACTTTTCTTCCATTTTAAATCGAAGTATATGGTAATTAACTTTATCGGGTTGTTTAATTTATGCAAATATATATGTTGTAAAATCGAACATACACTCTTTAATGACAATAGCGACAGTGGTACCCAGCATATTTGCGAACGCAGAAGTATTTTTATTGAGTCTGAGTCCATCATTTATTCTTAGAAATCTGAGTTTGAAAAAAAAAATACAATCAATTATGAGTGTCGAAAATAGAGTTTTAGTGATGCCAAAAAATAAATAATTTGTGTGTTTCGGGCAACGGTCGCAAAAAGTTAGGTAGGGTCGGGATTGAGCTTTTTAATAACTTCACGAGAAAAATCGCCGCTCAAAACTTTAGGGTCGGTGTGTTTTCGCTAGGTAGGGTCGGGTTGTCCGAAACACATAATTATTTTTGGTCTGATTTCAGAAGAGAACGGGCAATTGTAAACGCAACGTCGGAATCAGGAGGTTTCTGCGATGTTACTTATTATTTGTGTAATGCATTCAAGTGCAGTTTGTTGCAGACCTTGAACATTGGAACAAATAAAAAACATAGATAAATATATATAAAAAAAGCATAGATAATATTGTTCATTTTATTTGAAGCGTGAGAGGCCGGGGTTTGGGTGAGGCCGGGGTTTTATAAATTACATATATTATTAGCGTGTTCCAAATCACACGCAAGTGCTTTATTGCTCGTTTTTAGCTACTCTATATATTTCAGAAATCGTTCCATCATCAAAAGCAGAAATATGTCATAACATATTAATGAATATTTTATTAAAATTGAATAAATTTCACTTTTGCTCTAATATAGTTTTGTTTATTCTACAAAACTGACATTGAACTTATATTATTAGAAATTTTTTCACAATACTTCGATTATTTTCAGAACAAAAATGTACATACTCATTATGACTGAAAGTATTGGTACACTACATGTAAATATCTATCTACCAACTTCCGGCCATTTTGTTTGACAGGAGCGCTCTTCTATAATTGAAACTGACAAAATAATTTCTTTCGATTTCAGTGAGCGCTTTTTTCGCGCCTCAGATTACCTTCGACTTTGCATCGAGGGTTTAAAATGGGTTCGGAATGTTAACACGTCGATTGTGATTCGGCGATGTTGCTGCGCATGAATACGTTGAAAAAAAGGCGCGCGCGCACCATTTTTTTTATTGTAATCAAGCAAGAGCGGACACAGCGAAACCTTCAACTCAGAACTCCAAACATGTGGTTATACTGGCTAATCCTGTAAATGTAAGTCTAATTCGTTTTATAATTTCAATTTGTATAAATGAGACTTCGAATAGTTTATTCAGTTATATTAATCATTAAAGATTGTTCAAGACTATTGCACTGTTATTTTGTACGAAAATTGAGTGACAATTTCTATTATATATATAATTTCAGCTTAGTGGGATCATGTGTATTTTTGTATAATTTGCACTTGCAATTCTTGTTTAAATTTAGGAAATCTTTAAATATATGCTACACGTATTTACACAATTTTGCACAGTTAAACTTCTTTTCGACCATAATACTGTTTCATGTGGCCATGTTTTGGTAGCATAGACACATTTTGTTTTGAATACATAAAAGTTCGTGTTCTAACCCCCACATTTTATATGTCACGTGACCCAAACACGCCAATTAGTATCTTTCTCCTATAAACGCTTTCTTCCGGTTCATGTCTTTGGGCCGCCAAGTTGGATGGTTCCATCGATCTCATTTCTCGTTCGACGGTGCTCCTGTTTCGAAATGATTGTGGGAAAATGGCCGGTTGCTATTGGATACCAGCAACAGAAAAGTCATAATAAAATCACGTATTTACGTGATTTCAAGTCTAATTTTGAATGAAGGCAAATACTTTCTCAAGTTAATAAAATTTGATTATATCTTTTAATTGAAAGTATGAACTCTTCTTAAGCGGCTAAAGCGCAGTATTACGTGAAATATACCCTTTCGTAATTGTGCACATAAATGGCAGCTTTAACTCAAAATTCTGGTTTGGGATGTACAGGAATTTGACTTTTGATACATAGACATTTACGTTATTTTGATAAACATTTGATTTTAACTATATAAATGTTAAAGTCGGAAAAGACGAGAATTGTTTCATTAAATCTCAAGCAAAGGCCCTGTCAAATCAGGCGACAAGATGGAAAGGGCGCCCCACCCTGCCGTCTGGCTCGTCAAGGTCATGACCTGGGAGTTCAAAGGAATAAATACGAGTCCTTTCTGATGATCATAAAAATGGGATTGAATTAATATAGAACAGTTCAAAATGTCAAAGTTTTAGTTGCCATTTATGTTTAAAATAATGATGATGATGATGATAAGCGATCATGGGTACATGTATCCACAATAATTCATGTTTTATTGATCTATCTATGTATTTCTGCTTTGTATTTCAGAAGTGGTGACCAAAGTGACCGCTATGCTGCTGAAGTGCCGTTTTTTCGACCTCTACTCCAACAATGCTTAGGACAACAAGAAAGCAGTGAAGACCAGCGCTGGATGCAGACGACAATGATGGCGGCGATAGCACGAGCTAAGTTTTATATTTATTCTGTTGATGAGAATTTTTCAGACTTAGCATGTGATAGCCAGTGCTCGATGAAACAGAGTCCGAGGCAGTTGGCACACATAGTTCGATGCATATGATGTCAGTCGAGAATGGATGAGACAATAACCTGAGCTAAGTGTTATTTTATGTTCTAAATCAGTTACAAGATCCTTAACATATGTTACTTCTATGACTTTGTATTTTACTGGATTGCAGTCACCCCCATATGTCACACAATTTATCCGCGATTTGATACAAACACATGCTCTCTAAACAAACTGCTAAAAATTCCACTTTCAAGTAATACGGTGTCATTAATTCAGAGAGGCATGACAATTTCAAGAAATAGCCATTTAAACCAGAGTTCGTTATTGTAAATGCCTCTTTAGCAGAGACAATAAACGAACGGCCTACTTGCAGATGATTCAGACATGGCGACCATGACCCATGCGCAGGAAACCAATGGAGGACAACATGACAACGAAAACCAACAGATTCGAAGCGCATGGGCGGTAGAAAAACTTTTGTTTTTGAATAATCGTATAGAGCTACTGTATTTACTGTATTTAGTTTTTAACTCGTTATATACCTAATATAATAAAAGCATTGATTTGTGGAAGAAAATGATCACGTTTTTATATTCAATAACTTTTAAATACATACATGTATGTTGTTTTAATGTTTATATTTTTTGCCATACATTTAAAGATAGTGCGTGGCAGTAACGGTTAATACACATAACAATGGAAGTATTGTAACCGTGATTGTTAACACTTTAGGTTGGCAAGTATCATGTTTTATTTATTATAATTTTAGTAGCCATTATAGCAGTATTTAGCAGCAGACAACAACAATGCCCCTTTGCCGAGGTCTTCCTCACCCCATTTCCGAGGATAACCACACACCCTTGTCATCAACAACCACATCCCGTTGCCAACAACAACACCTCTGTTTCCGAAGATAACCACACCCGTTGTCATCAACAACCACATCCCGTTGCCAACAACACCTCTGTTTCCGAGGACAACCACACCCCGTAGCCGACGACAACAACACCCCGTTGCCAACAACAACAACATCCCGTTGCCGAGGATAACAACCCGTTGCCGACGACATAAAAATCCCGTTGCCAACAACAACACCCTGTTACCAAGGATAACCACACCCCGTTACTAACAACAGCACACCGTTGCCAACAACAACACCCCGTTGCCAATAACAGCATCACCTCGTTGCCAAGGACAACCACACCGCGTTTCCGAGACAACCACATCCCGTTCCCGACGACAACTACACCCTGTTCCCGACGACAACTAAACCCCGATGCCGACCACAACCACATCCCGTTGCCGACGACAACTACACCGAGTTGCCGAGACAACCACACCCCGTTACAGAGGACAGACACACGTTGTTACCGAGGACAACCATACCACTTTGCCGAAGACAACCACACCCCGTTACTGCCGACACCCACACCCCGTTGCTGAGGACAACAACACCCCGTTGCCGAGGACAATACCCCGTTGCCGAAGACAGCCACAATCCTACCCCGTTGCCGAGGACAACCACACCCCGTTGCCGAGAACAATCACTTCCCGATGCCGACGAAGAACAAACTTAGATTAAGACGATCTGTAACGATGCAGTGAACAGCCGGCACTCGATGCAGACGACATACAATGACGCATGCCCAAGCAACCAGTTAAGTACAATAACACATCAAAAACAAATTTTGATCATGTATTGTTTGCTTTACAATATATTTTCCTGCTTTTCGTACAGCAGTACAATATTATTTTGTTCTGGTATAATACAAAAGCATAGTTTTATTTGAATACTCCTGATAAAATTGTCAGTTTTGTTTCAATACAGAAAAAATACTCCCACTTGTATGTGTCACGTGATCCAAAAATACAACGTGCATCGGTCTCCTATAGATGCTTTCTTCCGGTTCCAGTTTTTGTGGCGCCAAGTTGACAGGTTTCATCGACTTTGTGCAGACGCATTCCGCGTTTCGACGGTGCTCCTGTTTCGAAACGATTGCGGGAACGAGGCCGGTTGCTACTGGATACCAGCAACAGATAAGTCATACTGAAATCACGTGTTCATGTCATTTAAATGTCTAAATTTGTATTAAAGGCACTACCTCCCAAATTAATTAGAAAGTGTGAAATCTTCAGTGTCTAATGTATTAATCGGTTCATTTAAAAGTATTAATTAAAGCTCGATTGTGTCGAAAGCCAGAGGCATATTGAGACATTTTAGAATCCGGTTTCTGGATAGAACCAGTACTTGGTTAATTAAAAAAAAAAATTGAACGCTTCCGAGTAGGGATCGAACTCGCGATCTCGCGTCGGCTAGGCGGACACCATATCCATTACACCACTACGACCTCTTTTAATCCGTTAAATAAACACTTTTTAAATTGACATTGTGTACGCAAATGGCAGCTTTGATTCACTATTCGGTATTGGGGTGTAAAAAGACTTTTTAAATAAATGAACGACATTTATCTGTGTTAGATTAAAACTGTAATTGAACTGCTCAGTATATTAAATTAAAAGTCGGAAAAGAGGAGTGTTTGTTTCTGTGAATTCTCAAACCAATGCCCAGTCAAATCAGGCGACAAGATGGAAAGGGCGCCCACACCCTGCCGTCTGGCTTGTCAGGGTCATGACCTGGGAGTTCAAAGGAATAAATACGACTCTTTTCTGATGATCAAAACATTGGGGTTGACAAAATCTTTAGATACGTATGTCCAAAGTTTTAGTTGCTATTTGCCTTAATTATAATAATGATAATAATAACAGACTGTAGATTAATGTTCTAAAGCAATGAACACAATGTGGTATAAAACAACACTGTGGCATGCAATACCATATAAAATAAATATTTTATTTATTTATTTTTTTATTTCAGCGTGATATCTGACTGACGTGATTGATATGCTACAGAAGTGCCGTTTCTCCGAGCCCGACTTCGACGACTCCCCACGCTCTGAATTGCTCCATGCAGACGACAACTAGAGATTGGTGCAGACGACAACTAGAGATTGGTGCCGACGACAACTAGAGATTGGTGCAGACGTCAACTAGAGATTGATGCAGACGACATTGGATGGCGACGATAACACGAGCTAAGTTGCATGTATTATTTTAACTGTTGATTCTATTTTTCAGGCGATTCTTAAGTCGTCAAAAACTCAATGCAGACGACATCCGAGCAGATTTCGAGGACAGCGACAATCAGAAGCCAAATGCAGTCGACAATTAGATCTAGTGACAACGAATAACGAGCTAAGTATTTTTGTTGTTTTAGTTTAGAATCCAGTAAATCACTTTATAGCATCCTAGAGTATAAGAGCAAAATGCACTATTTTCAGCTCGACTTTTCGAAGAAAAGGCAAGCAATTCTGTTCGTTCCGGTTTTTGCCTCGGCGTCAGCGTCCGAGCTAGGTTAAATTTTTTCGGTAAGCTTGTTTCTCAGGAAGGGCTTGAGGGATTTACTTCAATCTTAAAACACGTATTCCTCATATTAAAATGAACCTAAAGGCCAAGTTTTGTAACTCTTGTTGGAAGTTTGTCAAAATTATGGCTCCTTTTTACACTTATTAAGTTTACATATAAGCTATTTGGATAGATTAAAGTTTTTCGGTAAGCTAGTTTCTCAGAAAAGGCTTGACGGATTTTATTGGCGTGGCGGAATCAACTTTTGAATTCCACTCTAACTCGATAATGATTCTTCATACATAGAAAGCCTAAAGCAATACTTTACTTGGGGATTGAATTTGTGGTGCCTTGGGTGTGGTCAAAGTCAAGGTCACTGTCACTAACAATAGAAAAACACAGTTTTGCTCAATAACTTGAGAAGACATTTAAATATGTTACTGAAACTCTGTGTATAGATACTGTATAGAGAGACATTGCATGAGATGGCATATAGGTAGGGTGGGGTCAAGAATGCGTCTTTCTACTCAGAAACTCGATATTCTGTATAGAGAGACATTGCATGAGATGGCATATAGGTAGGGTGGGCTCAAGAATGCGTCTTTCCACTCAGAAACTCGATATACTGTATAGAGAGACATTGCATGAGATGGCATATAGGTAGGGTGGGCTCAAGAATGAGTCTTTCCACTCAGAAACTCGATAACATAATTTACTTTGTTGAATTGGCCTATACTGTCCAAGAAGTGTGTTTGAGAAAAAATGCCAGTAACTCTGACATGTACCAGAAAAGTCGAGCACTCTCCTCTGACAGCTGTTATCACTTTCTTGTATTTCAGATGTTGCATTTCTCGTCCCGTGTGAAAGACGGTTAACTCTTATTTTCAAAATTTAAAATGTTTTTTCTAAAAATATGCATCTTACTTGATTGCAACCACCGTTTTGATACACAAAATGCATTCGCAATTAGGACAACAGCACAGGCTGTCTATATATTACCCGTTGAAATGTTCAAGTAATTCGGTTTCATGATTCATTAAATAGACTGGCGACGTGTCGGTTTAAAAAACAACAACATTCAAGCCGGAGTCCATTATGCGAAATGCCTTTTTTAGCAGAAGATCCATTTGATATACGGCCTTCTTTTAGACGATGCAGGCAACACACAGACCACGATGCCTTCTCTCAGATGATGCATACGACAAACCGAACTGGATGCCGATGACGATCTAACTAATGGATGACAACAAGATGACAACGAAAACCAAGCGATTTGACTGGCATGGACGGTAAAGAGTTTGATGTATTTTAAACTGTATTTTCCATTTTAATCACGCGATAATGTGATAAAATCCTTGCTACGCGGAACAGTAACTTTAATGATAGAAAGTTCAGTTTTCTTTAAATTTCAATAAAACAAATGAATAACAGTAAAATCAATACTTTTGCCATGGAAGTACTGTAGTTGTGATTTAGGACCACCTGTGGTGCCAATAAAAACTGAATAATATTTTAATTTTGCAGAAATATATCTAGCGGGTATATGTCATTATAAAATAATTTCGTTTAAAATGTGTTCCATTTGCAAATTATTTCAGGAATATATTAGCCAATGTAGCAGACTTTAGCAGCAGACAATAACTATGCCACGATACTGACAACAACTAGACCATGATGCTGACAACAAACCTACTGATGCTGACAACAAACAGACCACGATGCAAACAACAAACAGACCACGATGCAGGCAACAAACAGACCGTGATGCAGGCAACAAACAGACCATGATGCTGACAACAAACAGACCACGATGCAGACAAAGAACAAACCACGATAGAGACAACAAACAGACCACGCTGACAACAACAGACCCTGATGCAGACAACAAACAGACCGCGATGCAGACAACAACCAGATCACGATGCAGGCAACAAACAGACCACGATGCATACAACAAACAAACCACGATACAGACAACAAATAGTCCACGATGCAGACAACAAACAGACCACGATGCAGACAACACACAGACCACGATGCAGACAACAAACAGACCACGATGCAGACAACACACAGACCACGATGCAGACAACACACAGACCACGATGCAGACAACAAACAGACCACCATGCTAACAACAAACATACCACGATGCTGACAACAAACAGACCATGATGTATACAACAAACAGACTGTGATGCTGACAACAAACAGACCACGATACAGACAACAAACAGACCACGATTCTGACAAAAAACATACCACGATGCAGACAACACACAGACCACGATGCAGACAACAAACATACTACGATGCAGACAAACAGACCACGATGCAGACAACACACAGACCACGATGCAGACAACAAACAGACCACGATGCAGACAACACACAGACCACGATGCAGACAACACACAGACCACGATGCAGACAACAAACAGACCACCATGCTAACAACAAACATACCACGATGCTGACAACAAACAGACCATGATGTATACAACAAACAGACTGTGATGCTGACAACAAACAGACCACGATACAGACAACAAACAGACCACGATTCTGACAAAAAACATACCACGATGCAGACAACACACAGACCACGATGCTGACAACAAACATACTACGATGCAGACAAACAGACCACGATGCAGATAACACACAGACCACGATGCAGATAACAAACAGACCATGATGCAGACAACAAACACAAGTGCTCTACGCACTCGACTGAAGAACGTCAACTTAAAACAACAGACCATACGTATGGTAATTTCACGCTGTAATGAAATGTAAAACTTTAGAATGAAATTTTCAGCTTTGATTTGCGTATGAGTGACAATTTTGTTTTTGTATTGTTTTATATTTACATATTGTTTTTATTGAGGACTTAATTATTCCATTAAATTAATATAACACTTATTACAAGATAATGATGATATTATTATTATTATTAATATTGTTGTTGTTGTATACAAGTACGCAAGCCTGATGCAGACGACCGACGGAATTCTTCGCCGACCAGCTCCATCCGCTGCCTTCACGTACTCGATGAGCATGCGCAGGGGACTCGAGGACAACAGAGGAACCAACGGAAACCGCCAGACCTGTTCTATACTGTTGTTGAAACTTAAAATCGCAGATGAACAATTTAAAATTAAAAAAATATGATTTAAAGGATAAATAATGATGACTATGTCTTGATATTGTTTTCTTACGATATGGTAATGAGGATAATCGTTCCGATATTGATTATTGTGGTCATTGATGATACAGATAACCAGCAGCGGACAATACCGGCGATAATCAGCGGACGATGTTGGCGGTTATCAGCGGACGATGATGGCGACAAATAGCGGAGGATGCTGGCGACAAATAGCGGGCGATGCCGGCGACAATCATCGGACGATGCGCCGACAATCAGCGGACGATTCCGGCGGCAACCAGCGGACGATGCAGACGACGAGCATAAATGGTAATTTTGTAATAAAGTATATTTTCAAGAATTCACGTGATATATAGCTTCATTTAGAAAACTATCGATTACCAATGCTTTTCAGGGTTATAAACATTTGTAAGAATGCAACGCCATGCAAAATATTATTGAATGTTGGTACAATATTTGAATATTACAATATATGAATGTTTAACGATAAGCACGGCTTCATCCTGTTGGTGCTAGAAACGACGATGATGATGATGATGACAACTTTTTATATACATACATGGGAAAGAAAATCGAAGTTGGTGTACATCTAATTTCTTTTCTGCAGAAATGCGCTGAATAGAAGAGCAGAACTGAATTCGCATACGTATGGAAGAATAACAAATGATGGAACACTCTGTCAATTGAAGAACAACACATGATCGAAGCGTCATAGGAAAACTGACACTTAAAAAAGACATTTGGTATCTTAGGTTCCCGTCAAAGGAATGTAAATCCCATGTGTGAGTTTTGCATGGAGAAATCCCGTTATTTTTGTCAGTGAAGTGTTTCAATTTCGAGGGTCGTCTAATAAACCTATTCTGGTATCAAAAATTGAATAAAGGCATTGGTACGGCAAATGGAGAAAACATTTGTAATTTTAAACAAAGCGACATGGTTTTTAGCTCAACTATTCATCGAATAGTTCGAGCTATACTACTCGCCTGTTCGTCCGGGTCGGCGTAATGCTCTGGTAATGGTGTGCGTGCAACGAATCCATATCTCTGTAACTACTACAGATATTCAATTGAAACTTCACACAAGTTCGGGGACATTATGTGAGGTCACTGACCAAGGCCCATAACTCTGACCTGCAATTTAGTAGAATTATGACCCTTTTTGTACTTAGAAAATCCGGTTAAACTTTGCCTGCAACAACTCCATATCTCTATATCTACTACAGATATTCAATTGAAACTGTACATGCCTCCAGGGTCATTGTATAAGGTCACTGGCCAAGACCCATAACTGTGACCAGCATCTTAGCAGAATTATGTCCCTTTTTGTACATAAAAAAGTCAGGTTAAGGTTTGCGTGCAACAACTCCATATCTATATAACTCGAGCACGTATTGAGCTATTGTAATGAAACTTCATACATAGATAACCATATAGCGAGGCCACACTTGGGATTGCATATGGGGTGGGTGGGGTCAAAGTCGCTGTTACTAAAAATAGAAAAACGGTTTCCGCTCAATAACTTGAGAACGCGTTGAGATATTTTAATGAAACTTATTACATAGATACCCTATATCGAGACCTCGCTTGGGATTTCATATGGGTGGGGTCAAGGTCAAGGTTTCCGCTCATTAACTTGAGAAAACATTGAGATATTTGAATGAAACTTCATACATAGATACCTTATATCGAAACGTTGCTTGGGATTACGTATGGGGTGGGTGGGGTTAAAGTCACTGTTACTAAAAATAGAAAAACGGATTCCGCTCAATATTTTTCTTGTTTGTAGTGATAGGTCAAATAGTCGAGCGCTGTCCTGAGACAGCTCTTTTTCGATGCAAATTTCTTATTAGTGGTCAGAAACTTAACAAGAGATGTTTAGTTCATAAATTGTTGAACGTATTACATATTTCAAACTTCAAATACTGTACAATGTTTTATAGACGGCCCTCAAAATGACCTGTCCAGCTTGACAGCTGATATTACTGTTATTCTTGAAAAGCATGGAACTTGTGAAAATCACCACTGTGTTTTTATGAATAGACTGACATTTGTCTTTAATTATGTAACACTCTGAAAATGTAAAAACAGCAAATTCTGTATACGTCAAATATTAACCGTGAGACGGACCGATATTTTATTCAAACCAACGAATTCAAACCAGATATGGCCATTTACACGTGATAAATTTGTATACCAGTAATTAACAAGTCATTTGAAACATTGACATTCGATATTAGACTTGTGCGAAATAATTATGTTCTTCACATTGTCAATGTAACAAAAGAATTTTGGATTGTAAACACGTTTGTATCATGCGTTCGACGTGTTAATTATAAATGATAGTCATTAGTTGTAATAACTGTTTGTTTTACATTTCTATGCTACTTCAAGCTCCTCATGGTAACAATTGCGTTACGTTAAGTAAAACAGTTATGTGTTACGTATGAGTATTTACTTGAGGAAATCCACCATTGAACAATTCAACGTGACAAAAACATGTTGCTGGTAAATAAATGTGTAGTATTTATTTCTATGTTACTGATTACTTAATTTACAGATTAAAGACACCGAATCCGCATTGAAT